>OY294047.1:3090011-3308183 GCA_958510825.1 Brachypterus glaber
TTTTAATTTTTTGAACTAAATTGCTAAAAAACTGGTCAAATATTAAGAAAAACTAATAAACTTTATGTAATTTTAACGCAAAACTTTAAATTTCATTAAATTATTCAATATTTCATGGTAAAATATATATTTTTGCTAATTTTGCTACAGTTTTCTTTAATTTTTTAAACAAAAGATGGCACTACATGTGCTCATTCTAACACTTGATACGGAATATTCATACCGTATCTAGAGCTAGAATGGATTCATTCTGTGTTTGAAAAGTGTGTGTATTCATTCTAAAGCAGTCGTAGAAAAAGCTTTTTTGCCTAAGTAGTTACCTTAAAAGATGGTATACTTATGAAACAGTTAAAATTAGTCATTTTGGAGTGTTACGCCCATGTTAATGGTATAGGAATAGCGTTACAGGGGGGGGGGAAGTCGGTGGGGGTTTAAAATGATCAAAATTTGCGTTACGTAATACTTGAACGTTCCCTTTGTCGTAAAAATTAAATTTTTTACAGTACATGAACAATAATTAAATAATTGCCCAGAAAATGAAAAATACGAGAAAAATGTAATTTTTAAATTATTTTCAAATTTCAAAGTAAAAATAATTACAAACTTTAACAGTTAACAAAAAATATAAAATATCTGTTGTTGACTTCAAATAATTTGCGCAAAGCTTGTTTAATTAGCAAAGTTTGTGAACGATCAAATATAAATTTCTCATTTTTATTAATTTTAAGAAATAAGATTCTGTATAAGCAAAGCAGCGCTTTTTAAAGCTTTAAAGAAAATACATCAAAAGGATATTGTCCATGACAGATTTTTCTCTTTGATGTTTTTTTTTTACTTTCTACATTTTCCTGGTTAATTATTAACAAGGAAGCTTTATGCTACTTTATATCTCAAATACCTTATAATACCTTTCGTATAAATTATTTTATATTTTGTACTGTTTCTTTTCAGAAATATTTATGAAATGTATTAGCTTTTTTTAATTTCCTTTATAGTACCTAAAATTATACTGTAAAACTTAATATCTCGCTGTTCATAGAGTATTCTTAAAAGGATATTGCTAAGAATAAATATTTATTATTCACTGAAAAAAGGATCTTTCTCTTAACATGAAAATATAATTCACTTGCCAAGATCTTTCTGATTCTTTAACTTAAAATTATTTGATCTTGTGTGAAATGCAAGTGGTCTTGTCTCAAAAGAAAAATTCTTGGGCCAAAGTATTTAAAATTATTTAATTTTTAACTTAAAACAAGATAAATGGTTTTTTGCCTCAAATGCGCCAGGTCCAAGAGAATTTTAAAAATACTTCAAAAGCAACACTTTTCTTGAGACAAGATAAGTACTTTTATTTGAAGATACAAATCTTTTAAGCTAAAAGAATAGCTGCCAAGAGTGTGGACTACTTTGAGCCAAGAACGTATTTTTTTTTCAGTGTGTTTATTCAATTATTTAATGCCCAAAACCGTTTTTTTTCTCAAAAACTAAATTTAAAATGTTCACTAAACAACATATGTGTTTTTTTTTTATTTGGGTTTGTTTCATCGGTGACGTAATTTCTTTTAGTGTAGTTGAGGCAAAAGTGACAAAGATTGACACGGGGGGAGAGGAGTCAAAATTTGTCTAAACTACAGTGACATAATTATGGAACAGCTCCAAAGATTAACAGAAATAAAAAAGAGTAGTTTTAAAATTTGCATACATTTATACATTATTTCTATTTTGCGACTCTTATAGACTCATAATCACACGCATTTTGCGTGTTCTTAAAGGCCCATAAGAGGTCTCTACTTTTTTTTTCTGTTGGGTTGGCAACATACAAAAGCCCATCTCCTGACGTTTTGCGTGCAAATGTCAATGTCGATTTAAAGTTTAATTTTTCACAAAATTTTGTGTTTGGGTTATTTTTTACCGTGTTAAAATTGTGGACTGCAGTGAAAAAAGAAAAAAGAAGAGATGGATGTAAAATATATCAAAATATCAGTTGCTCTTAGAATTTTAAACAGAGTGTAAACTGTAATGCCAACCCAAAACAAAAATCCCTAAATCAGTCATCAATTTAAATGTAAGTTTTTTAAATTTTAGAGCAAAATTGAAAAAAATTGTATAAAGCACTCGTTTCATAACACGTTTTTAGAGCACTAGTACTTTAGAAAACTCGCCGCAAGCGGCTTGTTTTCTAAACTTGTACTCGTGTGATAAAAATTTATGTTATGAAACTAGTACTTTAATATACTATTCTTATACGGACTTTAAATTAAAAGGATAATTAAAAATGTCTTCTAAAATTATTAAAAGTGATTTTCAATTGTGGTTTTACTTTGGAATTAAATACATTTTATAACAAAAAGTGAAAGGATAATTAAAGTACCTACACGTCCATAGGTACTTATACAAGTGCAAAAATCTGCAGTTTGAACAATCAATACTTAAAAGCTTTGAAAGGACTAAACTTGAAATTATTTATTATTCCAAGCCTAAGGGTTTTTGGAAATGACTTCCTTGTCCAGGGGTGCTCTATATCTCCCCACCACATTACATCACCCCCACTATGGTAGAGGGGTTGCCTTATGTTAGGCTAGGTCAACCCTCGTGCGTATCTTCGAAATAATTTCAGTAAGCAACTCTGTCTCAGGAGGAGCACTTGTGTACAGTCCTTTCTCATATACATACGATATATATTTACGTATTTATATAAACAAACCATTTAATATATACATATACTCTGGATTTACATTTATCAGCGAGATTTAAATAAAAGTGATAGTGACGCGATGTACTCTAGTTTTGTGTGATTTTTTTGAGTTTTATTTTTGTGATATGCCCTTACTTCAGACATCCACCCCTAAAAGAGGTAAGTCCTAAAATTAGGTTTAATACAGTGGGGTTAATTTGATTTTAAAGGGCACTTTAATAAAATTTTATATTAATAAAAATATTGGTCAATTGTGCCTCAATAATTTAAAATAACCTCACTGGAGTTAATTATAATTTTTATTCTTTTAAGGTTTTATTGCGTGGTCATTTAATTTTTGGTATTTTTTTTGTAAGATATATTTTTTTATAAATATGATATAATACTGTAGTCCATAGGTCAAAAAAGTCAAAATCATAACTGATTTATTTATCAAATGATTTAATATTATTATATTTATTTTATAAATTAAAAATTCTATGATGTTTTTCGGTCACTCTTACACAGTAAAACTAAAGTAAATGACTGGGATATTTTCCGATATAATATAAATTTTTTTTAACTTAAAACTGTATCAGTATCTTGTTTATCTTATAAAAAAAAATTGAGAAGACCTCAAATAATTCATGTACTTTTTACCGTGTATTTCTAAATTGTTGGTTTCATAACAATTTAACTTTCTACAAAATATCATAGATAACATCCTATCATATAAAAAAAAATTATTAATTACATGTCAATTTGCGATACCATATTTATTATGGTATTATAATAAGCCACGTGCGTTAAATTTAAATTTAAAACATAAACAAATAGTAATTTACTTTTGTTGTCATTGAAAACAATGAAAACAAAATGATACTTCTATACACTAAAATGATTTTTATCCAACACCTTCACAGAAACAATTGTTTTGAGCACTATTTTAAATGTCAAAAGTGAGTTTTTTTCCACTAGTGACTAAAAAATTTTTCACCCACTCTTTTACGTACAGCTTTTGATCTCACCCAAAATTAGTTACATACCCTATTAATTAAGTATTATAACTATTCTATAAATAGAAGCACGTTAACTAAACCATAAAAATTAAAGAAAACCCCAAATTATTCTTTAGTTTTTGAATAAAATACTGTTTTTATTAAAAATTTTGTCATCACCGCGTCCATTTTGACGTTTGTAAGAAATGTAAAACTAGCAATTGTTTATTTTTAATAGGCATACTTAGGCCATGGCTACCTATTATTTTAGTATTAAGAAAACTTAATCTTAATATTTTTGACATAATTTTTCGCAAAATTATAGATTTTTATTTAAAAATAAAAGGTGTTGGATAAAATTAAATTCTCAACTCGTGTATTAAGTGATTTTATCCACTTAATACACTAGTTAAGAAAATACCTATTAGATGACAACCACCGAAAAGTGTCTTTTCTAGATTAGTCCAATAAATAGTATATTATAACCCAAGGACGAGAAATAATGTTTCTCGGTGGCATGCGTAAGACCGAGATACATTTATCGTCCGTGTATCATACTCTATTTTTTATTTGCTTGTAAACATATTTTAACAAAAACATGTAAAAATAATAAGTAAAATTAGTTTTAATTTGGTTCTGTCAGTTATCTGAGAATTTTCGATAAAGGACCGCAAAAGAACTTTGGCGGGCTGCAGTCCGGAAAAATAAAACAAAAGACAAACTCTTAACAAAAGTGTCACTTTTAACTTAACATTTCTAACCGAAAAATTTCACTTTGGAACACAAGCGAATTAAAAAATATTTTCCGGACTTTTTACGTAAATAACTACACACAAAAATATATTTTTAAGTAACCAACAGGTATCTTGGCTATATTTGATATAGCTAGTAAGTTGGTTTAAGAATATTGCAAGTTGGGTTTATAATGGTTAATTTACCTATTTTAACATAACATAACATTAACAACTAATGATCATTGTGATCGTAGAAAAAATATTGGAGAAGACACCACGATAAAGTGTCTTTAATGGATTTGATATGTAAAAAATAGTTTTCGCAAATAACTACGTTTTTTCACTAGCTAGAACTAGCTTTAAAACGTGTCATTATTTACAGGGCCGTATTCGGGGGGAGGGCCGGGCAGCACGCACCCCCCCCCCCCCCGAAATCCTAAAATTTAGGAAAATTTCTATATAAATTCGCATAATTGACCATTTTTACTGGTTCGAGGGGCATGCCCATATCGCCTCGAGATCGCCCAATATCGCCTCGATATTGCCCGATATCGCCTTGATATCGAATCGATATCGCCCCCGATATCGCCTCTCGAAGGGACGAAATACCGCCCCTGTGACCACTTTAATTCTTTTCAAGATATAGGAAAAAATGTGTCGCTCTCCCCCTTTATAGAAACTTTTTTTCATATTTTTGGACCCCTTAAAATTTTGTAACTTATTTCTGTATCACCCTGTATGGCGCACCAGCAGAACTAATTAAAAATATGGAATGCGCGGTAGTAATAAGGAAAGGGTAATAATCGTCGAGATGAAACTGCCGCGAACTCCTCCCTGCGTGTCCTGCGAAAAACAGGCGCAGACGCGAGCCATTATCCAGGCCCATTATCTCCTCCCTTCCTTCATTAGTAGCGTCTTCCGTTTAACCCTTCACCGGCAAAAACGCGCCTCTCTTTTCTTTGCTTCTAGAAAGCCGCGTCTTGCTTTCCTTATCGCTTTCATTCCATAGTAGACTTTCAACTTTGAATGGCCACGGTTTTAATTATAATAATCCTAAGCTATAGCATTTAAACGTGTCTCTCTTTATTTAGCAGGAAATAGTTATAATGTGATAAAGTGTTTAATATATATCATGTAATAGTTACGAATTTATATTGCTCGTTTTTAAACGTAAGTTAAAACTAACTGCAATATTATTATTATATTTATTTTTATAGTAATAAATTAAATTAAGTTACTAATAACTTAAGCGGCAAAAATGCGCGTTTCTTCTCTTTAATATATACCAGTTGCTTGTTTTTAAACGCGAGTAAAAAACTACTGCAATATATTTTGTTATAATATAAACTTGGGCGGCAAACACGCGACTCTTTTTTCTCTGCGTCTAGAAAGATGCGTCTTCCTTTCATAGTATGCTTTCAGGTTAAATGACCATGATTTTTGGTGTAATAACCATAACAATAAAAAGTGTAGTTCCATGATAACTTTTTATCAAGGGGAAATTAGTTCTTTAAATATTAATCATATCATCATATCGTCGGCTAACAAGTAAAGAGCACTAAGTCCAAAAACATAGTTTTGAGATATTGACAAATTTAACTTTCATTGTTGTTTTTTAATTTTTGTAATAATTGTTTTTGGAAAAAAACTACCGCAAATTGCAATGACATATTTGGACATAATAATGTCTCATTTGCAGTTAAATAAAGAAAAATTAAAGTAGTTTAATTCAACTAAATTTGAAAAAAGACATGGACTTAGTGCCTTTTACTTGTAGGCCCACGACGTCGGCTTACAAGTAAAGAGCACTAAGTCAATAAAATAATATAAAAAACAACTATAAAGTGGAAAACAAGATGTTTACATATATTTTCAAAAACTAGATTTTTAAAAGAAGGGTTTGGACTTTATGATTGTTTAAAGAACGTTTCCAAAATTAATAATAATAATTAATTAGTATTAATTATATGAAACTGCTTACTATGCCAGAACTAAGACAGTTTTCAGAGGCCATCGGCTGTGCCGGCAAAGAAGCATCTCCTAAAGTCAATAATTATAATGATTCATTATTAATGATAAAACACTTCACGGTGCAACACCCCTCAGAAATGCACCGAGACTTTGAACTTAGTGTGAAGGCTTCAAATTTAGTTTTGAAATATTATCTGATAATAAAAAAACCAATGCAAATGAAAATTAAATTATTACCTACACATCGAAAGTATCGTGTAAAAAGCATTGTCATTTTACAGGTAAAGTTCTGTTTCTCTGTTCTGTCTCTATTCCATCAACTTTAACATAGCAAAATTTGAATGCGTTTGTCAGTACAATAAATAACGCGATATTGTATCATATAAATGATTCAAGCAATCATATTTTTTTTAATTAACTCTTATTAGAAAGTCGCTTAGTGCAGAAACATTTGAAATAATCTACAAGTAAAACGCACTAAGTGACTTAGTGCCTATTGCAAGATAAAAATTTAATCAAAATCAAATTGGTGCGTTTTGTATAGTGGGTAACTCCCTTGGCAGTCCACCTAGAAGTTAGTTCGGTTTACCTATACATAGATTATCAAAAATTAATTTCAGTGCCATTAAAATCCCATTTTTGCAAAAAAGTGACTTAGTGCCTTTTACTTGTAAGCCGACGATATTATATGATCGAGAGATTCTTATAGTAATACCTTAGAAATGAAGTTATACACTGACTCATCACTATAAAAACCAAGATTTCTACGTTTTCATTTCTTAAAAAAAGAATTAAAATTTGGTTGACAAAAACTCATTATATCATTCCTTCCTTTATAAGTAACGTCTTTAGTAAACAGTGGCAAAAACACATTTTCAGCTTTAATGGTTTTAGTCCTGATAATAATAGTAATCAGGTTCTAAACCATTTTATACTTCATTTTTATATTGGTAGACCGCAATTTTGCTCTGCTGTGAATTATCACTACCAAACCTCGATACTACAAATTAAATACTTACGTTACAATATAAAAACTAGAATTACTCAATTATTACAAAATTATATTTACTAATTATAGTTAGTTATAACTAATAATTATCAGTAGAAAAATGCCATTTTGATCGAAGAAATAAAATAGTAATTATATACCAAGCCGAGCGTATTAAATCCCGAGCTGCATAGCAGCAATGGATTTGAGAGTGCGAGGCTATAATAGTCTTCTCTACCGTGGTTTATATATTATTTTTTTCACTACTAGCACTGTTTTTATTCAAATAATAAAATAAATTATTAACAGAAATGATATTTCTTGAAATTTTCATAAAAATTAAGTAGCCTTGACATTTGCTCAAATACTTTGAACTGACGTTTAAAAAAAAAATGTTTTTTTTTAAATTTTTTTCATAATATTTAGCTAATGATTGATTTTATTAATTGGTAATAATTAAAATTAATTATATTTAATAAATAAAAAGTTATTTAAAGCTATTTTCTTGGGTTTAATTAGTAAAAATTGCATAAAGCACTGAAACATCTAAAGTGACAGAAATCAATTGTTTACAAAATTTACTCCTACTAGGAGAGAAAAAATTATTATTGCTATAGGTGAAGAAAATTGATTTTACAGTCTGAAAACATGATAAATAATGGTATGTTCTAAAGCTAGTAGTGAAAAAATATAATTAGTTTGTTTTCTTGGTGGTACTAAGATGATTTTCATTAATGATGCATCAATATATCTCCAATTCCTTCATTACTAGCGTCTTAAATTTAACCCTTCAGTAGCAAAAACACGCCTCTCCCCTCTTCAAATCATTCTTTCCCTAGAGCTTCTACTTCATTATCATAAAGCCTATCGGCTTTCAGCTCTGAATGGTCGTAGTTTTTATTATAATAATTATAGTCCAAACCTAAAATTTGTAGATGGCGTTAAGCTAATTTCAAATTATTTTAAAATTTTTAAATATCTCAACAGGTTACAATGGCAGACTTGATTAGAAAATGAGCTTTGTCAATTTTGATTTTAAATATCTCAGAAAAAAATTAAAGAAAAAAAAAGAAACTAAACAAGATTTCTTTAAAAAATAAACTCTTTCGATATCAGTAAAAAAATTGAACATACACTGAAAAAAATATAAAAACAAAGGAAAATCGATTTTCTGGGGAATAAGAAAGAGAATAAAATTATTATTGTATCATAGTTGGAATTTACTACACACCACAAACCAAATTCTCCACTTAGTACTTGATTTCTAGTATCTAATAGATTTCAATCCATATTTCTTCTTTTGTAAACGTCATCGCATAAATCCCATATAACAAAATCTATGTTTTGAGTTATGTAATTATTTAATCTGGCAAATCTTAAAATGGTTAAAGAAGTTCTGCGTGGTTAAAGTTTTCCTGTCAACTACGTTTGTTATAAAGAATTAAATTTTTAATAATAAAGGGTTAAACGAAATTCCTGATTAGTTTAACACTTAATTCCCTATCGTTTAAATTTCATTAAAATAATAATAATACTAATGTCAAAAATACCTATTAGGGAATTTATTGTAATTTTTTTTCCGTTTCATTAATTGTACTTTAAAATGATTAATGACGATTTCTCCCGTTAGATTAGACAGGGACAAAAGTTCTACCCAAAAAGGATAGAAGACATACATACACTCCCACTTCCACCCAACCAAACAAATTCTGTATTTGTTCTTTGTTGAAAAAATACAATATTTACTTGGCCGGGCGAAAAGTGTAACTATATTATTTTTATTAAAGAAATTACTGGCGCCATCTAAATTTTAGTAGAATTATCCTATTCTACAGATTCACATTAGCTATGTTCGTTGGTGCTACACTTTCCGGCCAACCAAATAAATACTGTATTTGTTGTATGAAAAACAAATACAGTATTTATTTGGTTGGCTATAAAGTGTAGCACAAATGAGATAGAGGTAGGGTAGACGTCTTTTGTTTCATAATTCTAGTTGTAGAGAGCTCCATTAATAGTCGTTAGATATAATTTCATACTTTAAGCTGTTTACAATGGAACAAGATCATTCTTTTGTCATTAAATATTTATTTGTGAAAGTGTTTCTTTATCTACACATAATTTTTTTTTTATTGTTATTACCCTAGAGCATTTTATATCGAATATTGGTTTATAAATTAGATATTGAGTAAAAACACGAATTTTACATAAAAAAGAATAAAAATATTTCAAAGTATTCACTAAACGATTTTACGCAAAATGAAGATACCATCAAATATATTTTTCGGCTGTACTGCATTTAAATTTAGGTTCTACATTATTCACAGCGCCTGCGCCAAGCAATTTTTTTTTTAAATATTTTATTAAATTTTCAAAAAAAGATCTTTAGAAAAAAAAAATGTAATTTTCGGATAGATTCAAAAAAATAAATTAATACAAACTAATTGCCCTTAATAAAACTAGTATACATGCAAAACCTCGTCGCTCTAACTCAAAGGGTACCAGAGTTATAAATTAAAAACCTTATTTGTAGTACAAAGGGTCGTAACTCTCTTAGGGTTCATTTTCGGACCTATGTTCCTATGCTGGTTTTTCATGTTTTGTGATGTAGAATCATTCCCTTTAATATATCCACCGTGTAGTGGCTGTAATATTTTTTTCTGTGTACTAAGACTAAATCTTCAAAAAGTTCCTAAATGGTATTTAGTATTTCTTTTATATAAAATGTTGTTAGTAAAAGATCTTACAAAGAAAACAAGAGTATTTTATATATCCTTTTTTGTCCAAAAACCTTTTAAATATTCGTTACAAATTGCAATTGAAATTTGAATCAGATAGGTAAACATTGTATCCAAACACATTTTTAAAAAACAACGGCATATGTATACGTTTCCAGTTCATTGAGTTTCATTCTAGTGGAATTTCTGGAAATATTTTCCTTAAGACGGTTCACAATAAGTCCCCAGACATTGACAATGGTCGTAAGACGTTTGAATGGATCCTAAACGTGTCCCATCGTACATGCTCGAGTGCTCCGCCAAAATAAGCATACAGATATCTCGTGTCGTGCCCGCCACGTTATTTATACAACGTTGCATCGATATTATGGTTTTTCTATAGATCACTGTTTTTTTCAACCATCTTTTATTTGGCCACACAATAAAAACCTCCGAATCATCATAATACAACATTTATCATATTTGGTTTTTCAGTTATTGATAAAATAGGAAAGGCGCTTGATGTTGGACGTTACTTTAATTATTGAAAAAAAAAATACATAAAATTTACATTTAATTTATGTTTATACTTAAAGTCTGTCTTCTCTTGTTTTTACTGATTTTTGTTACAAAAAATAATAATTCAAAGACAGTTTCACTTCTTTAACATGTTTGCTCACGCATTTGTTCAGTATGAATTGAATAGAAATTATAATAAAAAAAATAAAAGGTTATAATTTTAGACTACTAGTATATTTGAATGTTCCAATAAATGTTTTGATTGTTATAATTAAAAATGTATTTGTATTGTTTCAGAAATTCTAAACATGAAGGTAGAAACCGAAGAAATGAAGAACCCGATGACGTCAATCGGGTACCCAGCATTTCCAAATCCAGCCATGTTTACACCATCACAGTTTTTGATGGCTAGTCAGTTAATGGCTGCATCTGGATTAACGATTCCAGCCAATCCTGCATTCTTTCATCCAGGATTACTATCTTTGCCATGGACTGCGAACTCACCACCTTCTCCTCCTGCTAGCAATGAGCAGTTATCGCCTGCCTTGAAGGCCAGAAAATTAAATAATAATAATAATAATATAGTCAGTAGTTCGAGTGCAGACTCGAGAAAAAGAAAACACATTTGGAAACCAGAGGAAGATACAGTTCTTCCTATTTCCTCACCTCCTTTTTCCTCTCCCACCTCGAGTTCATCACCTCCGTCGAGTATAGAAGCCAAAGAACCAAATAGAGACAAACAGTTTACTTGTGGAGTGTGTAATAGATCTTTTGGTTATAAACATGTCCTGCAGAACCACGAAAGAACCCACACGGGAGAGAAGCCTTTTGAGTGTCCAGAATGCCATAAAAGGTTCACCAGAGATCACCATTTAAAAACACATATGAGACTGCATACGGGAGAACGTCCTTATCATTGTGAACATTGCGACAGACAATTCGTTCAGGTTGCCAATCTAAGAAGGCATTTGAGGGTACATACTGGCGAAAGACCATACAACTGTGACCATTGTACGGCGAAATTTTCCGACTCAAACCAATTAAAAGCCCATATATTAATCCATACGAACGAAAAACCATTTTCCTGCGAACGGTGTCAAACTAGGTTCAGAAGAAGACATCATTTACTGCACCATAAATGCGGTGTGCCTGAAAAAGAGATTCTTAGTCCTATTTCAGACGATCATGAGGTGGAAGACCTCTCCAGAAAGGTTATGCATGCTCCATCGTCCCCTTTGGTTAACTTCCCTTTGCAGTTAACGCTGCCAGAACAAACGGAGCCTGAGGACCTTTCCATGAGCACAGGGTTACACTCCCATAGTAGTGGAAGTGGAAGTCCGCTTTCCAGGAGTCCGTGTTCTAGGGGGGACATGGAGGAAGACGATTTTGATCCACAAGAATCAGCTGCGATATTTTTACAAAGAAGGCCGACGTTGGGCCATCACTCCTAGTCTAATTTCACGTAATTTATAAAAGTATGGCGATTCTGAATCAGGTTTAAATATAAAGTTAACAGATAAGAAAGCTTATTATTGGGATTTGTTTTGTGAAACAAAACCGAAAAAAGAATAAATCGTTAAAACGGCTTAACATATTTTTTGTTTAAGTTTGGTCTTTTTTATAACAAATCCAAATCACAAAATGGCTTGTCTATTAAATTTTTATTTCAACTTGGTTTAGCGTCACTGTTTAAGATAAAAAGGAAAACGGGTATGTTAAAAAGTCAAATTATTCCAAAAACAAACCAAATCAGGGATATTTTTTTATTATAAATAGTATAATTTTTATTTGTATTATATCATATGTTTTGTACAGTCAGGTATGCAAGTTCCTCAAATCAATAGATTAGTTTGTAATTTTATGTATATTTAAGGCTTTTTTTATCAAAAGGGAACTGCAAAACGTGTAATAGTATCGTATTAATTAAGGGATTTATATTTTTAGTTTTTAATTTACTAAATACGCTTTTTTGTGTTTTTTCTATGGGGTTTTTAACCTTTGCACTTTTTTCTTACATTTACTGTTTTCACCGAGTTTCGCTTAAAAATCGAGTTCGAAGGACCATGTTGGAAAAAGTCACGGTTATTTCACTAAAATAACTAGCACGGTGTAATTTTTTAAAACGTTGATGTAATTTAGTAACAGACGATAAAATGAAGCGATTTCCCATGAAGAAAAACACGAATTATACCAAATTTAAAGTTTAAGTAGTGTGTAAAACTATAGTTTATGCACGGCTAAAAACCTAAAATAAATTATATTATTTATTATTTTAATTTAAGAAGGTAGGTAGGTATCTAAAAATTATACAACATAATTGTCGTTTTTTTGGATGAACCAACCGGTGAAAAAATTTAAATATTTTAGATTTTTAATACTTCTAAGAAGTTACATAATGTTAGGTGCCAATTGTGGAAAAACGCAATTGCAAATTATGCAAATACCAAAATGTACAGTTATCGGACTGCAAAATTTACCTGAAACGTTATGGTTTAAATTAGGCGACCTCGTTTAAATGGCATCCTAAAAATTTGCATATCGGTTTTTGCAAATTGTGTGCCCTTTTTGAAGGTCCATTTCTTTTGTCCTAGTGTTATTTTTATTGTTCAAAAACGATTGATTATAGAAAATTGTACCGGTCTATACCTAAACATATTTAGAGCATAAATTTTAAAATTGACAAGGGTTCATACCAAATATTCGGTGTTCAGACTCTAAATTTAACTTTCTTTTTGCCTGTACGTTTTTTTTAAGTCTGTATCCTGTTTTGAATTCAATATGTTTCTTGTCATTTAACGGACCAGTTTAAAGAATAACGTAAAATTGCTGAAATTTGATATTTTAAGGGCTTTTTGGGTCAATGTATTAATTTGAGAAGTTAAAATAACACAACCACTATTCTTTTTCCCTAATTTAAACCAGAACGTCTATTTGAAATTACGCAAAATATGGTTCTTTTAATATCGACTGATATTTTTGAAACTTTCACAATAAAATGCCCCAGTCATCATTTTTCTTGTATTTTATAGTTTTCTATTAAAAATTGAACTAAAAACCATGTACCACTTGCTGCAAGTCTATTCTGGTGCTACACAGAAAAAAAGAATTCCTTGAACCAATGACACGTGTCTTTCGATATGTCCAAAGCCATATTCATTGTTTCAAGGCTAACATTTCTTTAAACCAAAGTCGATGCCCTTCATTCAAAAACCTGTGCTCTTCATTCAAGGATATTGACTTTGGTTCAAAGAAATTCTGTCCTTGAAACAAGAATTTGGCTTTGAACATATCGAAAGACACGTGTCCTTTTTTTCAAGTGTAACTGTTTATTTTGCGAATTTTAAGTTTAAAATAGTCAATAAAAAATAAACCATAGAAAATAATCTGTATACAGAACAAATCAAACGATGCCGATCAGTAAGTACAAAATTGTTCAGATTTAGTGTCTTCAGCCAAAGCTCTAGTTATAATACGACATTTAAAGTATTTTAACTTCATGAATTTCAGTTTAAAAGTATGGTAAAATCTATCCAAATCATGTTTTACAAGTTTTGCAAAACTTTTTTTATGAATTTTTTCGTGTTGAATTTTTTTAACCCAGAAATGTTCAAAACGGAAATGTTCTTACTTTTAAGTTCAAACAAGAAATCTGACAACTAATTTGGACTTTTGGAATCCTAACACTTTGGTTTATATCATGATCAGCATGTATTGCTTTGTACTGTATTTGGTAGCTATACAGGGTGTATTTGAAATAGCGTCGGAAATTTTAACAGGTGATTCTACATGATAAAATATGACAAAAAGTTTCTATAAACATATGTCTAAAAATGCGTCATAAGGGAGCTACGCCCCTTTGAAAGTGGCTAAAAAAATCGGTTTTTATTTAATAACTCAGGAACCCTTTGAGATATATTAACGAGGTTTTGCACGTGAATAATTCCTAATAAGGCCCATCTTTGTATGTCATTTTCACGTACTTATTTAAACCAGGGGTGTGCGAAACGGGGGGGCCTTATCAGTTTTTTGTCCCAAACTTTTTTCTGTGTACCTTCTTTGCAATTTTATTTTTGAAATATGATTTCTCAGGTCAAAATACATAAAAAAGGTAGTCTTGTTGTAATACTGTAGGATTAACCGTTTTCGAGAAAAATTTGTTTGAAGGTGAAATTCCACGGTTCGAGGACGAAAAATTAAATTCTAAAATGTCGAAAACCAAAATTTTAGTGATGCAATGTTATTCTACATCAAAACCTAAGAAAAAAAGTTTCCATACATGTAGGTCGAAAAAACGCTTTTAAAGCTACCATGGCCCTTTAAAAATGGTGCATATTTAGGAGACCATAGCTCCATTAGGATTGATTTTTGGAAGTACCTGTATATGAGGTTTTTTTCTTAGTTTTTAATGTACATTCGCCCTGCATCATTAAAATTTTGGTTTTCAACATTTTAGTATTTAATTTTTCGTCCTCGAACCCTGAAATTTCACCTTCAAATGAATTTTTCTCGAAAACGGTTAATCCTACAGTATTACAACAAGAGTACCTTTTTTATGTATTTTGACCGGAGGAATCATATTTCAAAAATAAAATTACAAAAAAGTTAAACAGAAAAAAGTTTGGGACAAAAAACTGATAAGCCCCCCCCGTTTCGCACACCCCTGGTTGAAATAAATACATGAAAATAACACACAAAAACGAACTTTGGTAGGATTAGTTGACGTGCAAAACCTCGTTGATATATCTCAAAGGGTTCCTGAGTTATTAAATAAAAACCGATTTTTTTAGCCACTTTCAAAGGGGCGTAGCTCCCTTATGACGCATTTTTAGACATATGTTTATAGGAACTTTTTGTCATAGTTTATAATGTAGAATCATCTGTTAAAATTTCCGACGCTATTTCAAATACACCGTGTATATGCTTTTTATTTAATTTCTATTTATTCTTTTTTAACCCTTGACAACAAAAACAACAATCGGTTTCACTTTCAAACGGGTTTAAAATTAGCTTGACCATTCAAATAATTTAAAATTTAATACTATTATAAAAACGTTTTACAGTTTTCTTTTGAAAATGTATATGATACTTTCTATATTTTTTTGTACATAGTCTATACATATCCAACTAAAATTTGAATGTATTATAAAATTGTGTGGTTGTTTCCCATTATGTAAACGGTGGCTGTTTCGTAGTAATTGTTAATAATTTTGTTGATGAAAAAATAAAATACATACGGCACATTCCAGATAAAACCGAACAAAATTAATAATAAAATTATCATTATACATATATATTTTACATTTGTAAGTGTATAAGGAAAAATACTGGACCAATAAAAGTATTGAAATCATTCAAATAATACGAATCTTTAACACAGTTAAAAATGATTAATTTTTGTTTAGTTTCATTTGGAATGATCCATAGACATAAAGTGTTGGTGGTCCAATTTGGATTAATTTCAGTTGTTTTCAATATTTCAGCTGTAATATAACAATTTTTTCTGTATGACCAGATATTTAAATATAAGAAAATACGTTATAAAAAAGAATTTAATATAATAACAATATTTTTCTATGTGCCATTTAAATTTGTATAAATTTTTCAGTTGTTTTTTAATGATATATTTTTTTATCTGAAACGGGTATATTTTTTTCTATTATTATAATTTAAGTTATTATTTAATAAATATACAGGGTTACCATATTTAGTTTAGTTTTATTCTGTGCCCATAAAAAAATCTTATTTGTGTTTTTGTGACATTGTCAAATATCAAACAAATACCATTTGACCAATTATATATTTTTTTCTATTCAGAAATGATTTTTTTAATATTTGACACTCTAAAAGTCAATTTATGCAAAAATTTTAATGTTTAAAGGTTTGTTCATTGAAGATACTGATGCCTGCTAGGCTTCTATGTGCCTGGGCAAATACTGAGCTTTTTCACTGTAATTTATAAAGTAACGAGAAAAAAAAAATTGTATCATTGGTTTTGGGTCTACTATGACCCAATGTTACATGCTGCTCTTACCCAATTCAACATTCTGCTCTTATCAAGCCAAATGTAGCAACTTTATCAAAAAATAGCTATAAATGCATTGTGTAGAACACACATAAAGTAACTGTGGCACAGGCAGGAAGATTACAGAGCACTATTGGCGCCCAACCTTTGGTTATTTAAAGGATATTCCCCTTTTTATTAACCTTTAGTAGTTAAAGTTTCTTTGTGTAATTTTAATACTTTTAAGTGGTTTAAATTATACGAAAATCTATGTACGTCGCAGAAAATATTTCAATGGATAAACCTCCTTTAATGATTTAAGTAAATTAATAAATTTTTGCTTAAATTTGACAAATAATCTTCTATTTTTTATCGATGTAAATAAGTTTTTCTGGTATCATCTACCTCTTGAGTACCTAAATCGAATCTATTTCCACAAGAAACTCAACAAGACTGATTTTTATTATATTCATATATAAATACTTATAAAACCAACGAACTAATAACTCTTCTCTCTAGAATAGGCATTTTATTTGTAAAAACTGAAAAAAAGTAGCCAACATATACATTTGTCTGTCTTACTCGCACAGCTTTGTTCTAACAAAGACAACAATAACAGTTACTGGTAATTGTTATTGTGCAGGCCTGAATATACCTACTATTCGTTTACAAACAAACCGAGATGTTGGCGATACTTTATATTAACGGTATGCGTATTCTAGAGAGAAGAGTTGTTAGTTCGTTGTATAAAACATAATATATTAAATTAGAAATGTATATAAAAAACAATAGTAAATAGGGTTTCACGAGAATCTAGATTTTTTGTCTTGTTTCGATTAAAAAAATCAAGATAAGACGAGAGTCACGCTGTTAGTCGAGAGAATCATAACTTCTTGACTCTTGATTAAATTTTTGTACTTTTCATACACCTACCACTTAAAAGTAAGTTTTCTAAACGCAAGTTATGGAAAAAAATAATCACAATAATAAAAGCTTGTCTGGCCTACTGTGAGAAAATTTCGACGCTCGACACTACGGTCAATCAACCCTGCATAATGTCGAGAGTCTTGTAGATCAAGACTCTCGCGAGACAAGACAAGAATTTAATCGTCGAGAAATGAGTAAAACAAGATTAATAACATCAAGACAATCAAGATACTCGACACTCTTGACGAGCAGTTCTGTTTCTCGACTCTCGTGAAACCCTGATTGCAAATGTCTGATAAACAGCATTAATAGTTTGGAAACACTGTCAGTTATCACTCCAAACTTTTTAAAGCCTTTGTAAGGTCAACAACTTCTAAATATTTAGATATTTATATGATATTTAAATATCATCAAGTATATGTTGTATTTTAATTAATTGTGTTTCCAAAATATTAAATGTTATAATGGAGCTCTCTACAACTAGAATTATGAAACAAAAGACGTCTACCCTATCTCTATCTCATTTGTGCTACACTTTCCAGCCAACCAAATAAATACTGTATTTGTTTTTCATACAACAAATAAAGTATTTATTTGGTTGGCCGG
The DNA here is from genome assembly GCA_958510825.1 of Brachypterus glaber. Taxonomy (NCBI): domain Eukaryota; kingdom Metazoa; phylum Arthropoda; class Insecta; order Coleoptera; family Kateretidae; genus Brachypterus; species Brachypterus glaber. Next base: position 3,108,147 of record OY294047.1, read on the forward strand.
AAAGTGTAGCACTGAGCGGCAGAAACGAACATAGCTAATGTGAATCTGTAGAATAAGATAATTCTACTAAAATTTAGATGGCGCCAGTAATTTCTTTAATAAAAATAATATAGCTACACTTTTCGCCCGGCCAAGTAAATATTGTATTTGTTCAACAAAGAACAAATACAGAATTTGTTTGGTTGGGTGGAAGTGGGAGTATATGTATGTCTTCTATCCTTTTTGGGTAGAACTTTTGTCCCTGTCTAATCTAACGGGAGAAATCTCCATTGCAACTACATTTTGTCATTTGTAATTACTCGTTAAGGTGTTCCAATGACAATATTTAGCGGAATCAATTTTACTTTCAATTAAATATAGCTCAGCAGACAGCTAGTTTGAGTTAAACTAACACTTAACTGTCTAAATTATTTAAAATCAAAACTCTCAAAATATGAAAGTACAAACCAAACCAAACAGCCTGATTTAATTTTTGTCGATTTTTGTATGGATTCTAATCTTTGTCTTAAAGTTTATGGAAAGGTTTCAGATTATAAAAGAATAATTATATAAGTGTATTATTGTAAATATTCGACAAAATTGGATCAAGGTTTAATATTAAAGAAAATTGTTGTGTTCTTCCCTTAAATGTGTTATCCCTGCCATTGTGATCGAATTGATCTTTGTAAATTTTGGTGTAATTATAATATGTATTATGTCAATAACTATTTTATTATTAAAAATATTCGTTATAAAAATTTACAATGGTGTTTTATTTATTCCCTGTCACAAATAATGCTGAAAGTATTCAAAATTAATTGTTTTTAATTTTGATTAATACTTAATATACATAATTATAACTAGATGAAACGTTGCAAGCACCCTGTTAAAACATCGGCACTATTGTACACTAGAGCCATCTATTTTGCAAATTTCAAACTAGGTGTTTTGTTCGATTTTAAATTCTGTATCTTTAACACATTATATTCTCGCAAAAAACTGTATATAACATTTTTTATAGGGCTTAAAAAGAGGTTTTATTTAAAATATAAATATGTGAGATATGCTAAAAAAACCTTTTACTGCTTTAAACGCCAATATCTCGAAAACGATGCGTCTTAGAAAAACGTTATTTATAACATTTTTTGACCAATTTAAAATTATCTTTTATATAAGTGCTAAATTAACCAAATTCAATAATAATTGCCTTAATTATAAACAAAAAACACTAAAAATAGGAGTTTTAACCTATTTTTACCCCCTTACCTCCAATCGTTTACTCCCAAAATCTAATCAACTCTTCGGAATACGATAAGAAACAATATGCAAAAAACCGCAAGTCGATATCTAGTGTAGAAATGAAGTTAGAGTTTACAAGAGAGACAGACGGACGCAAAAATTTCTTTTTACTGATTTCGACTCAGAATGGTCTAAAACGTCGAGAAATGTGAAAAAAACTTGGTCAAAGATTTTGACTTTTCGGCGAAGATTTCAATACATCGGCATTCTTAGTAGCACTAAGTGCCGATGTAAAATATTAGAGACCATATTATTGTCCCCAGCATTTGAAAAATATGTTATTTAACCATACACGGTGTATTTGAAATAGGGTCCGAAATTTTATTATGTCCTAAAATGCGTCATAAGGGAGCTAAGCCCCTTTGAAAGTGGCTAAAAAAATCGGTTTTTATTTAATAACTCAGGAACCCTTTAAGATATAGCAACAAGGTTTTGCAAGTTAACTTATCTTAATAAGGCTCATCTTCGTTTGTTATTTTCATGTGCTTATTTTAACCAAGGGTGCGCGAAACGGGGCGTAGCCCCGCGGTTCGCTATTTCCCGAATGAAAAATGAAATGTTCCGCCTAGGTTTGTATTTTATACCTATATTTTTCACAATTGTGTATTTAATTTTCACAACAAAACTGGCACAATCTTAAAATTTATAAGAAATTTAAGAAAAGATTCTTTTAAAAGTTAAGAGTGAGGGGGTGAGTTTCGCACCTCACTGTATACATTGAAGGGTAGCATTTTAATGTAGTTTAATCGAACATGTTGTAGATGCCCTTCTCTCAATAATTCATATTGCATATCGGATGCAAAACAAAAAGACGACCGTTGTTTTTATGTCTGCTAAAAGAAATAAGGGGCAGTTTGATTAAAATTCCTCGCTAAGCCTTGGGGCGGTAAACTCCAACTTACTGCAGAATTCAATTTCAGCAGAAATTGTAAAACAAGTTTTGCATATTAATCTTCCTGTTTTATTTTGTAATAGAGGCATAAATTTATTAGGAGGTCTATTTTAAAAATCCATCAGTCACGCAGTAATGCTATGGGACTCTGATAATTATACTTTAGCCATTCTTTTGCAACCGGTACCAAGAACCAAAAAAAAAGTTAAATGAAACAAAAAAAGATCCTATATCGTATTAACATAAAAACTTACTCCTCGACTTACTCTTTAAGTTCCGTTAATATTTTTTAGATTTTTTCAGTTTTTTATAGGTTTTTTAATGGTTTTTAGTTTTTTTTTTTTTTTGTATTTTATATGTTTTTTAATATGGGCATAACTTTGGAAAACAAGCGGGTGGGATTTGGATTCAGTAGTTTAATAACACCAAGACATGCAGGAATCCGAATCCGAACAGGGGAACGCCGTGTTTTTTTGTTTAAATTAAAAAATAAATTATTCAAAAATTCTTGTGACATTATAAGTTATTTCATTAGGGATTATGAATTAAAAAAATTATCTTGATATCGGATTTTTTAATTAAAACACAGACTCGCAGAATTGTGTCACGTTAGATATGGCCTAGGGTCACATCATCTGGGTTTACTTTGTTCTTTTGTACTTGGTCTGTTATTGCTCTGGTTTTCGGTTAAGCTAAGTCCAAAGAAACGAAAACGAACGACAAATCTTTTTTAGACGCACCCTTAGGAGGGCCGTAGCTCCCGTAGGTCTCGTTCCCGGACCAACCTTTATAGGAACTTTTTTTCATATGTAGAATCACCTCTGAGTGAGTTCTGGAACACTGTGTAGTTATTTGTGTGTCCAGAAAGAACAGCTTCGCTTAACGTGTCTGATTGGTGAGATGAGGAACGAGGCGCGCAAAAAGTGAGTGCAGCAAGGAATGAGTTTCAGCCTTGGAGCATACGATGTCTTTTAGATGGCCACGATAATATTTAGTTCTTTTTGACGTTACGTTTTGAAAGTTTGGACTTTTTTACTTTTTTTTATTCTAAAAGTTTTTTATGTAAACTTTTTTAATTTTCTTTTTTTTTTCATTTTTAGACGATTTTTTTTTAATATACATTTTTTTAAATTATAAATCATAGTATCATGCCACAACGTCAATTTTTGTGGACAATTTTTTTTTCATAATTTTTGCCTTTCAGACGAAACGTGCCCTATAAATGTCTTACTGTGTACGACTTTTTGTCACTATACCGGGTGTCCCAACTCTATTTACCCAACGATTTTCTCGAAAACTTAGAGATAATCAAATTCTGCGAAAACCATCTTAAATAAGATAACTTAAACTATCTTTTAGCCTATATTTGATACTTTCAGCTCTTAAAATATTTTAAATGGAGAGGGGGTCGTGTGATACATCATTTTAAAACTTATGAAATTCTCCATTTAACTATATTTTTTATTTTTTTTTAGATTTTTTTGGGTTTAAAATAGGATTGAAAATGGGTATTTTTGTCAAAATTACTCTAAAACATCAAACATTTTTTTAAAAGTTATTAATTTCATGATGAAAAAACGTATATTATACTTCTAAACTAACTTTAATTGACATAAATAAAAATTTCCAAAAAAAAACTTAAAAAATCGCATTTTTTAGCACAAAAAAATAATGAATCAAAACCTTAAAAAATTGTTTAAAAAATTAAAAAATATAAACTCCAATAGAGAATTTTATTTTCTTTAAAATGATGTATCACACGACCCCCATTTCCATTAAAAAAAACTCCCCCCCATGCCCCCCTGTCCACATTTTAAGAGTTGAAAGTATTAAATATATGCTAAAAGATAGTTTAAGTTGTCTAACTTAAGATGGTTTTCGCAGAACTTAATTATCTCTTTTAATTATCGAGAAAACCGCCCGGTATAATTTTCATCAACGAGTACTAATGCAGTTAATGCTTTTCACATACTGTAGCATAATTTTACGATCGCGAAAAAACCTCATTGAGTAAAAAGTCTCTCTGGATGAAACGTCTCACCCCACGCACTCCGAAAATTCACCCCACGGAAGAGTTATATCGATCTCTTGTCTTACCCAGAGCAGTGATAGGGTTACCCTGCAGTGCACAGTGGATTCGGCGCCGATTTTTTAGTCAAAACGAAATATATTATATGAGTGGGGCAAAGTTAATAGTATATTGTTAGTATGCCAACTAAGTCTTTGGTATTCGAGACTGAAGGTTTTTTGTTAAGACGAAGTCGAGGCAAAAAATCAGTCGAGGACACAAAAGACAGTTCGCATACGTGGTGCATATTTTCTACTACCTAAAGCAACTTGTCTTAGACTGTGCCGGATCCAGGAAATGGTCCTGGGGGCGGGGGGTAAAATCCAAAAACTAAAATTTTACATTCTTTAGTTAAAAAAAGCCCTAGTACCGCAGGCGAAGATTTTTACAAATTCGATGGTCTACTTTAATTAAATTTAAAATTTCACAAAAATACAGAGAACTCTAGCGCCGCAGGCAAGTTTTTTTACGAATTTCACTCTTAAGTTCTACAGAAACGTAAAAAACTCTAGTGCGATTTTTTTTTAATTTTTAAGCAGTTTACTGTTTAGTAATAATACTAGTATTATTACTAAAAATTTGAGAAAAATGTAAGAAAGCTCTAGCGCCGCAGGCGAAAATATTTACGCTTAAGTCTTAAATAAAAAAAAAGTAAGAAATCCCCAACTCCACTGGCGAAAATTTTTACAAACTTGATGGTCTATTTTAATTTTTAAACAGTTTTATTATTCTAAATTTTCTCAAAAAAGCAGGAAAGCTCTAGCGCCGCAGGCGAAAATTTTTACGAATTTCACGATTAAGTTCTACAATCTTAAGCCCTAGTGCAGCAGGCCAAACTTTTTACAAACTTGATGATCTATTTTAATTTTTAAACAGTTTTTGTATTCAAAATTTTACAACAATGCGAGAAAGCCCTAGTGCCGCAGGTATTTACAATTCCAAAATATTACAAAAATATAAGAAACCTCTAACGCCGCAGGCCAAAATAATTTTTACGAATTTAAAGGTCTATGGTCCACTTGAACGCAATATATACCTTGGCGCCCCTTCTGCTTATTCTGAGTGGGAGGCTTCAACCTCCCTGCTTATTTCATGAAAACGCTTATTTGGAAAAAAAATATTTTCCTACAAATTTTACAATTATTTTATCTTGGGGGGGGGGGGGATCTTAGTGCACCGGTTATCTTCAAAGGACAGCTTTGCACAGACTCTGTTATTAGCTAGGTTGTAGAAAACAAAATATTAAGGCTTTCCCATTTCGTCCCGTATGTTAAATTGCAACCTCTGTGCTTTATTCGTGGTCCACGTTTCGCTATACAACAGTCGGTGCCTAAGAACACTTCAATCGCCCCGCAGAAAAAAATACACTCATAACTCTCGCTTTTAAAACCATCAAGAAATCGATAAAAAGAATGCATACCCCGTTTTTTTTGCTTTATAGCTCGCTATAAATCCGAATCTTTTATTAAAGGGTTTATTTCTATATAGTTTGAATATGACCGTACGGCTGAAAGTTTTCATTTAATGCTTTCTTCGTTCTTAAACGTAATACAGAAGTAGAAAACAAGGGCGTATCCAGGATTTTTTTTCGGAGTGGGGGCTTAACACATTTTTTTCCTAAATCTCGAAATTAATTAAAATGGTGCGGCAGGTAAAAATTATTGCCATTTTTTTTTATTTCTGTTAATTTCTGATGTTTTATTTAAATTTAATTTAATTTAATTAGTTGTGATGGTCTAAGTTTAAAAGCTTATAAAATAAGTGGTATAACTTTAAATTTAATAAAATTGCAAAAAATTTCTAGCGCCGCAGTCGAAAATATTTACAAATTTTACGCTTGATTTTTACAAAGTCGGATAAAAAAGACGTAAAAAAGCTTTAGCGCCGCAGAAGAAAATTTTTACAAATTTCAGTCTATTTTAATTTTTACAATTTAAAGTTTCACTAAAATTCAAGAAAGGTCTAGCTCCGCAGACGAAAATTTTGACGTTCAAGTTTTATAACCTTAAATTAAACAAAAAAAACAAAGAAAGCCCTAGCGCCGCAGGCGAATTTTTTAGGAATTTGATTATCTATGAAAGAAGGTGTCGACGCCGCGCCCCGGCGATCTTCTTATGAAAGTTTTGGATTTCGGGGGGGCGGGGGCTCTCCCCGCGCCCTGGATAAGGCCTTGGTAGAAAGGGTGGTAAAATATGCGCTTATATTCCCCCGCTTTATCTTACACGAATATACTTTTTAATACAAAAAATAAACACACAATTAAAAAAAAACATTTTACATATAAATATTTATTATTAAATAATAGGTTTTTAAAATTTTTATAGCCAATCCTTTTTACTATAAAATAAAACAAATGTAGCATTTAAATATTTTAGGAAAATTAGGTAAAAAAACACGCGATATACATTTTTCTAACATACTTTTTCTATTGTCAACCCTATCATTAGAGCAATGTAATTATAGTTTTTATATTTTTAAACATTTTTTTAACCGGCAATTAATTTAGTAAATAACCGTTTTCATTAAACTATATTTTTATTATGGAAAAAGTAAAAAAAAAACTGAATATTTTTCTCAACATTTCACATTCGAACGTTGTGGTATTTATTAAAATATCGAAAATGAGTTTCGCAATATTTTTTTTCTATTTTGCGACGAGCCCATAAGAGGTCTCTACTTTTTTTCTGTTGGGTTGGCAACATACAAAAGCCTATCTCTTGACGTTTTGCGTGCAAATGTCAATGTCGATTTAAAGTTTAATTTTTTACAAAATTTTGTGTTTAGGTTGTTTTTTACCGTGTTAAAATTGTGGACTGGTTAATTTTAAACATAGTATAAACTGTAATGCCAACCCAAAACAAAAATCCCTAAATCAGTCATCAATTTAAATATAAGTTTTTTAAATTTTAGAGCAAAAAAGGAAAAATTGTATAAAGCACTCGTTTCATAACACGTTTTTAGAGCACTAGTACTTTAGAAAACTCACCGCAAGCGGCTCGTTTTCTAAACTTGTACTCGTGGGCTAAAAACGTATATTATGAAACTATTACTTTAATATACAATAATTAAGCTTCTCCGTTTTTAATTCTGGAGAATAAAGCATATTTGATATTCTCATCAAGTTTTCAGTCAGACTCGTTTGAGGCAGCTCTCCATACAACCCTATCCCTAGCCAATTTAGTTATTTCCCTAAAAATTCCTACACATCCTCAGTAGCAGTACTCTATTCTAGGCCTGCCCACCTTTCTTTTAACTTCTAGCTCGCTCTTTAATAGTTATTTATGGTTCTAGTGGGTAAAGTAAGATATTGTCCACGAGAGAATGTATATTATAAAATTAATCATTAAACAAAAATTGTTTGATTTCTAATAAGGGAGCGTTCAAGTATTACGTAACGCGCTAGGGGTGGGTCTCGAAAACGTTACGCCGCGTTACAGAGGGGGGGTGGGTTTGGACAAAAACAATTAGAGATGGAAAACCATAGCCAATAACCGGTTTTCGGTTAACCGGTTTCGGAAATTACATCAGACCGGTTTTGGGTTAAAACACGGAAGCAATAACCGGTTAAAAACCGGTTTAAACCATAAAGCAAAATTTCCTTTCATTTATTTTTACTTTTTGTAAAATGTTACGTAACAAATAGGAGGGTGGGGGTGGGGGGTCTCGAAAATGTTACGCCGCGTTACATGGGGGGGTGGGGGTCAAAAATGGCCAAATTTTGCGTTACGTAATACTTGAACGCTCCCTAATATTAGTGAAAATTAATTTTCGTATTAACTGTTTTTTTATAAAATTGACGTAACGCCATTTCAATGATTGCAGTATAATTTCTCTATGATCAATCATAAAAATATCACGTAACATGTGTTTCATGCGGTGGACAAAATGATTAAAATCAGAATTGATCACGCTTGTCAGTACGAAATGCACAAAAAGTGTTAATTCAATTTGACCGCCATATCCGCATTCAATGTAATAGTTTTTTATTAAATTCTATTATACAATAAATAATAGAAATAAAATAGAAATGATATTCAGTTTATTGTTATAATCCTTTTTTTAGGCATCTTACTTCATGCAGAAAGTACTATCTGAGGTAATGTTGTAATTTAGTGCCTATTCACAGTCTCGCATAAGAACATGAAACATAACAATGCGATGCTGTGATTGGCTTGATGGGCCGCCATGTATCTTGTAAGCCAATCACGGCATCGCATTCTTATGTTTTATGTTCTTATGCAAGCTTCTGGATATGCCTTTATGCACAGAAAAAAAGCATATCTTGAATCAAAGCAAAACGATCTTGAACCAAGGCCGCCATGGCTTTCGATATGTTCAACGCCATGACTGTCTTGGATCAAGTCCGCCGTGATCTTGGCATTTGAGGTCCTAGATTTAAGGACATTTCCTTAAATCAAAGCCACTTAAACCATTTATTTAAGATCATATTATCTTAAACCAAGTATGTAATTATCTTGATTCAAGATCATATTATCTTTCTCCAAGATCATATCTTACACCAAGTCTTGGTTTAAGATAATATAATCTTGAATGAAGAGAATTATAATCTTGATTTAAGATTATGATTCTCTTGATTCAAGATCATATTATCTTAAACCAAGACTTGGTGTAAGATAAAGACCCCACAGTCAGGTTCCAGGGTTAATAGAATGGTAAATATTTTGAAAAAATTTTCCACACATGTATAATATTATTTCGCACGCCTATGAAATATGATACTTTCTTACTCTGTTAATCGTGTGAAATTTGGTTTCATAGGTGGTCGTAGGAAAAAGCACTTGTTTTTAAAGAAAAACTTATTGCAACGCCATTGCAAAATGGCGCTTACCGTAAGACAACAGGGGCTTGACACAAGGATTTTTCTACCAAGAAAATAATTAAAGGAAACGAAAGTCATAGATAATCTTAAACCGAGGATACATGATCTTAAAAGAAGATTATTACCTCGATTTAAGATAATATAAATATAAAGATAATTTATTATCTTCTGCCAAGATAACCTTTTTTTCTGTGTGTAGATAATATTTTCATCAATGATGAATCATCATCTATATAAGTCTATTTTCAAGAAAGATAAACATGATTAGAGTAGAATTCGGGCATTTTTTTTCTCGGAACGTATTTGTAACAGAATTTTTTAACTAAGGTGAGTGAAATAAATTGCCATGTTAAGAAATTTTATCTTTTACTGCATTCAAATTTATTTGTAATCACCTGAAACATTACCAAAGGTTAGTTTGCAAACTAACAATAAACATATCTTTATTCTGATGGGTAAAAAATAAACAAACTGCAGGAGCTTCAAAATAGTATGTTCTATAACTAGTATGGAATAGACAATATTCCGCGCCAGCGGAAAGTTTGTCATACGAGCCGGCAGGCGAGTATGATGGTCCCGCGAGCGCGGAATGACTATTCCATACGTGTTGTAGACTATACTTTTTCTTCGACTGCAAATATGAAACACTGTATGGCTTTAAACTGCGGACAAGGTTAAAAACAATGTTTTTTACTCGGCATTGTAAATGCAACAAAACACATATTTTTAAATAAAGCAATTAATGTTATTTAATAATTTTAACAAATCAGTAAAAAGATTTTTATTTAGGTTTAGCACATATTTACAAATTATAATGCAAAAATTAAAGGTCATGTCAGATTGTTGTGACAGATATCAGGTTTAAATATTTCACAATAAATGGAGCAGTTTTAATTTTTTGAACTAAATTGATAAAAAACTGGTCAAATATTAAGAAAAACTAATAAACTTTATGTAATTTTAAAGCAAAACTATAAATTGCATTAAATTAATCAATATTTCATGGTAAAATATATATATATATATATATATATATATATATATATATATATATATATATATATATATATATATATATTTAATTTTATTTTTTTATTTACTTTTATAAACAAGAGATGGGACTACATGTGCTCATTCTAACACTCGATACGGAATATTCATACCGTATCTAGAGCTAGAATGGATTCATTCTGTGTTTGAAAAGTGTGTGTATTTGCTTACATTCTAAAGCAGTCGTAGAAGAAATATTTTATTGCTTTTTAAAAAATATTGCATACTGACATTATTAGGAACCCATGTCCCAAATATTGCCAGAGACCTTGCAATAATAGTAAAGAACAAACCTACAAACAATTAACAAACTAATAAGAAAATATTGTGGCACAATAACGATTTCAGCTGTTTTAAGGTACAATTTGGGCACTTAAATAACAATTTGTCGTATTTAATAAATCCCACGCACTTATCATGTACGTATCGATTACAATCTCATATCTGCCTGGCGATTCTCTTCGAATAAAAAGCAGAAACAAGGTTCAGAACTCTCTGATTTCTTCGTTACTTTATTGTTGGTTTTTGTTTTTGTCATTTTTTTTTTGTCGACTACTTCGCGTGGCAATATTAGGAACACTCTCAAAAAATTACATTTTCCCTTCTTTATTGAGTGAAACACAATATGGGCCAGGAAAGTGCATGTTTGTGCCTACCTTATTACGTTCTTGCCCTGCAATAATCGATGCTACCCAGCTTGCGACAGTCAGCACAATTTTAAGAGTTTTTATAGTAAAAGAGGACGAATCACGAAGGATATTTGTGTACGCCAATCGTACTAAGCATTACTATTTTGCACTGAAATCAAGAAAGTCCCATCTGCATTTTATTGTTTTGAGAAAATCAACTTTTTTATTAGGAACGGCGACAGTTTCGCAGACACAATAATATTTCTAAGTGAATAAATTCCGGAAACTACAGACTCTGAGTGAAACATACTATTTTTTCTTCAAGCATCCTATATATTTTTTTTAAATATTAATTTTTGAATTTAGTTTATTCAGTAATAAAGTATGTTTTTTTATTAAAATAGGCCAATAAAACCCTTTCGAAATAAACTTAAACCTTCCTCACGGAAAGAAATTAGTGGGCTCTGCGCTATACATTATAAGATATTTGGTAACAGTGGCAAATTATAGTGATTTAAGCTATAGATTATAAGGGACACAATAACTAATAATGTTAAAAATAAATTGGAAACGATTATATATATTACAGACACGATTATATTTATTACAGACACTATTATAAATTTACAGAAATTTTATTATATTATAAAAATTATTAGCACGGACAATAATTAAATCTATTTAAGCTATAAATGCCATACTATTTGTTATATTTTATTATTCACTAAACAATTAAAGTATTTCATATAAATTTTTACACTGACTGCCATAATTGTAAGAGAAAGCCTTGTATTTATATAATAAGCGATTATAATTTGCTTGGTATGTATGTTATAGCGCTCCTAGCTATAATTTTTTTTTTCCGTGCTTAGCTCATTTTAAATTTTTTTTCGTATGCTAAATCGTACACTTTTCGCGATTTCGATGGTAACTTGTCTAATGTAGCATTTGCAATTTCGGAGATATTTGTAGGTGTATAAACCATATATTCTTCTTCAGTCATTTTTAATTAATTTCACACAAGGTTTTTGCACAGAATCTCGAGTCAACCACTTGTTTACATAATAAACAAACAAGTTTGAAGTATGGCTTTCATCAAAGTGTGTGCTGCCGCCAGTGGTGGTTTTGCTAACTAACTTTTTTTTACGGCGTACAACAATGAACTCCTTTTTTTACTGTAAATAAATAAATCACTTCTAACTAGTGGGTTCAGTTATAAAATATGAACATTTTAGTACGCTTGAAATAAAACATAATTTCATACCCTATATCTAAGATCTACTAATAAATAAATGTCTCTTTTGATCACGTACGTCCATCTTTTTCCTTGGATAAATATATTTATAATTATTATAGTTATTTTAATTCCAAGCGACATTAATTCAGTTTAGGGCGAGCAGAATTAATTAAAAATGATAAATGTAGGCAATAAGTTAAAGGTAAATCAGACTAATTATTTTGATGAAAAATTATAGTAAATTAACACGAAATTAGTGATAAAAAAGATAATATTGTGTAATGGTCTAAAATACGACACGCTAGGTCCGTGTAAGGGTAGTAAATAGTGTCGTCAGCGATTACGGCACGAACTTCTACACTGTAAAAAATAAATATGAAATTACACATTATTCTGCACGTAAATGTGATTCATTGCAAATACATGAATTTACTAGATTTTACAATTTTAAATGTAATTTTAAAATTTCACACGTAATTTTAAAATTTTATATGCACATTACATGTAAATTTACATGCAATTTAACTTAAGTTACATGTAAACTCTAGTAAATTTTACAGAGTTGACTGTAAAAAATAAATATTTAAATTTACATGCAGAATCATAAGTAATGTGTTGCAGAGACAAGTAAAAGTTACGAGATTTTACATGTAATTTTAAGACCTTATATGAATAAATCTAAATTGCATGTAATATTTGTATAAAATTGTAAAATTACGATTTTATATGAATATTACATCTAAATTACATGTAATATTCATATAAAAATGTAAAATTACATGTAAAATCTCGTAAATTTTACTCGCATGGCAACACATTACCTATGAGTCTATTTATTTTTTACAGTGTAGTGGCCTGAGGCCTGCGAGAGAAAATCCTGACTTAAAAAGGGTGATATAGTATCTACCTAGGGCCAGGGACGATCCAAGCTTTTAGTCGCTAGGGGGTGTAAGGTCCTCGCCTTCAAATTTTGCGGACTCGCCTAAAATAAATTTGCCGACTCCAAGGGCGTAGATCTTTTTCTTCTATGGGGGGTAATACTCAGGACCGGCCTTTCAAGCCTCAAATTTGGCGCCCCTAACAAAAAAAAAACACCCTAAAATAAAGCTTTGTGTGTCTACAAAAAAAAACTGCCCCTCAAAAAATGCCATTAAGAAAAAAAGCTTTGTCCCTGACGGTTTCTACCAAACTTTGTGCCCCTACATAAAAAATGAAGGCGCCCAAAAAAATACCCTAAGACAAAAGCTTTGTCCCTGACGGTTTCTACTAAACTTGGCGCCCAAAAAAATACCAACAAGAAAAAAACTGTGTGCCTGACGGTTTCTACCAAACTTGGCGCCCTGCAAACAAAATTGGCGCCCACGCCTATGGGGGGGGGGTAATTACCCCCATTACCCCCCCCTCATCTACGCCCTTGGCCGACTCAAAATATTTATTTTTCAACTCCAAAAAAAGAGCTTTACCCCTGACAGAAATTTTGATGAGTAAAATAAGGTCCTTATCTTCAAAATTTTGCCGACTCGCCTAAAATTTGCCTACTCAAAACAAAAAAAATTGTTTTCACCCCCAAAAAAAAGCTAAAAAAAATACCAAAGAAAAACGTCGACCTCTCAAATTTGCTAAATTTGCCGACTGGGTCATATCACACCCCTCCCTCGTAACGTCCCTGCCTTTCCCCAGGGCCCACAAAAATCCATTTTAATATTTTTAATTATATTTTATCTACACACAAAGAAAAAACATTCTAATAGAAGTATTTGTGATACTTGTTGCAAGTATATAAATACTTGATTTAATTAATTTAAAGAAATCAATCATATTTTTTCAATTCAAAGTTCAATTAGTACCATCGCGGCCAATAAACTTGGAAGGTAGGGAGCAATAATTTTTAAATGTTTACAATAAAATCCGAATAGTTATAAACTATGTTAAACTCCGCGCATTATCTATCTGAGTTGATGGTCATTTGTTTCTTATTATTTGGTTGGCAGAATATATTTAGTTCCTTATGTAAGGTTTTCATCTTGTTTAAAATTTATTGTCAATCAAGACATTATTTTGACATTTATAAAAAAATTCAAATAATTTGCTTTAGCAAGAAGAAATAACAAGAAAAGTGCATAAAAAGAAAACTAAAGCATCAATCTATAAACATTTTGTTTAAATGAAGTAATATAATGCAGTGCTCTATAAATTTTTGAAGTAAACACTATAACAGAGAATTTTTTGGTTAAAATAATACTGGTCCGTAATTTTATTCAGGTCATGTTAAATTTAAGTTTATAATAGAACTTTATGAATAAAAACTTACTTTTATTATAATTTTGAACAAAGTTTTACTTTTTAAATAGATTTTGTTATTATTTGTAAGATGTAAAATGACAGTCAATTTAACCTAAATGTTAAAAATTATCAAAAGCACAATGGGCTACAAAAATATTACTAAAAGTAATTTTTAAACCACTAATCATAGCTTCCTTGATCCAATTTGTTACTCAGATAGATAATGCGCCGAGTATACATAGTCTATGTATATAAAAGTTAAATGTCAAATGCTTGGGGCATATCCACAGCCTCGCATAACACGCATTATTATGTGCTATGCTTGTGAATACGCACTTACGGGCAACCCAATGGATTGAACCCTTGAACCCATTTCTCATCAGCTAAATATACGTACGTCAATCATCTAGAAAATGTCCTTATTAAAAGTCCTAAAACCTTGGTGATTTATTAACAAAAAATACATAGGTATTAGGTAGGTATGTATTTTTTACTACACAAAAATCCATTATTTCTTTTTGTATCGTAAAAGGGTGATACTTGTATAAACAATAACCCCTTAAGCACGCGTGTAATGTAAATAAACACCTAGAAAAAAACGATGAAAAAACAAGGTTTTTATATAAAATTAAAGGGTGTGTTTAAGGGTGTAACGCTGTTAAAACACGAGAGCATGGTTAAAAAATAAAAATATAGGACAACCGTGCAGTTTCCCCAAAATTCCACCATATGTGTGTTTTTGTGTCGACAGAATGGGTAAAAAAGAGTAAAAAAGGCGAAATAATTTGAGATGCAAGTCTGCCTGCCTAACGGGTGTTCGCAATTCTTTTGAAAGGAAAGATGATGGTCTTTATAGAAGTGTGTTGGGTGGTGTCATGTTTTTTATTATTTCTATCGATAATATCTTGTCAAAATTACCTAACAAATATCAACGGTTATCTCAAGGCGCCCTTGAATGACATGCATGCGATTTTGAGAGAAACCAGTATCTAATTTTTTCTATTTTGCGACATAATCACATAATCACACGCATTTTGCGTATTCTTGTTGCCCCATGAGAGGTTAGTATTTTTTTTTTCTTGCGGGTTGGCAAGAGAACAAAATAATAGCGACTGACGTTTTCCGTGCAAATGTCAACGTCGCTTTTCTACAAAATTTTGTGTTTAGGTTATTTTTACCGTGTTAAAATTGTGGCTTGATTACTTGCAGTGAAAAAGAGAAGAGGTGACTATAAAATATACCTATCAAAATATCCTTTTATCCTTATCCTTATCTTCTTATTCTTCTTCTTAATCCTATTATTGGCCTTGGTCTTGAAAAAGCACCATATCGGCCAGTGGTCCTGTTTTCTTAAGTCGTTGTCTGGGGTGAGGTTTTAAATTCTCGGTTTCTTTCTGTGGGAGGAAGGTAAATTAGGTGGGGATGGGGAGATAGGTTAAAGTTTACATCCTTTGTTTGGACTTTGTTCATAGAATTTTAAACATGGTGTAAAATGTAATGGCAACCCAAAACAAAAATCCCTAAATCAGTCATCAATTTAAATGCAGTAGGTTGGGCTAAATGTGATACCCAGGGTAATTATGACATGTCCTGTTATAATTCTTCTCCAGAAGCCAGGAGTACACTTAAAAAAAATTGAAGAGTGGTGACTGATTTTGTTATTTTTTTTATTGGGAGATTTTTTATGGCAGTGGCGTCTTCAAAATTTGTCGAGTTGGCAAAATTTGTGTCTTGCCCCCTAAAATTTATATTCTTTCCGTCCCTGCATCTATGGGGAAGTTACACCTCATATCCATCTTTCTGAAATTTTGGTGTCATTCGGGAAATTTAAAGTGTTTTTTTTTTAATTGTAACTTTTTGAGCGTGGTATTCAAATTAAAAACAAATGGTTGTTATTCGTAAATATTATCTTGAGTAAAACATCTAATATGTTAGCAACATTATGTTGCGATATTTTGGTAAACGGTTATCGATAATACAGTCAATCAGAAAGTTGCATGCCTCGTGGCCCTTTCTGTTGCACATAACATGTGACTCGTGACTAAGGGCGTTTTAAGGGTTAGATACGCCGTTGGCTTGCTGTTTTACCTCTTTTTATAAAATATTAAATTAAAATAGGTCACTAGTTCCTAAGGCAGGTATATAATTTTCGTACTGGTAGAAAATAATATCTATTAACGAAAGAAAGTTGCACATCTGTGATCGTTTTGTATTTCGAAAGCATTTTTGGAAATATAGTATTTTATCATTTCTGCAAAATATTAGATACTAAACTATACGTTGCCAATACAAACTTCATGAATCAAAAAAACAAAAGTTTCGGGTTAATTTTGGCACTTTTTATTCGTCCATAATTATCGGGAGATAGACATAAAATTGTTTTTAAATGTAACTGTTTATAATTTTAATTGTCTAATGAGTTCGGAAAATATAGAATGTTCACAAATTAGCTGGTAAGTTTTTGAGGTTAGGTTCACTAACTTTTTAAACAATTTTTTTTTTGTATTGACTATAGGAACTTTTAAGTATTACGTTACGTAATTTTGATCATTTGCCGAGTCATATACATTTCATTTAATACATTCAGATTAACCTATTTTCATAGTTATACACAATAATTCCGGGGCCAAGGGGTGAGAACAGTCTTTAAAAAGTGCCTTTAAATTATGTAATACTTAATTTTTTAAAGAAATGAGATTTTATGAAATGACATTTCGATTAAATGAAAATTAAAGAGAGTTTTTACTGTTGACATATGTCAGATAATGTTTCGAGTTGCGTTCCTTACGCGGAACCGGCAACAAATCTACGGCGAAATTGGTAATTCAGTTAACGGTGTTTAGTCACAGTCAGACTATTTTATGTTAAAATGTTATTGCTAAGAAAATATCTATACTGCGAAACCGTTCTACATATTTAAATTTATTTAAATTGAATATTTGATGTTTGTGATGTACTTTTGTGGCTTAACCACGTTTTTTTTTTTGTGAGGTTATGTTAATAAGAAATTATATTTAGTTTAAACGATTAGAAAGACTCGCTTCAAGTCTCAAATACTTGTACCTGGTCAAAAAGAACGAGAGTTCAAGACCATTAAGTCTTTTTGGGTTACTTTAATTTAGTGTCCAAAAGGACATTTTGAAGAAGAAGAAAGACAGATAATGTTTTCTCCCTTTTTGAATTTTAATAAATTATTATTTTTGTCTAGGGAATGTCCATAAAATAGGTCACGTCTGTAGGGAGGAGGTCCAATACTTTGTGACAGGGGGAGGGAGGGAATCTGAAGCAATTTGAATCAAATTTGATGTCACAAAAAATGCTAAAAGTGTTAATTTAAATATTTACTCTCTGATTTTTTAGTTAATATTAATAAATTATTATAATAGATTTTATTAATAATAATATCTATTCAAATAAAATTTTATGGTTCATTTATTTTTTTCTAAAATTTAATAACAATCTAATCTAACGTGACATATGAGAGGAGGATTTTTTCTAAAGTTTTTAAATATCCACTAGGACCACTTGATCTGTTGTCAACAAATTGTTTAGTTGGTTTTCATGTGTTGGTTGCTGCGAGCAACTTTCTGGTCAGATTGAGCGTTTTAAGCATCTGAGGAGAACTTCTAAAACGTCTAAACCGACAAACAACCACAACACAAGAAAAATAGCTAAAATACAATACAATACCAATCTTTCAAAACAATCTACTCAAATTCTGAAACATCCGTTTTCTGTATTTCGAATCAAAAATATATTTTAGATTGCTGATTTTTAAATTAAATTTAAATTTTTCAATATAAGTATAGGGGTTGTCGAAATTAATTGCATTCCTTACGTTTTCAGGAATTTTCATTTTAGGGATGTTTTAAATTATTTTTATAGGCGTTTAAATATGTAAAACTGAATAACTATTAAACTTTCTTTGGATACACATATAAAAAACGCATTTTAACCAGCTAATTTAATAATATTAAAATTATTATTTAAGTAAGTTAACCATACACGCATTGTCGCAACCATACTATTAATACTAATTTAATTATAATACTGTTTACTGGAATACTGGTACATTATACATGGTATACTGTTACAGTACTTTTATAGTTCTCCACATAACACAAAGTCTCCAACGGTGCATGATGCGCTCTCTTTTTTACGTCAAAACCGCTATAATGCGTGCCTGCAACGGGCCTCTCACTTGCACACACATTCTTCACATATTTTCCGTAGCCACAGATCCGTGTGTCAAAGTATACTGTGCTGCTACAGTACCAGTACACCATTGTTATTAATAAATGTCTTTTGAGACGTCTTTTAGGTTGAATTGTGTACATGTGTTAAACTTTTATTACATCTTCCTTTTTCTATCTTAGGCGCCGTTTAAAATAATTTTATCCAATACATACAGATAATGAGACAATTACCAGCTTTATTTTAAATAGATAAACTCAATAATAACCCCCGCGTGGCTTTTACTTTATTGAGTGGATAATTATTTATTTTACCCACTCAACTGTCACTTGTCAAATTATTTTCTTGTAAATGTCATTAAAATGTTTAATCAAAATATGAATTTCTAAGCTATTTATTGGATAAAACCTTGTATGGCACTCATGGGTAAACCGATATTTCCCTCTCGAAAATTAACCTGCTTGGCTGACGCCTCGCAGGTTAATTTTCTCTTACTTTACCCACTAGTACCATAAAAAACTATTAATTTACGTCTGTCAGATATATCAATTGTCTACTATACGGAATTAAAGCTTTTTTCACGGAAAGAAATTAGTGGGCTCTGCGCTATACATTATAAGATATTTGGTAACAGTGGCAAATTATAGTGATTTAAGCTATATATTATAAGGGATACAATAACTAATAATGTTAAAAATAAATTGGAAACGATTATATATATTACAGACACGATTATATTTATTACAGGCACTATTATAAATTTACAGAAATTTTATTATATTATAAAATTTATTAGCACGGACAATAATTAAATCTATTTAAGCTATAAATGCCATACTATTTGTTATATTTTATTATTCACTAAACAATTAAAGTATTTCATATAAATTTTTTACACTGACTGCCATAATTGTAAGAGAAAGCCTTGTATTTATATAATAAGCGATTATAATTTGCTTGGTATGTGTGTTATAGCGCTCCTAGCTATAATTTTTTTTTTCCGTGTTGTAGTACTCATATATCAACACATTTTATTTTATATTGTACTTTTTATGTTTCTCATTATAAGAAATACACTTTCCAATGGAAATAATGGACTTTTTTAGTCAGTTAAATGCTTTTATCAAAAATTTCATTCGTTCTGCTCTGTATTCGATTTCAATTTAAATTGTATTTGAGTTCATTATACTTAAATGTAGCTATAATAATAGTGAAAGCATTAATCTCGTGCAATTTGCTTCATTTAACATTAGGGGTGTAACAATCTAATAAACTGTATGCATGATATTTCATGAATAATCTCCAAATAAAAATCGCGTTTGACCCCCTGTTTAATGCATTTTTATACAGTTTTCCCAGTAAGTTTTTGACTGTCGTACAATGGGAATGGCACATACCAAAATAGTATATGAACCAAAAATTACATTCAAAATTTTAAAATCTACCAATACTTTCCGTACCTTGACTAATTATCCATTTGGATAACATGTTCTTTGACTACTTGAAAATAGGTAAATCACGACTAGTAACCATTATTAAATTGCACTGATAGAAAAATCTAAAAATAGTACAACCAAACGTTGTTGTAACAACTTTGAGGTATATAATACTATTTTTACGATTATTCTAAAACCTTATAACGTTATATTAAATACAATATTAAAATTGTAGATTCATATTATTTAATAATACAACAACGTTGTTGTCACTGTAATAGTTTTTTGAGGGAGGATGATTAACAAAGATGGCGACAATCAGCTGATTCTAATAAATGTTTTACCAAAATATTGAAAGTAAGCATTTTGGGCTAAAATGTGTATGTGCATAAGTATACCCAACGATAAGCATATACATGTACACGGAAAAAAAAAATTATAGCTAGGAGCGCTATAACACACATACCAAGCAAATTATAATCGCTTATTATATAAATACAAGGCTTTCTCTTACAATTATGGCAGTCAGTGTAAAAATTTATATGAAATACTTTAATTGTTTAGCGAATAATAAAATATAACAAATAGTATGGCATTTATAGCTTAAATAGATTTAATTATTGTCCGTGCTAATAATTTTTATAATATAATAAAATTTCTGTAAATTTATAATAGTGCCTGTAATAAATATAATCGTGTCTGTAATATATATAATCGTTTCCAATTTATTTTTAACATTATTAGTTATTGTGTCCCTTATAATCTATAGCTAAAATCACTATAATTTGCCACTGTTACCAAATATCTTATAATGTATAGCGCAGAGCCCACTAATTTCTTTCCGTGTACATGTAATTACATGTGATATGTAGTTTCTGTGTGCACATAAATGAATTTAAAATACATAACACCAAATTTGCAACGAGCCGACGCACACCAGGCTCAGCTAGCCAGCCGGGCGGACGGGTCAGGTGAATTGCCTCTTTTTGAAGCGAAGATCGTGACGTAGGAAGCAGCGACATTCCGAACCTACGGATTTGCAAGCCACGCCTACCTCGCTTTCTGCGCGACAAAGAAAAACCTGTTAGGTTAACAGTTCATTGTTCTAAATCAAACAACTGTGCTCGTTTGTAAATACCGAACACGTTTACTTTGTTGTTGTTGTTGTTGTATTCTATGCAATATGAAGTGGTTGGCGCATATACAACTATTTATTGTTGTATACTATAATCTAATTACGTTATTAATTACGCTAGTTCTCTATTAGTGTGCTATTATATACTTTTTTCTATTTTGCGACTCTTATAAGCTCATAATCACACGCATTTTGCGTGTTCTTATAAGCCCATAAGAGGTCTGTGCTTTTTGTTCTTTTGGGTTGGCACCAGACCTGGCCTATCGCTTGACGTTTTCCGTACAAATGTTAATGTCGCTTTAAAGTTGAATTTTCTAAAAAAATTTGTGTTTAGGTTATTTTTACCATGTTAAAGTTGTGGCTTGGTTAATTGCAGTAAAAAAGAGAAGAGATGACTATAAAATATATCAAAATATCATTTGTTCTTAGAATTTTAAACATGGTGTAAACTGTAATGCCAATCCAAAACAAAAGTCCCTAAATCAGTAATCAATTTAAATGTAAGTTTTTTTTAATTTTAGAGCAAAATAGAAAAAATCGTATAAAGCACTCGTTTCATAACACGTTTTTAGCGCACTAGTACTTTAGAAAACTCGCCGCAAGCGGCTCGTTTTCTAAACTTGTACTCGTGTATGTTATGAAACTAGTACTTTAATATACTATTAGCAGTGGCGGATCAAGAAATCCTAAACAAAGGTCAAGAGGAGGTGTTAGACATTAAAAATTGATGAACTCATATAAATAGTTGGTCAAATTTTAATATAAGGGGGAGCTGAACCCCCTAAATCCGCCATTAACTTTCACTTTTTAATCAAATTTTATTAGAATTTTAAATAGAACATGATTCATGTCAGAGACTTCCTCTTGGGAAATACAAAGATCGAAACAATATAAATGCAAACGTTTTGGGACATCCTGTGATATGACATGAAAAAAAAGGGTGCACCTATTTTTCTCACCCTTGCCTATTTTTTATTCCGTATCGATTGAAGGTCAATGCCACAGACCAAATTTTTGATTACGATGTCTATATAGATTATTCAATAGCCATGAAAGTGTGAAACCTAAAAATGTAATTAATCACCCAAATAAGGTGCATTAATTTTGATAAAAGGTGTTTCAGTTGCTCATGCGATTTTTTAATTTTTATTGTGAGATGACAGTAAGTTGTTGAACATTTTACTTATTATACTATTCACTGCGCGTAGCGCTAGAATAGTATTATACGGTAGTTTGGACTTTTCCAAAATCGTCCGTCCGTCCGATGTCACGTTTTTTGTAGACACCATAACTCAAGAACGAACGAACGAACGAACGACTCGAACATTTAAAAAGTAAATTAATTTCTATAAGGGGAAGATCCCTATTATTTTTGAAAGTACTTCCCCCAAAAACAAAAAATAAAGTTATGGGGGGTTAAACTTTTAAAAAAATCGAAAAAATCTGATAAAAAATTCCGATGAACGTAACTTTTTGAGAAAAAATTACTTTTATTTAAGGGATCAATTCTACCAATTTTGAAAGTAATCCCCCCAAAAACAAAAAAGTTATGGGGGTTAAACTTTTTAAAAATAAATATTTATTTTTTTTTTAATTTTTAACCGACTTCCAAAAAAGGAGGACGTGTGACTTTGTTTTTTTTATGTTTGTTTCCGCATAACTTTGGAACGGATGAACGGAATTTGATGAAACTTCTTGCAACTTAAAGAGGGCATTCATGAGGTGGTCCCGTGTTAATTTGACGTTCGGATAATGCGGGGTAAGCCGAATAATTAAGATAAATCTAATAATTTTAACGCAATTTCAGTTAAAAACGGCTTAATTTGGTTCTACTACCAACCAAATTTTTAGAGAAATATCGGATAACTCGGATAAGCCGGATAACTTGATTAAGGGGTCACTCAAATATTGCGGCACACTGAAAATCTTTTAAATGCCGCTAAACTTGATTCTTTGGACCTCTAATATTAAAATACCAAGAGACAATAATAAATTTGGTGATTTTACCATAAGGCTTTATTTGATTATTACTTAAAAGTTTAACAAGATTTTCTTTAGTATTTCGTTTAAAATAAGGTTGGTTGGACTCTTGGGCGCTAAAATAAAAATATTTCTTTTATTTTTTAGAAATTTATCTTTAAGATAATGACGTTACAACGCACTGTTAGTGCGTTGTGACGTGAGCAGCTTGCCGAGATGGAAGGACAATTATAATTTAGCTTAGATGACGTTACAAATCTGCAAGTTCTGTGTCTCTAAAAAGTAAAAAATAAAAACTTTTCGCAAAAAAAATGAACCAACTTCTGTGTCTCTAAAAAGTAAAAAATAAAAAATACTTAAGTCGGTGCCAATTTCACAGCAAACAATAACAA
The DNA here is from genome assembly GCA_958510825.1 of Brachypterus glaber. NCBI lineage: Eukaryota > Metazoa > Arthropoda > Insecta > Coleoptera > Kateretidae > Brachypterus > Brachypterus glaber. The sequence continues at coordinate 3,131,561 of OY294047.1, forward strand.
AACAATGAAAACACAATTGTTAGTAATAAATTTAGGGAACGGTGAAATTCAACGAACTAATAACTCTTCTCTCTAGAATACGCATACCGTTAATATAAAGTATCGCCAACATCTCGGTTTGTTTGTAAACAAATAGTAGGTATATTCAGGCCTGAACAATAACAATTACCAGTAACAGTTATTGTTGTCTCTGTTAGAACAAAGCTGTGCGAGTAAAACAGACAAACAATACTCTTGTTCACTATTCTATGTGAAAACTATGTGATAAGTTAATGTGATTTTATATATTCTTCTGTGATATTGTAATTTTATGTGATATATTTTAAGTTAATAATAATAATAATAAAAATGTATATGTTGGCTACGTTTTTGTCAGTTTTTACAAATGAAATGTCTATTCTAGAGAGAAGAGTTATTAGTTCGTTGGTGAAATTGTTACCGATTTAAGTATTTTTTATTTTTTACTTTTTAGAGACACAGAAGTCGGTTCATTTTTTTTGCGAAAACTTTTTATTTTTTTAATTTTTCTTTTTTTGCAAAAAAAAATTAAAAAAAATTGTTAAAAAGTTTTTTTTTTATTTTTTTATTAGACAATGTCTGAAGAGTCCTTCAGTCTTGTATGTTGGAGTCTTTTAACGAACAGCTGATTAGTCTTTATAGAGAATTTTAAATTTTCCTAGATAGGAAATTTTTAAATGTGATTAATTTTTTACCTATTACATTACAAAATGCTTGACTTTAAATTTTGGCGGAGGTGCAAAATTCCCTTAGTTGTGCATTGAATTTTTTAAAGCCTATAATAAATCCTGTTAGTTACAGGTCCCAAATTTCCACATTCTAAAACAAAAACAAACAGTTTTCGCTTCATTTACAGGAATATTTATTTTGTTTGTCATTTTCTGCATGAAAAGTTGTCCTACATGACATATGTAATTGGTAATGTAAGATGTTAAGTAAGAAACTGAAAGTGACATGATATCTATGTTGCGTGTTCGCTGGCACCTGCTGTACAGTTGCTATAGTAACACTCATCCGGGGATAAAAAAAGCGAGGGTGAAAAAAAAAACCGTGGGGTGACTCAAATAAAAAAACGGATCAATATTAACTCTTTCCTGCCCCACGCGACTGCCTGATTGTGCTTCAGCGAAAACTCTTTACTTGATTGTTATGCTCGAGCTTTTCTCCGTAGACGCAGAGATTTATCTAACATTCTCTTAGGCTATACACTATTATAAGCTTTTAGAGTTTAATTTTTTTTTTGCACGACCAAGACTAAAACCTAATTTTACGCTTTCATTTTCGGGACTAAACTTGCCGTTTCTCTCCCTAGGGAATAAAAATCACGGCAACCTTGATAATATTAAAATATTATACTTACTATGTGCTTTGCTGGTTCAAAAATTAGGTTTGGTGGTGTTTTGTAATAAATTAGCGATTCAAACCAATTTATTTGATTTTAACAAAGAAAACCTTTAAAAATAACATTGTTATAACAATTTATACATTACTTAAAATTTATCATCTTCGGCCATTTTTTTGACATTTGTGTCAACCATATTAAAAAACAATTGAAATCGCGATAGCCGTGAAACTGACTTTTCGCAATTTACAGCCATCTTGATTAAATTACGAAAATAAAACAACCGATTTGGTTTTTAATTTTAATTTTATTAACCTACCTAAATTATGTTTGGCCTGCAAAAAATAGTGTATATACCTCAGGACTAAACTTGGCTGTTTTAGTCCCTTGCATTTCTGTTTCCTTCGCTTGCTACGCTCGCTCAGGAAACACTCATGCAGCGGGACTAAAACAGCCAGTTTAGTCCCTCGGTATATAAATAACTATTTTTTTCGACAAATCAAAATTTTTCTTTATGAATCGATTAGACATGCCCCTAGGAACATTTTGGGTGAGCATCTGGCGCTTTTTTTTTGTAATTTGATTTTTTGTACGTTTTTAACGTGTAAATTCGAAATATCTATGCTGGAGGTGTTAATGATCCAAGAAAATAGAATATGTTACATGTATGTCATTTTAAACGTTTTTTCATGTTTAAAACAATGGTGTTTTGTAATCAAAAATCGGTTTACTCGAGATAATAGAGCACAAAAAGTCAAATTATTTTAAAATTTGCAATTTTGCAAAAATATTCAGAAAAAAGTAATATAAGACATGTAATAGGTCATTTAAAAGCTTTTTTATGCTGATTATGCTGTTAATTTTTTAAAAATCTGTGCAAACGTTCTCGAAATATTTGGTAAAAACTACTGCTGGTAAAATCTGAGATAGGTCTTATTACATATCGTCCACTAAAGGCTCTAGTTGTCTAACTCCAAATTTTTCAAAAATGAGATTTTTATCAAATTTGCTTCATTATCTGATTACCAACATACTTCAAAAAAAAAAAGTTGCATTAAACCAATATATAACCAATATATATATATATATAACCAATATTTTAAGTCGCTAAGTGTCTAACTCCATCATATGATTGTGAGAAAACAATTAAATGAGAACTGTCACTAATGTCAAACTATTTCTCGACAACAGGGGATCCCGTTTCAAATATTTGTTAATTTACTGTTTGATGATAATTATAATTATTGCCATTAATAATGTATATATATTATGCCTACCTAGTAGTAATATTATATATTAAATATAAAAATATAAATTTTTTGTAATAATATTACGCGATATAATACGATAGGTATCCTCTTTTATCTTCCCTTGGAGTTAGACCATTAGTGAATTTAGATTTTGTGGTTAAAATTTAATTTTCAAATAATTTATATAAAATAGATAACAATGAAAAGTTTTAAATACATTAACACATTTCAAACATTTTTACCTGTGAACAAGCTAGTTTTAAAGTTCTAAATAGCTATAATTAAGTTTTAAATCGTTTTTTACGTCTCCTGAAAAATATGACGTTTTGGAGTTAGACCGTTAGAGCCTTTAGATGACGATATCATTTTAAACAAATTTTAATAACAATTAAAACAAATTTTTACTTTTTAAAATCGGTTCACTAGTTTGGAAGATATTGGATCAGAAAAAAAAATCATGACAATTATTCTTTCAAAAATCTTGTACGTGGGTTTATATTACGTAAATATAATAAATATACATATTTTCAATAATATTGATCATGTAATGTCCGAATTACATAATATACCTACATTTATTAATGTATGTATGAATTTTAATAATAATAATAATTTATTTATTTCCATTTGACCTACAAGGTATCGGAATTTGTCACATATAAATATAAATATAAAAAGAAAAAAAAAATAAATTAATTTGTAAAACAAGTATAAAAAAGTACAAAAGTATATACATTGTAAAAACATGGATTAAATAATAATAATAATACAAGGTATCGGAATTTGTCACATATAAATATAAATATAAAAAAAAAAAAAAAAAATTAATTTGTAAAACAAGTATAAAAAAGTACAAAAGTATATACATAGTAAAAACATGGATTAAATAATAATAATAATAATAATATATAATTTACAATATCACAGTAGTTAAAAATTCTTGAACTGAATAAAATGCATAATCTTTAAGTAGTGATTTGACTTGCTACTTAAATTGTTTGAAGCTTTTCATACTTTTTAATCTATCTGGAAGATGGTTATATAGTCTGATACCTAATGCCTGCGGACCTTTACTAACTTGAACCAGTCTTTTTTTTGGTAAATAAAGGTTTTTTGAATTCCTGGTTTCATATCTATTTATGTCTCCACAAGTGTCGAAATTACTAATATTTTCTCTAACGTACACAAGCAGACTATATATATACAAACACGCAACCGTTAGTATGCCATAATCTTTAAAATATTGTCTGCATGATTGTCTTATAGGCAACGTAAACATAGTTCTGATTATTCTCTTTTGGAGAGTAAATACCTTTTCAATTTCAGAGCTATTTCCCCAACAAATAATGGCATAGTTAAGAATAGAATTAACAGAACCATAGTAAAAAGTAAGCAAGGTTTCGGAGTTTACATATTTTCTCAGTTGAAAAATAGCAAAATTTTTACTTGCCAATTTTTTGACAATATTTTCAACATGAGGTTGCCAAGTTAGATGTTCGTCTAAAGTAACTCCTAAAAACTTAATACTTTGGCTCTGTTGAATTATCTGCCCTGAAGCTTTCACTAAAATACTGAAGTCTGCCTTATAGTGATTTGGAGAAAAAAGCACTAAACCTGTTTTGTTTGAGTTTAATACAAGGCCATTGCTGTTACACCAATCTGTCATTTGGTTAATGGTAGCGTTTGATTTTAGACTTAATTGGTTTATATCTGTATCCTTTACAATGGAGTTTGTGTCATCCGCAAATAGAGTAAGGGAGCTATCGACATGGTTTACAATATCATTAATATAAATAATAAACAGCAATGGACCCAGTATACTACCTTGTGGAACTCCAGTCAAAACAGGTTTAGTTTCTGATTTTGTATACATCCCCATGCTGCTTACTTTAACATATTGTTTTCTCCCTATTAGAAAAGATTTTATCCAATTATACGCTGTTCCACGAATTCCATAAGAATATAATTTTTTTAACAACAATTTATGATTTATGGTGTCGAAGGCTTTGGTGAGGTCAAAAAATATACCAGCAGTTTTAAGTTTTGATTCAAAATTTTCTAGAATTTCAATATAAAAAGACAGTATCGCATCTGTCGTTAAGCGATTTTTTGTAAATCCAAATTGATTACTAATTAGAATTTTATATTTATCTAAGAAACTTACTAAATTTGCACCTGATGCCTTTGAACGAATGTACCCCAAAGCATAAAAACAAAATAAAAAAATTACAAAAACTACTATGTTTACAGATAATCTTAGACAATATTATATTTTTATGGTTTGGACTTTTTGACATCAACCATTTATATACAATTTTAGGAGCTTCCAAATTTTGTATCTCCACATCCATTTTCCCATTTAAAATTGTGGACAAGTATTTGGTGAAACGTGATTTATATTAATAGTTATTTATGGTACCATCATTTTCATAGAAAACGCTCACATCACAGAACCCTGAGGTACCCCAACATTTTAAATTTTTAGTTGTGGTATATGTGCTTTACTAAGATTGACACTGACATTTTCCGTAATAATTAAGTAAGGTTAAAGTACAGTCTATATTATATAGTGCAAGTCCTATAACTGTCTTTAAGCATATATGCTTATAAGCAAAAAGGTTAACAAATTTTATTATAAATGATATTTATACAGTATGTCTCCAGATAGAGTTACAAAGAGGAATTTATTTTTTATTTTTGATTTGATCTCAAAAAAAGTCACTCTTTATAACTTGCCCTGCTTGATTTTAAACTCCCAAAACACTAAGCGCTTTTTGTACAACTCTTACGGTTCATGAGATAATGTTTTTTTCTTCAAAATAGTGTCTTCAAAAATATAAAGAAAAAAAAACATTATCAAGAGTGAGTTATTTTAAGATATCAAAAATAAAAAAATCTTCTTTGTAATTCTAACAGTTGGTTTGTGTAATTTGGTGTAATTTTTGCGTGCCAAGCCTCAATGATGGCCTGTCGTAATTCTTCAGCATTATGACCCAGGAAAGTTAGTTTCTTCCCTCGCTCTGACTCCGGTCTGGAAAGGGTTTTTCCGCAGATAATTCATTAATTGCATATCTTCTTCTGCAATACTCATTCTACTTCGACCAAGAACCCCGCTTTATGCTAATCTGTCCAGTTTCCTCAAGTTTTTTCTTTGCTCGCATTATAGTGCTGTTTGCAACATTTAATTCAGTGGCTATTTCACGTACACTTATCCCGTCATTTATTCTTGCTGTTATAATACATTTTTGATAATTTGTAAGCTGCGGCATAACTAATGTGAATTATTTTGACAAGTAATGTCATAATAATATTTGACAAATAAATGTCAAAGAGACCTTGATAAAGTTCAATATAATCTGTAACATTTTTAGGTGTAAGCGTTTATTATGAAAACGATGGTACAATGTTACAGATTATATTGAACTTCATCAAGGTCTCTTTGACATTTATTTGTCAAATATTATTATGACAATACTTGTCAAATTAATTCACATTAGTTATACCGCAGCTATTTGTAAGCTGCGGTATAATGTATTATAACAGCAAGAATAAATGACGGGATAAGTGTACGTGAAATAGCCACTGAATTAAATGTTGCAAACAGCACTATAATGCGAGCAAAGAAAAAACTTGAGGAAACTGTACAGATTAGCAGAAAGCGGGGTTCTGTTCGAAGTAGAATGAGAAGTGCAGAAGAAGATATGCAATTAATGAATTATCTGCGGGAAAACCCTTTCCATACCGGAGTCAGAGCGAGGGAAGAAACTAACTTTCCTGGGTCATAATGCTGAAGAATTACGACAGGCCATCATTGAGGCTTGGCACGCAAAAATTACACCAAATTACACAAACCAACTGTTAGAATTACAAAGAATATTTTTTTATTTTTGATATCTTAAAATAAGTCACTCTTGATGATGTTTTTTTTTCTTTATATTTTTGAAGTACTATTTTGAAGAAAAAAACATTATCCCATGAACCGTAAGAGTTGTACAAAAAGCGCTTAGTGTTTTGGGAGTTTAAAATCAAATATAATATAAAAAAAGATAAATAGTGACTTTTTTTGAGATCAAATCAAAAATAAAAAATAAATTCCTCTTTGTAACTCTATCTGGAGACATACTGTATAAATATCATTTATAATAAAATTTGTTAACCTTTTTGCTTATAAGCATATATGCTTAAAGACAGTTATAGGACTTGCACTATATAATATAGACTGTACTTTAACCTTACTTAATTATAACGGAAAATGTCAGTGTCAATCTTAGTAAAGTACATATACCACAACTAAAAATTTAAAATGTTGGGGTACCTCAGGGTTCTGTGATGTGAGCGTTTTCTATGAAAATGATGGTACTAGTGGGTAAAGTAAGATATTGCCCTTGGCTGACGCCTCGCAGGTTAATTTTCGAGAGGGCAATATCGGTTTACCAATGAGTGCCATACAAGGTTTTATCTAATAAATAGCTTAGAAATTCATATTTTTATTAAAAATTTTAATGACATTTACAAGAAAATAATTTGACAAGTGACAGTATAATAAATAATTATCCACTCAATAAAGTAAAAGTCACGCGGGGGTTATTATTGAGTTTATCTATTTAAAATAAAGCTGGTAATTGTCTCATTATCTGTATGTATTGGATAAAAAATATTATTGTTTGTATGTTCTATAGAACAGTTAACATTTTAGGCAGTTAGAATAATGTTGATAATTTTATTTTCTTGCAGAGGTGATATATTTTTTAGAGCTTTCTATTTGGGTGTAACAAGCATGTAGAGAATACGTGTAAAGGGTCATAGATGAGGAGTATTTGAACAAAAGGTAACATTTCCATAGTAGCTTTTTTTTCAGAAATCACTAAAATCTGATTAAAAGTGTATAAAAGTATATTTTTTTTAATATTACGTTTATACAGAAATATACATTGAAAAAGTAACCTAACAATCACTGTTTTGCCCATTTATAAACTTTCATATTAATGGAGATAATTGTGTTAGAAATTTGGAAATGTTACCTTTTGTCAGTAAATATTGGAAATGTTACTTTTTTATAATCATAACTTCGTTATTCAAACACAAAACACTGTATTCATTCTTTGTCATTATGAAACAATTTTAACATAAGATTCTTTTTCTTCTTTGAAGATTATGGCTTTATCTGCTTGGGATATCCAGCCAAGTATATTAATAGGGAAATGTCACTTTTTGTAACCCTTTTGAAAATTACGGGTTTGTGCACCATTTATACCCGCGCAGACCCGTCATTTTCAATACGGTAGAACTACTGAAACATTGTTATGCGTGAAAATGTTCCTTTTTGCTCGAAAACCCACATTTGGACTCGGTTTTTCCAGGGAAATTGTTACTACTTGATACGCCAAATTTAAGTAAAATGTGTAGTTCATAGCTTTGCGAACGATTCTGCAAAAAAAAACAACAAGCAAGGAAATGTTTCCTTTTGTTCGAACACTCCTCAGATATGATGTAAAGTACCCACTTGCTACATAAAAACCTCTCTACTCACATTAACTGAATGATCCAGTCTCGATCGCTCCCTCAAAGTATCGTCGATATACTGTACCCCACAATTAAGAATCACTACATGTAGTTTGCAGTATCTAAAAGCTTATACATGAACTAGATGAAACGTTGCAAGCACCTTGTCAAAACATCGGCACTAGGTACTAATTTGAAACGTTATGAAATATGAAGTTGTGCGAATAGGCAACTAGTAATACAACTGCGTGTTTCATAATTTATTAAACTTTGGAAGTCTGTATCTCCAAAACGTTATAATCTAGCAAAAAACTGTATATAACATTTTTTATAGACTTAAAAAGAGCTTTTATTTGAAATATAACTTTTTGAAATCTTGTTATAATTAAGCAAGTTATGCTAAAAAACATTTTACTGCTTTAAATGCAAATATCTCGAAAACAATGTATTTTAGGAAAACGTTGTTTATAACATTTTTTAAGCCGTTTTAAAATATATTTCAAATAAGTGCTTAAAAAATAATATACAATAATAATTAACTTCATTATAACCAAAAAACGCTAAAAATAGGAGTTTTATCCCATTCTTACTCCCTTACCCCCGACCGTTTACCCCCAAAATCTAATCAGCTCTTCGAAATACGATAAGAAACGATATGCAAAAAACCGCTTGTCTTTTCTAGAAATTGAGTTAACGAGTTTACACCCAGACAGACAGACAGACAGACAGACGGACGCAAGTTTTTTTTTCACTGATTTCGACTCAGGATGGTTTAAGACCTCGAGAAATATGAAAAAAACATGGTCAAAGATTTTGACTTTTTGGCGAAGATTGCAATACATCGGCACTCTTAGTAGTACTAAGTGCCGATGTAAAAAGCTATAATTCTATTTTTTTAATCATCTACTTCCCCACAAAAAGAGTTAATATTTTGTTCATAAATAATAAACTGTTTTTAATTTGAAGAAGAAACATTTTTTCTTTTAAACATGTTTTAAAAACAAATTGTCATATGTAACGACAGAGATGTATCTTTTCGATATATCCGAAATTTTCACAAAGCGAAAATTTCGGATGTATCGAACATATTCCGAATCTGGAGGTTTATTTTCATGCATGCAGGATTACTTTTTGAAACAATTTTTTAACAATTTAAATCTTCAAAAGTTATTTATTTATAGTTAGTTATGCCTTGTTTTTTTATTGGTTGAAATCGACATTACGATAGTAATCATCCCAATGTTTTACTTTTTATGTGTAACAAAGTTTTGAGAAAATAATTAAAGAAAAAATTGTTTTCAAAGCCGTAAATATGGATGGTAAACACACCTTTCCCCCCTTAGAAAAGTTGAATTGAAGGAAAAGTTGTTAATTAATCCGTAGTCTGATTTGTCTGTTAAGGTTAGTGACGTCATCGCTTCCCCTCACTTACCGTATGTAACCGATTCTCACAAAAACGAGTTTCAGTAACCTGGTTAGTTCCGGTGACCCGACAAAAAATTGGCTTGAGTATATCTTAAAATTCCAACTTATTCAGCGTCCTTAAATTTACCAACGGATACGGCGGTGTTACTTTCATATACATATGGATATACATAGAAAAAACGGATTCCTTGAACCAAGGACACGTGTCTTTGTATATGTTCAAAGTCATATTCTCTTGTTTCAAGGCTGCCATTTTCTTGAATCAAAGTCAATGTCCTTGAATAAAGAGCGCGGATTTTTATTCCAAAACCCGTGCTCTTCATTCAAGGACATTGAATTTGGTTCAAGAAAATGCCAGCCTTGAAACAAGAGAATATGGCTTTGAACATATACAAAGACACGTGTACTTGGTTCAAGGAATCCGTTTTTTCTATGTACAGGTACATACATATTTATAAAAAGTCAAAGTCATTGTTTTTGGTTCACTTTGTGACATCTTACAGAAGTTGTATACACTTTACGTTATTAAAGCCTAAAAAATAAAAAAAACATACTTGGAGTAGCGCAATATTTACTTTGAGATGACGACAATGCCGAATTATTCTAATTAAAAACTGTATTAAATTTTAAAAGACTGATAAAATAACACTTGGTAAAATTAAATTAAAAATATAATTTCCGACAAAAAAGAATATCACTAACTGAGGCAGTTAAAAATAATTACCCTCCTATTTTCATTAATTTTAATAACCTAATTATTTAGATCCAAAGCAGCTACTAATTATGAAAAATTCCTGAATTTCAAAGAGAATTTAAAACTCTGAAACTGACAATGAACGTACAAAAATTTCATAACTTAAATAAACAAAGGTGGCTGAATTTTTGATTCTCCAAGACGTTGTTATTTGATCAAAGAGGGCTTCGGGCATAACAGGAGATAGCGGGCTTAGGGGAGAATTAACCAGATGTGTACTAACGCCAAAACGGTTATTGTTTGTTATATTTCTAACAAGCACACAATTCCATACGTGACATTTTTTTGACCGCCTTTGAACTCGGATATTTAATTTGAATTTTAAATAAATTTATTTTAAATATAATTGACTTCTGCAGCAAGAGCGCTTACTTGTTTTCCTTTAACTTAGCCAAATTTTTGGATGTAGTTTCATTCTCACAGTATGATGTTGATTCCTTCAGTGTCGCATATGGAAAAGTAAGTGTTAAAAGCAGTATTCGGCGTTAACTCAGTTATGACTCATCAACGTTGAAAATTAACACAGAAACATATGCTTACAGAATAATTTTGCCGAATTTAGAGGGAAATTTTTAAAATAAATTAATATTTTATAGTATATTAAAGTACTAGTTTAATAACACCCGTTTTTAGAGCACGAGTACAAGTTTAGAAAACGAGCCGCTTGCGGCGTGTTTTCTAAAGTAATAGTGCGCTAAAAACGTGTTAAACGAGTGCTTTATGCATTTTTTTTTATATTTTTGCCATGTTTAAAATTAGTATAGTATTAGTATATAATAGTGAGCTCTTCTCTTTTTTACTGCAAGTAACCAAGCCATAAATTTAACACGTAAAAGTTAACTTAAAACACGCAGAAAACTAAACTTAAACGCGATTTTCACATTTGCACGGAAGACGTTATTTATTTTTCGACACGCAAAATGCGTGTGATTAATAATCACTGATTGTGAGCTTATAATAGTCACAAAATAGAAAAAAGCTATTAAGGGTATTTAAACAGTTAAAGTTAAGACCCGTGTAATTCCAACAATCAAGGCATTATCTGGCGTAAGTATTCAAATTAATTTGGCGAGCTAAACAATGGATGCCCAGCTAATGGAGCCCCGTTTGCAGAAATTGCCTACTCGCTCTATGCACGGTTATTTTTTATGTAGATTTTTTCATGTCCCCAGAGTAAGGTGCCTACCCTTTCTCTGGGGTTCGTGCATTTTTATAGCTTTGCTTTATAATACACTTTTGGGTGGTTACCAAAAGTTTTTAACGTCTTGTAAGTACACTCAAGGTTGGTATATGCTTAGATTTTATAAGACTACAGGGTACCTATTCTCGGCCTCGAGAGAACGCATTCCCGGGAGAAAGGTGTTGTGGGTTGCATATTAGTTCTCTCGATATGCACAAATTACTTATCTTGAACGCATTTCCCGAAGAAAGTTGTTGACGGTTGCATATTATTTCTCTGGATAAGCACAAATTACTTGAACTTCGCTTCGCACGAAAATCGAGGAACTTCTTCTTCTTCTTCTTCTTCTTCTTCTACTCGGGAATTTTCACATAATTTTAACCCAAAACAAAGAATATAATATAGGGACTATCTAATTTAATAATTACACTGAAAAAATACTACTAACTACCTATAACTCAATACACTAAAAAAAATTATAACAAGTAATATTACTAATTTATTACAAATGACTACGGACAACGCACAATCCATTATGTCACATTGTGTCACATTTGTGTGTTCGGACAGACGAGATATAAGGAAACGTACAAGTATTAAGTAACGCAAATTTTGATCATTCTGCAAACACCGTGTATATCCAAACTCTAGGGCAGCTTGAAAGCTAATGAACAGGGTTCAGGGAGTTGCGACCTATTAGTCATATTTTGTCATGTCTTTTAGCTTTTATCATAAACTGGCGTCGCGCTGTGTAGAGTGCGGTCGCTTTTAATCAGTGCTGAATTTATGCTACGCTCATGAACGAAAGAACAAACGAAAAGAACAGCTCGCTTTTCCCCGAGGTATGCCAATGAAACATAAGCCAATTTTTTTTCGGGTCACCGGAACTAACCAGGTTACTGAAACTCGTTTTTGTGAGAATCGGTTACATACGGTAAGTGAGGGGAAGCCATGACGTCACTAACCGGCAGTAACCGCGTCTAACACAGGTTCGGAGGTGAGTTAGATAGGGTTAACCGTAAAAACTTAACCTATAAATTGTTTATTTATACCATAATTCACAGGCCTGTGGGAATTTTTTTTCGATTTGTGTGTAAAGTACAAAATAGAGTAGATAAGGTATTTCAACTTTTATTTTCTAACTTCTAAGTGTTTGCTTATGTGGTTTATCTAATAATTAATTAAATTCTTGTATAAAAAACTATTTAAACTTCTTCTTCTTCCTTCTTTATGGCCTTTAACTATTTAAACTTATCATTGTTGTTTGTTACCTTCCCCATGAGCACATAAACTTGGAAATGTAGTTTAAGTGCTTTTTCATCATATCTTATCCAAACAAAATTTAAAAAATATATACCTTATTCAGTTTTTTGGGAGAATTTAGGTTTGGACAAGACAAGAAAATAACCAATGCGTTTTTGTGAGAACTGTCGGTTATACGAGTTTAGTGGTGGGGATAAAAACCGTACGGTGTTTTACAAAAAATTGGCTATAAAAGCTTTGTACTTTGTACTCTAAGCCACGGTTTGAGCAGCACTGGTATACTTTGTGGGTGACAGAAAAGTGTGGGGTGGCCTATTTTTTTAGGGAGCGTTTCGTAATTATATTTTTTAATTTATCTTCCTTAGTATTTCCCACAAGGACGAAGTGTAATAGATAACGCGGCAGAATAATACATTAGCCGATGAATTCTCGTCACTTTGCGAGAAAAATTAAAGTTTCCATTTTAAGGATGACAGAGAGACACCTGTTTAAAAAATAACATTTTTATCTCGTTTTCATCTGGGAAGAATATGTTTAATTATTCATTTTATAACAGGGTCGTGCGGTTGATGGTTTTGCTGAAATGTCAAAGGCTTTTTGATGTTATCGTTGCAGAATTATTCTGCCAGAATATAAATTTGATAGTAATGCCACTGCTCAACTTTTGGTAATGATTCCTAAATTTTTTGTAATTACATATGATTAAAAAAGTATCTACTTTTTGTGTTACAAAAATTATATAGTGCGGTCCAAAAGTCACCCCCCCCCCCTTTAATTTTTGAACGAGTTGAGATATCGACTTCAAATTTAGAACTTTTAAGTAAGACAACTTAAACTATATTTTAGCATATATTTGATATTTTCAGCTCTTAAAATGTGGGCAGGGGGGCATGGGGTGACATTTTTTTAAATGGAAAGGGGGGTCGTGTGATACATCATTTTAAAGCTTATAAAATTCTCTATTTAAACTAACATTTTTAAATTTTTTAAAAATGTTTTTTAAGGTTTTGATTTTTCAATTTTTTGTGCTAAAACATTCGATTTTTTAAGTTTTTTTTTATAAATTTTTATTTATGTCAACTAAAATTAGTTTAAAAGTATAATTAACATTGTTTTATGATGAAATTAGGCATTTTTAAAAAATTATTTGTTTTTTTTTTAGAGGAATTTTGACATTAATACCCATTTTCAAACCCATTTTAAATCCAATTTTTTTTTTATTTAAAAATATGGAGTTAAATGGAGAATTTTATAAGCTTTAAAATGATGTATTACATGACCCCCCTTTCCATTAAAAAAAATGTGCCCCCATGCCCCCCTGCCAACATTTTAAGAGCTGAAAGTATTAAATATATGCTAAAACATAGTTTAAGTTGTTTATTTAAAAGTTCCAAATTTGAAGTCGATATCTCAACTGGTTCAAAAGTTAAGAGGGGGGGTGACTTTTGGACCGCTCTGTATAGATTGCTCTTATGGGAACACAGGCCCGTAACTGGGGGTGTGCTGCGCACCCCCTGGCATGATTTTGAGCACCCCCTGGCGAAATAAGCTCTAAGTACCCCCACGGGGGGTGCTCAAATCAAAACAGAAACTACCCTACATTAAAAAATAACACTGTGAGTAATGTAAATTGAGGGGTAAAGGGAAACTGGTCAGTAAATTGTTTACTTGAGAAAATTGGAAAGGTTGGGAATTTTTCAGAGGTGAGGACCTTTTTTTTAGTCATCAAAATTTTAGGGTCCGGGGTATTAAAGCTTTTTTTGAGTTGGGAATTTTTCAGAGGTGAGGACCTTTTTTTGTAGTCAGCAAAATTTCATGGTCAGCGGTAAAGCTGTTTTTTTAATATCGATACCCCCAAGCAACAAAGCCGTAACTCATATGATCATATATTGTCATTTTTCACGACAGCTAAATTTCTAAAATATTTGTTTTTGTTATTTAAGGGTGGGTAAATGATTGAAGTGGAAAAGGAAGTCATGTGATACATCATTTGAAAGCTTATAAAATTCTCTATTTAACTGTTTAAGTATTTATTGTTTATTTACTGTTTGTTTCTGATAATATTCAAGTTTAGAATTTCTTACTTTAGTGATTTTAAGTAAACTTTTGCTTAAAGTGGACTGTGGAGAAACCTGAGTAGTACCACCATGTGTGTCTTTTTTCAAGGCGTTTACCTATGAGTATAACTCAAAATGGGTCTAACTTGAGTTACATCCTTGTTGCTTGGGAGTGTCGATATGGGAAATTTTTAAATTTTTAGTTGGGAAATATTTGCCCTGCTCCCGCCCAAAAAAAATGCTTCGGAGCACCACTAAAAATATTATAAAAAAAATCTGCAGGGGGTGCTCAGCACTCCAGTTACGGGCCTGTGGGAACAAATCTGCACTAATCTAGTAGGTATCAAATAAAATTTAACTTCATTAACACTACAAAAGGGTACTTATCGAGTAGACAATGAAATGAATACAGTTTTAAATTGCACACTTAAAGAGTTATCTTAGTCACAATTTTGCAATTTACCATTTACATTTTAACAAGCTTTAATTTCAACTAGGTATTGTAAACAATTTATCTCCTGACCTATTATATTACGCAACGCAAATTTTGATCATTTTGGACCAACATTATGGACCAACAAGAAAAGCGAACGTAATAGATGTTCATAAGGTCAACCTAATGCACTAAATTTAGGAAAAGTATTGAAAAAAATACTGGTTACTTCTTTGACCTTCAAAATTAACTTTGAAGGTCAAACAATGAAAATGCGTATTTGTGATTGAAAATTGGTATACCTACGTTTTATGAGTTGCTGAATACGATAAAATTAGTAAAAAAATTCTAGTGACTTCGTTGACCTTGAACTTTGAAGGTCTAAGTATAAAAATGCGTATTTGCGCTTAAAAACTTGAAAATTGGTGTACCTAGATTGTATCTGCTGTAGTAAATAAGAATATTAGTAAATAAGTCTATCTCACCGACTTTGAAGCGCTAATACCCAATTTCATGCTTTGACCTTGAAAGTTCAAGGTCAAAGAGGTGATAAGAACTTTTTTTACTATTTTTATCGTATTTAGCGGTTCATAAAACACAGGTATACCAATTTTCAAGCTCAAATACGTATTTTCATTATTTGACCTTCAAAGTTCAAGGTCGAATATGAATCTGACATTTTTTTCACTATTTTTATTGTAATCAGCACATCAAAAAACATTGAAAAGCCCTCTTAAACCTTCACTTATAATTTTTTACATTAGCCTTAACTTTCTCTCCGGGAGTGGTCCATATATGCACTCCGAGAGGCGACTTGTCATAAGAAGTTCATTCATTTAAGTCATGAAATTCAGCTAAAATGCGAGGTCAATTTTAAAGGAAAAATCCCCGGAGCGAAAAGGTTAACGAGTTAAACTAGCATGCGCTAGAATAATATTAGGGAACGCTCAAGTATTACGTAACGCAATTTTTGATCATTTTGGACCACCCCTCCTGGAACGCTATTTTCCTATACCATTAACATGAGCGTAACACTCGCCAAGCCGGACGTTTGCTTCAGGGCGCCAAAGGCCGGCCCTGACTTTTAGATTTAATTAATGTTCCGTGCTAATAATTTTTATAATATAACAAAATTTCTGTAAATTTATAATAGTGCCTGTAATAAATATAATCGTTTCAAATTTATTTGTAACATTATTAGTTTTCGTGTCCCTTATAATACAGAGCGGTCCAAAAGTCACCCCCCCTCTTAACTTTTGAACCAGTTGAGATATCGACTTCAAATTTGGAACTTTTTAATAAGACAACTTAAACTATCTTTTAGCATATATTTAATACTTTCAGCTCTTAAAATGTGGGCAGGGGGGCATGGGGGCACATTTTTTTAAATGGAAAGGGGGGTTGTGTAATACATCATTTTAAAGCTTATAAAATACTCCATTTAACTCCATATTTTTAAATTAAAAAAAAATTGTGTTTAAAATGGGGTTGAAAATGGGTATTAATGTCAAAATTCCTCTAAAAGAAAACAAATAATTTTTTAAAAATGCATAATTTCATCATAAAAAAATGTTAATTTTACTTTTAAACTAATTTTAGTTGGCATAATCAAAAATTTATAAAAAAACTTAAAAAATCGAATGTTTTAGCACAAAAAATTGAAAAATCAAAACCTTAAAAAATATTTTTAAAAAATTTAAAAATGTTAGTTCAAATAGAGAATTTTATAAGCTTTAAAATGATGTATCCATTTAAAAAAATGTCCCCCCATGCCCCCTGCCCACATTGTAAGAGCTGAAAATATCAAATATATGCTAAAAGATAGTTTAAGTTGTCTTATTTAAGTGTTCTAAATTTGAAGTCGATATCTCAACTCGTTCAAAAGTTAAAAGGGGGGGGGGTAACTTTTGGACCGCACTGTATATAGCTTAAATCAATGTAATTTGCCACTTTTACCAAAAATCTTATAATTTATAGCGCAGAGCCCACTAATTTATTTCCGAGTACCTCGTCTTATACTTACAATTGCAGTTTACCAATATCACTCAGTACGATAGTTGTACGATAATAATGTAACATAATAGATAGATGGAATATTTAAATACAAAATCTAATAAATTAAACTAGATGAAACGTTGCAAGCACCCTGTTAAAACATCGGCACTATTGTACACTAGGGCCATCTAGTTTGCAAATTTCAAACTAGGTGTTTTGTTTGATTTTAAATTCTGTATCTTTAAAACATTATATTCTAGCAAAAAACTGTATATAACATTTTATAGGGCTTATAAAGAGCTTTTATTTAAAAATTTTTGAAATCGGGTTATAAATATGTGAGAAATGCTAAAAAAACCTTTAACTGCTTTAAACGCCAATATCTCGAAAACAATGCATTTTAGGAAAACATTTATAACATTTTTTGACCAATTTAAAATTATCTTTTATATAAGTGCTAAATTAACCAAATACAATAATAATTTTACCCCCTTACCCCCAATCGTTTACCCCCAAAATCTAATCAGCTCTTCGGAATACGATAAGAAACAATATGCAAAAAACCGCAAGTCGATATCTCATGTAGAAATGTAGTTAGAGAGTTTACACCCATACAGACAGACGACGCAAAAATTTTTTTTACCGATTTCTATTTAGAATGGTCTAAAACGTCGAGAAATGTGAAAAAAACGTGGTCAAAGATTTTGACTTTTCGGCAAAGATTTCAATACATCGGCACTCTTATTAGCACTAAGTGCCGATGTAATAAATAAAATCTACCTATTTTCTTTAAAATATCTGCAAAATTATAATGATGCAAGTTAAAAACAGGGAGTTAAAATAAATGAGAAACGAAGAGAGTGAGTGGGAAGGATAAAGCAAAAACTGGGCAGCAAAAGCACTCAGCTCGTACCAGGCCAGCAGGAATGGTGGGGATCCACCTGCAACAATTAGTCAGTGGGCGGAAGCTCCTGCGTTTTAAACAGGAACTAAGAATGAAATTAAATGAATCAGGCATCGATTTTAAAAAGCCGTTTCTGCTTTTAATATTCCTTCAGGTAAATAATTTTTTTATTCGTTTAGGCATTTCTTTAGGTAGGTATTTTTTTATTATTCTATGCACCCAGGGAACCAAAATACGTCTTTTTGACGTCAATTATTCGGCACTAACTGACCTTCATGACGTCATAATATGACGTCTTGCTGTCGTCCCAGTGATGTGTATAAGTCACAGCCCAGGAACGTAACATTACTGACGTTATAATAACGTCAGAAATATGACGTTAGAATAACGTCTAATACACGGAAAGAAATTAGTGGGCTCTGTGCTATACATTATAAGATATTTGGTAACAGTGGCAAATTATAGTGATTTAAGCTATAGATTATAAGGGACACAATAACTAATAATGTTAAAAATAAATTGGAAACGATTATATATATTACAGACACGATTATATTTATTACAGGCACTATTATAAATTTACAGAAATTTTATTATATTATAAAAATTATTAGCACGGACAATAATTAAATCTATTTAAGCTATAAATGCCATACTATTTGTTATATTTTATTATTCACTAAACAATTAAAGTATTTCATATAAATTTTTACACTGACTGCCATAATTGTAAGAGAGAGCCTTGTATTTATATAATAAGCGATTATAATTTGCTTGGTATGTGTGTTATAGCGCTCCTAGCTATAATTTTTTTTTTCCGTGTAATTTATATATCTCTCTAGTTATTATTATTTAACTAGTTATTTATGGTATGAAAGAGAAAACTGGGATTTTTCCCATGAGAAAATTAACCCAATATTATAATATGAATTTTAAAGAAATTTTCTTGCCATTACTCCCTCCACATCATTATGATGTTGAAGAGATATGATTTTTTATAATAATGTATGTTACTTTGTGTATTTTTATTTAGTCTGAAAATCGATTAGGTTAAGGTTAAGTAGAGACAATGTTCGTTTTCTTTTCAGAAGTCACTTTTATCAGGGTCAATTGCGAAAATGCCCCATTTCAGTTGAGATTTTATTATGTTTCCCTTAATTTGAAGCTGTTACGCCGCGGCCATTTTGGGGGATTTGTCCGTTTGGTATGTCGTTTCGTTTGCGAACAAAAAATCGTTTTGGTTTGTTTCGTTCTTAGTTTTTAGTCTCAAACGCACTGTTCTCTTTCTTTTGCTCTTTTGTGACTTATAATTAATGTTTTCTTAGTGGAATTTCTCACAAAGAAAACGCCTTTTATTCTATAGCACAGGCTCTTTCTGGAATTATTTTTCATTAATTGTAACTATTTCTAATTAGGGATGTGATATACCAAAATAATAGAAGGAAGCTTCAGTAAAAAAGTTGTCTAGCTTTTATGACTTCTTTGTTCAAAAGAAGATAATCATTTTATTTTATATTTTTGTTAATTAATTTGTGTGTTTAGAAGGTAAACATTATTATTATTATTAATGCAGTAAAAAATAATTGTAAAATACCATACCTATATATGGGTATTTCTATGAAAATCGGTTAACTTCATGTTATGCACATATCAAAGAACTTTTACCTCAAGAAGAAACATGATGAAATCTACCGTATGCTTTGTTTGAAGCGTGAACCAACTACGGTGAGGGGCTGGTGGGGAGTGACTATTGTTTACACTTAGTACGCGTAAAGAGACAGAAAGAATGTGTAGCGACATCTACATTTTACACCACAAAGCTGTATCGCGTTTCTGTTAGTAAATAAACAAACAAAAAGATGACACCTTCATAAACGTTGGTCTGAAATTACTTCTTGAGGTAAAAGTTCTTTGGCACATATATACAGATAAATACAAGTACTTTATCGTCCTAATAATAGATGTTATATACTAAATTTGAATTTTTTTTAAATTCGTCCTTACTTACCTTAAAAATCAGTCTCTTGTCGTCAGTCTCTTTGTCGTAAAAAAGACAAAAATTGATGTCGATAGATCTCGACGCGCTGATTCCAAAAATAGAGGCACCTACATTATGACATTTAATGTCAGACAATTTTTTAAGTATTTTTTTTTAAATCAAAAATTAATGTAAGAATCATATTTATTTTTGGAATGATGGTTGGGAAGATGTATAAGGAAGATCTGAATCTGTAGAAATGGAGGTGGAGAGGGCGGAAGAAGAAATTTATGTGAAATACAAAATGTCAAAATTCGAATAATTTATTTTTTTCAAAATTAATGGAGAGCCCCTATCACAAGCCGAAAGCTTATTTGGGGCTCTCCATGCTTATGTAATAGTGCAGAAATAAACTATACAATACTATAAACTATACTAAACTATACTAAACATAATACCCTTAGATTAATATTTTGGAAAATATGAGCGAATTAAAATTATAGAAAAAAAAATTCACCGCGTGGCAAAAAAAAAGCACATAAGTGTCTGTTCCTTTTAAATACATTATAACCAACCCGTTTTTTATTAAAAATGTTATGAAAGAACAGAATTAAAAATAAAAACCATGTGAGTCAAATTCATCTGTTACCCGACTTTCATAGAAGTACCCATACCTATGTATTAAAGTGTAGAAGTTACGTCAGAATAGTAAAATTTCTATACCTTACTCAAAAACTAGACAATTTGACATGCAAATAAGTAATGACTTGCAAATAAGTAATGACTTTTTCCGATACCACTAATAAAAAATTACCATACATGTATGGGTTAATTACATCCAATACACGTACACTGAAAATGTGTAAAAAAATACACCCTATAAATGTGTAAATTTTACACCTTTATATAAATGTACATCAACATTGATGTGACACTACACAGGTGAGGTGATTTTGACCTAGAGTGTGTATTTTTACATCCATACCTTCTGCAACAATACACTCGGAGCTCAAGGAAGTGTGTTTTTATAAACATACCTTTAGCAACAATACACCCGAAGTGTAAAAATCACACTTCTTCTGATGTACAAGCCAGCCAATCGCGGGCGTTAAGCTAGTCACGTGACTCGAGAAGCCAGAATTCCTGCTTCATCGAGTCTGGTGGCTGTCGACCATTATAATTGTTTACGTTTAAGAGCGTACGTATAATTTTGTGTGTGCTAGATTTTTCAAAGAAATAATTGCTAAGTGTTGATTAAAAGTAAATATTTAAAAGGTGTGATTAATACAATATCCTTAAAATATACATTTTATAATATTTTACTTATTTAGGCGGTAACACTGGCCTGCAAATTGAGAGTTGTTAAGACTTGTGTATGTTTTCTGTTTCTATTTTATATTGGTACTTTTTGTAGCGCTGATTACGAATATACGTTTTATTTTTCTGTTGCGTAGTTTTTCCATACAACACTATTCATAAATAGAAAAATAACAAAATGGTTATTCTATTTTTTTTTTAATAAATTGAAGGGTTTTAGGTAAACAGTATATTTACGCGTTGGTGTAAACTTTACACACTGGATGTAAAAATATAATACACACCGCATTTATATTAACGCTTCGAGTGTAAATTTACATCAGCAGCAGCTGCAAGTAAATTACCCATGCACGTGGATGTAAAAATTTATCTCGGTGTATGTAAAATTTACCACAACTTTTTTTTAGATTGAAATATAAAACTTAATAAATTGCGATTTATCCTTCGAAAAATTACTTTTTACAATATCGATGATCAACCATGAATATGGAAACCATTATCCATTATCTTTATAGAGTGAACTTCTTGCTAAAAGAAGGAAATTTAAAGCCAATTCTAAGGGTTTATTGACTTTTAAGAATTCAATAGCACTAATCCTGCATATCCCTTTTGAACATATTCCTGCTTTTAAATTGCTAAATATATAATGGGTTTGAATTGATGTTTCAAATACTTACCATCCATGTTTTCAACACGTTTATTTCAGAGAAGATACTACCAGAGAGCAAAAATTTTTCCTAAATGGCACAACTTTCCAAATAAAAGTGTTGGACCCTCGGGTCTCAAAATGACAATTTGAGATAAGAAAATGCGTGAAACATAGAGATTGGACTTACCTTGTTGTTAGATTTTCTGGTGATGTCTGAGCTCAGAAGTGGTGATGGATAGGCCCTGTCTCTATACTCAGTAACGCGAAAAATGTTATGTTGAAGTGGAACTGTATATCATAGATGGTATCTATAATCATAGCATAGCGAGTGACCAAAACAGCAATGGCCGGCGGCGATATTGATTGATAATATCGATGTACGTGCTGCGTACCGAACTAATTACTACTTACTTTCCAGGTGACTTCGGTCAACCCGTATGAGCCGCAATTCACACATTGCGGCGTTGCCAGATTCACTGGGCTAAATTGTCCTTTATTTTAAAGGAAAATAATAAATTTATATTTATTATTTGAACGATACCTAAACAAAAAGTGTGAATAGACATGATTTTAGGATAGTACTGCCAAATTTTTGGATTAATTTTTGGGCATGATGAATCATCGATGATTATGATGCATCATAATTGATTACACTGCAAAGTGCATTTCATTGGACTAAATTTAAGGGTTTGGTCTGTTACGACATGGGGTTAAGCACCAGGACGAATTTTTGAAAGTGTTTTTAGAAACACCTTATATTTTTTTAAGGGGTATATAGGAGTGATTTTATGACAAGTTTGCGGTATTGATTACGAATATATGTAATATCCGTTTTTCTAGATGAGTAGTTTATGGAAAAAACAATCGTAGATTACCTAGCTCTTGAAGCCTAGTTTTGGTATCGTTATCTTGATTAATTGATTGATTGATGAAGAGAAACAAGACCTGCGGGCCTATTGTGTTGTTCTTGGGTCTCTTGCTAGTCAAACAGCTTCGTTTCCTTTATCAGGCTTACTAGGCTGTTTACTAGATTTGCATTGGAGAGCATAGCTTCTGGGTTACCATTTCCCGGTTGCCGGTGTGTCCAGCGATGTAGAGCCACGCAGTCAAAGAGAACATGTTTCCGCCTCCTCATTACACAGTCTGCATATTGGCTCATCCCTATACACACGGATGGTGTGCATGTGTTTCCTCAGGTGGCAGTGACCAGTTGTTAGCCCTATCACCTTCCTAAGGTGGTCCCTGCCAAGATGTAATCTTAAGGTTTTTAAGTCAAAAACAAACCCAAATTGAAAAAACCAAAAAGTCCAAACCTTAAGGTAATTTGAGATTTAATTGAATTGATTCAATTGAATCCAACTTGACATATCCTCGTGCATCCTCTTGCATACATCTGCATACAGAGCCAGATGTACTTTATTATGTCCGGCCCTGAATATCAACCAGCCTAGAAATCGATTTAATTTTCCAAGGTAAAAAAAATATGATAATTATTTTTTACCCACCCTATTGTGCACTCTTGTCCCGCTGACTGCAATTAGTCCGGACCATGAACGTAGAGACGCAGGACGACGTATGCGTCGCGACGTGAGGACGAGTTCCGAGTGTGTTGATCCGTTTATTCACTGAGATGTATTTGGCGGCGGATATTTTCAATGTGTCTGTGCGTATATCGCACTAGAGTGGACCTTATACAGTGCGGTCCAAAAGTCACCCCCTTTTAACTTTTGAACGAGTTGAGATATCGACTTCAAATTTAGAACTCTCTATCTTTTAGCATATATTTGATATTTTCAGCTCTTAAAATGTGGGCAGGGGGGCGTCGGGGACATTTTTTTAAATGGAAAGGGGGGTCGTGTGATACATCATTTTAAAGCTTATAAAATTCTCTATTTAAGCTAACATTTTTAATTTTTTTAAAAATGTTTTTTAAGGTTTTGATTTTTCAATTTTTTGTGCTAAAACATTCGATTTTTTAAGTTTTTTTTATAAATTTTTATTTATGTCAACTTTAGAGGAATTTTGACATTAATACCCATTTTCAACCCAATTTTAAACCCATTTTTTTTTAATTTAAAAATATGGAGTTAAATGGAGAATTTTATAAGCTTTAAAATGATGTATTACACAACCCCCCTTTCCATTTAAAAATATGCCCTCATGCCCCCTGCCCATATTTTAAGAGCTGAAAGTATTAAATATATGCTAAAAGATAGTTTAAGTTGTCTTATTTAAAAGTTCCAAATTTGAAGTCGATATCTCAACTGGTTCACAAGTTAAGAGGGGGGGGGGGTGACTTTTGGACGCTCTGTATATTTTTATTATCTTAAAATTTTCATTTAGGCTAACTAGAAAATTCTAAAAATATGAGAGTGATCAAACTTCTCTAAGGGTGCTAATGGATACATACCCTAATATTCGTAAAATTACTATAAATCGTAAAAAATCGTTGAAAATTTTCTGTAATTTATTTATAAGTAAAAATATTAAACGGCTGGAAATCTTATTTTTTTTTTCCTTTTAAGCATACAAAATTATTTCCAAATTTCAAAATGATCAAATGATTCTAACCCACGCCGAAAATCCGCCAAAGTTGCCCCTAAGGCCCTACATTGGCCGCCCGAAGGCCAAATAAAAATTCTTTAGTTTTCAAGTCGGAAATTTATCATTGTCCTTAGGTTGGCCAACGTACGTTCGTTCATAAGACTTAGATTGGCCCATTGGCCGACTTGAAAACTAAAGAATTTTTCTTTGGCCTTCGGGAGGCCAATGTAGGGCCTTAGGGGCAACTTTGGCAGATTTTCGGCGTGGGTTAGAATCATTTGATCATTTTGAAATTTGAACATAATTTTGTATGCTTAAAAGGAAAAAAATAAGATTTCCAGCCCTTTAATATTTTCACTTATAAATGTAGGACCAATGCAGTATTGCCAGCATTGGCCCATCGTATGTGGCCTTAGGGCGCCTGATGTCTCCTCAGTATGTAGGCCTAATGTGGGTTTGCCAGCGGCTGGCCAACGAAACAATGTTTGATGGGATATTTCCCCAAAAAAAGTTACATGTAGAAATCTTACAATTTTGATAAAAAATTATTATTTATTGATTAATTTTACGTAAAAAATATTGGACCTATTGATCAAAGGTCAATAGTTTTCGAAAAAAAAAATAGGTTTAAACATATCCACTAAGATCAAAAAATGAAAAATTACACTTTTTAAAATCAAAATTATATTTTTTATTGATAATTATATAATTTAAAAGCTAAATTAGGTTTTAATAGAAAATGAATTAAAAAGTTCCCACTATAAAAAAAATTATATTGTAATTTTTCTTTTTCTACATGGTCCCAAGAATCTTCTTCTTGTGCCTTGGACGTTCTCTTTGTATGGACCAGCAGTAGTCCGCCATCATGGATATTTTACAATGTTCGTGATACCTGATTTTCATATTCTGGAGATCTTATCATACGTCGAAAATGTGCAATAAAATAATTTTTGGAATTGAATTAAAGTGAGAATACAATTTATATATGTATATATATATATATATATATATATATATATATATATATATATATATATATGTAGTATGCCTTACTCATAAGTGAAAATACCTTACCCCTACGATGGTTTTTTTACCCTTCTTTTCTCTAACCTAAAATCATGCTTTTTAATTTATAAAATATAATTTATTTGTGGATTAATACGTTATAATTAAGAGGTATGTGTATTAAATATAAATTATATTCTCTCCCTAAATATCAATTCGTGATACTAGGTAAGGTACCGGTGCTTTTTTCAAATTTTACTCATATTAATCCCAATTTTTGGAAAATGCAACTCCTGCTAAAGCAGTTGTTGCATTTTCGTCATTGGGATTAATATTCATAAAATTTATGTAAAAAAACACCGATACCTAACCTAGTATTACTTATGATATTACCCCTGAGAATACAATTTATATATATTTAGTATGCTGTACTGATAAGTGAAAATAGCACGAGGTATTTAGGAATTAAAGCTTTTAATAAGCTACCTGTTTCAGTTAAAAAGTTAACATTTCGTAGCTTTAAGTTAAAACTTAAATGTTTCTTTCTAGCCAACCCTTTCTATTCTAAGTCTGAATTTCTCGAGGGAAATTTTAAAATTTAATTTTAAAATTTTAATTTTAAATTAAATGTAACTTTAAATTATGCCATTTTTTTAATATGTTATGTTATCTTAGTGTTATGTAATTATGTAATGTAAACTTAGTGTAGTGGTATAATGTGGATTTAAATTATGAAAACTCATTTAAAATTATGTAATTATTTATGACGTCTGCCTGTAATTTGCTTATGTAGATTTAAGTGGCAATAAAATTCTATTCTATTCTATTCTATTCTATACCTTACCCCTACGATGGTTTTTTTACCCCTCTTTTTTCTAATCTAAAAGCGTGCTTATTGTTTGCTTTTTAATTTATAAAATATAATTTATTTGTGGATTAATACATTAGAATTAAGAGGTATGTGTATTAAATATAAATTATAATCTCTCCCTAAATATCAATTCGTGCTTTTTTTCAAATTTTACTCATATTAATCCCAATTTTTGGAAAATGCAACTCCTGCTAAAGCAGTCGTTGCATTTTCGTCATTGGGATTAATATTCGTATTTATTTATGTAAAAAACCTAGTATCACTTATGATATTGCCCCTGAAAATATTTTACTATTAAATTTTATTATAATATTTCTTGAAACGAACATTAATAATTCGGCCTAAAACCTAATTTTACATTTAATAAAACCTAATATAAAATACGCCATTAATTTCATTGAAATAAATTTTTTGTATTAAGCGGAAAAAAAGCGAAGCACTCGGCGCAGAAACGTGCACAGTAATTAATTAAAGAGGCATTAGGCAATCCATCACTGAATTTAATTCGGTTCATAATAGAAAGTAAAGTGCACTGCTTGCCCTATGGAGAGAAAAGGCCGTATTTTTTATTTTTTTATCTACACTGAAAATAATTTTGCACCAATGAACACTTTATTTATCAGATAGTACATGGCTGGATTAGGGTTATTTATATTAAAAAACGTTTTTTTACTAAAACTTCCGACGTTTCGTCGGCTTTATTCCAACTTCTTCAAAAGGTATACAAGAAATGTAACAATTATGTTTTAACTTTTTAACAATTCAAAGAGCCAGAAAGAAAACAATATAAGTTTAAAAATTCGTTAATAAAATAATAAAATATGATTTATTTTTTTTATGTAATAAAAACAGGTTTAAAATTGTTTTGCAGACAAAAAAGGCATTGATTAATTATATTAAACTATGCAAACGGCAGTTTTAGTAAAAAAATGTTTTTTAATATTAATAACCCTAATCCAGCCATCTACTATCTAATATTATTGTTGGGTTACCAAACCAAGCTTAAACTTTATTTATCAATGCTCAAAATTCCTTTCCTGACCTTAATTTTTATTGATATCACGTCAATTTTTGGTTCAGTGTATTTGCGTTTCAAAATTAAGTTTTTGTAGTTCTGGTTTGCGTGTTACAGCCCTAGTATCATTGAACTTGGCCAAGTTTCTTGACCAGAGTCCTTGACTAAGTTTTTTGTAAAGAATTAGACAATTCTTGAGCAAGAGAATTAATCAGGATTGTGTATCCAGACTTTGGCAAGACTTTAGCAAGATTCTGGAAGCAAGACTTTGTCAAGTCTGTTCGTAAAGTCTGTAGCAAGCAATTTGGCAAGCAATTTGACAAGATTCTTGATCAAGAATCTTGTCCTACTCTAACAAGTACGGTTTGATCATGATAGATATCGCTTTTCGATTTCTTGTCCATTTTTCTTGCTACATTCTTGCTCCAGACTTGTCCAAGAATCTTGACGAAGTATCTGTAGCAATTCTTTGACAATTCCTGAGCAAGAATCTGTCGACAGTATCTTGCGCCAGAATTGTCAAAATCTGGATGCAGTTACTTGGTCAAAAATCTTAAAGCCAGACTTGCTCAAGACTTGACAAAAATTGTTACTAGGAAATAAGCTTAATTGTTTTAGTAACTTTTTTATTACTTGTAAAACAGTTTTGGGAATTTTTTTTGTTCATAAGTTGGTAACAAAAACAAATAAATATTATTAGAAATTTTTAAAAATAATGGTTTCTATAGAGGAAAGTCGCCTAATTTCGGATACCATTTACAATGTATTCAATATTTAATACTCGGTATTACTTTTTGATATTTTTTTTATATAACCAGATACAACTTATTATAGCGAACCATGATTAATTATAAAAGCAATTTTATTACAGTTTATTTTTTCCAAAAAACACGGTTAAAAAAAATCAGCGCATTTTTGTGCATTTGAAAAAGGGCTCCTAATTTCGGACATATCCGAAAAAATTTTTTCAAGAGTGGATCTGGATCCCATTGCTTATGTTTCTTGTTATTCCTTCACATTTAAGACGTAATTTAATCATTAAGCGATTTTCTACGAAATACTATAGGAACTATAATTTTAGATTCCCAATTTCGAATATCTTAGTATCTTAGGTAATTTTCGTTTTTTCAAAATTGTTTATCTTAGTTTGTTGTATCCTTATAAAAATAATAATTAATGGTTGGTTATCCTGAATAATAATTACCTTGCGGATATCCGAAATTGTGAATCAAATGCACAAAAATGGTCTATCCGAAATTAGGCAACTTTCAGCTTTTTAGATTAGAAATTTGTAGAATGTTTACGTTTTCAAATTGCTTAATTATGAATAGTGGATCAACTTAACTAACATCATAACTTACCCAAGACAGAATCACGAACTTTTATAACGATTATTTATAAAATAAACAAGCATAATAATGCAACTGAGCACAAAACTGCCATTTGCAATATAAACGATTTGTGCTGCCATTTAAAGGGGAGAAGCTCTACCGTTATCATAGGTAGGTTTCTGTTTACCTTTGCAGACAGTATCTTAAATACACTACTATCCGAAATTTGGAAACCATCCGAAATTAGGCGCATTTCCTCTATTCAACCAAAAAGTCCAAACCAAATGATCTAAAAAACAGCTAAAATTCTTATAATATATTATTAAATATGTATGTTTTGTGTGTTTGGGCTGTGTTTGATTTTGTGTCAGTTAAGTTCAAGTTACTCACAGGTAGATAAGTCCCATACGCTAGAAGTGAAGGTGCTCGGCTTCCAGGATGAAAGCATTTTAGACAGCTTTATACATCCCATAAGTCCAGGACTTGTGTGGGCTAGTATTAGAGGGAACCACCGGCTTTGACTGACTTTCAAACCCGTTTTTGTTCGGGTAAGAATCGAATTCACGCCAGCCTAAACGTTGCGACGTGCTAAGGAAAGGTCTAATAATGAATTAGACGTTCGGCTAGTTTTTAGTTCTTTTTTAAGGTTTATAATTTCTTTTTTTCTATTTTGCGGTCTTTACTTTTTTTCTGTTGGGTTGGCAACATACAAAAGCCTATCTCTTGACGTTTTGCGTGCAAATGTCAATGTAGATTTAAAGTTTAATTTTTTACAAAATTTTGTGTTTGGGTTATTTTTTACCGTGTTAAAATTGTGGACTAGTTAATTGCAGTGAAAAAAGAAGAGATGACTGTAAAATCTATCAAAATATCATTTGTTCTTAGAATTTTATACATAGTGTAAACTGTAATGCCAACCCAAAACAAAAATCCCTAAATCAGTCATCAATTTAAATGTAAGTTTTTTAAATTTTAGAGCAAAATAGAAAAAATTGTATAAAGCACTCGTTTCATAACACGTTTTTAGAGCACTAGTACTTTAGAAAACTCGCCGCAAGCGGCCCGTTTTTTAAACTTGTACTCGTGCGCTAAAAACGTATGTTATGAAACTAGTACTTTAATATACTATTATTGGTATTTTGACGTTAGAACAAATTTAGCAGTGGCTTGCGAATAAATATGTAGATTTTTGCTGTTTTCTCGAAAACTACATAAAGGGGTTAAATCCATTTTTAAAACTCAACAATTCAATTGTTGAACACTTTTTTACGGACCTTAGTCTACATAGGGCACTATTTTTAGCATTAAATCCTCTCCGAAGAGAGAAAAGAAACTGTGAAGGAGGTCTGACAAACGTAAGCCTAAAATGTCTTCATGCTACTTACCCTAAAACTCCTTCAATTAAAATCTGCACAGTTCTGACATTTTAAAAAGCGGGCGATTAAAAAGGAGAAATAAAATTAATGTTACTTTTTATACTTATTACTTCAGTTGGTCGTTAACAATAATTCTTTTAAATCCTTAAAAAGTAAAGTTTCTGATATTACTGCTTTTAAAGGATAATATCCTGGAAATGGTTTTGTTTTTAATTTAAATAAATTAAATGACATACTTTTATAAGTTATAATCAGGGCTCGAGAATCGTAGGACCCAGGCCCGTACTGGAAAAAAAGATTTTATCCAACACCTTCACAGAAACACTTGTTTTGAGCACTATTTTAAATGTCAAAAGTGAGTTTTTTTCCACTAGTGACTAAAAAATTTTTCACCTACTCATTTACGTACAGCTTTTGATCTCACCCAAAATTAGTTACATACCCTATTAATTAAGTATTATAACTATTCTATAAATAGAAGCACGTTAACTAAACCATAAAAATTAAAGAAAAGTCCAAATTATTCTTTTGTTTTTGAATAAAATACTGTTTTTATTAAAAATTCTGTCATCACCGCGTCCCTTTTGACGTTTGTAAGAAATGTAAAACTAGCAATTGTTTATTTTTAATAGTCATACTTAGGCCATGGCTACCTATTATTTTAGTATTAAGAAAACTTAATCTTAATATTTTTGACATAATTTTTCGCAAAATTATAGATTTTTATTTAAAAATTAAAGTTGTTGGATAAAATTAAATTCTCAACTCGTGTATTAAGTGCTTTTATCCACTTAATACACTACTTAAGAAAATAACTATTTTTGAGCCGAAATGCGTTTTGTGGTAGGTATTTCAAAAGTTATCTGTAAATAGTGTAAACTTTTGAATGTGTACCTACATTAGAGAGGGTCGATATACAAAAAAGTTTTCAGATTAAGATCTAATAGCAAAAAAAATGTAACACATCAAAAAAACAAGTTAAAAAAAAAATATTGGCCAAAATTCATTGGATAAGTTAGGAGCGCAACGAACACAAAACTATATATATTTTTTTTTGCTTAAAATGTAAAAGTTTTGAGCACGATAACTTGAGAACGGTTTAAGATCAAGACCTAAAAATTTAATGTTTTTTAAAAACATTGAAATAGGACAAAAGAGCTTTAAAATAAATTTTGTTTTAAATCTGTATCTTTTAGCGTTATCGAGGTTTAACTGTTTAAAAAAGACAGTTTTAGCGATTTTTGCATTTTTTGCCATTTTCAAAAGGCCATAACTCCACAAATAAATGCGAAAAAAGTCTTAACATTATATGAGTATAATATAATATCCACATATGTGGAATACTTCAGCCAAAAATTAGCAAACTCGGACGGGTCAAGGTTTTATCATTTGTTTATTTGGCATGGAATGAGCCTATAATATAAATTCTATGTTCTTAAGTTTGCTTTTTCTATTTTGCGACTCTTATAAGCATAATCACACGCATTTTGCGTGTTCTTATAGGCCTATAAGAGGTTTGTACTTTTTTTTCTTTTGGGTTGGCAATACAGGACAAAAGACAATCGCTTGGCGTTTTCCATGCAAATGTCAACCCAGCTTTTAAGTTTAGTTTTCTACGAAATTGTGTTTTAAGTTAATTTTTGCCGTTTTGAAATTGTCGTTTGGTTACTTGCAGTGAAAAAGAGAAGAGCTGACTAGAAAAGATATCAAAATATCGTTTGTTCTATGAATTTCAAACATAGTGAAAATTGTAATGCCAACCCAAGGCAAAATCCCCAAATCGGTCATCAAAATAGAAAATATAGTATAAAACAATCGTTTCATAACACGTTTTTAGCGCACTAGTACTTTAGAAAACTCGCCGCAAGCGGCTTTTTTTTTCTAAACTTATACTCGTGCTCTAAAAACGGGTGTTATGAAACTAGTACTTTAATTTATTATTCCATCAATCTATTTTCTAATCATCGTACAGAGTGATATTGGTAGACTGACAGTTTCAACTTGCTACCATTCAAAGTCTCCAGATTAGGAGAGGTATGAGTAGTTGTCTACATC
The DNA here is from genome assembly GCA_958510825.1 of Brachypterus glaber. Taxonomy (NCBI): domain Eukaryota; kingdom Metazoa; phylum Arthropoda; class Insecta; order Coleoptera; family Kateretidae; genus Brachypterus; species Brachypterus glaber. The sequence continues at coordinate 3,163,825 of OY294047.1, forward strand.
TAGAAATAGATGGCGCACAAGTCTACATCAATCTAATGGCTATATTCCTTTTGCGAGTAAAGTCTAAAAACGTTTTCTTAATCAGCGTGCAGAGTTGACTCTTGGTACTGAAGAGGGCCAGCAGCCCGAAACTGTCAGTCTACCAATATCACTCTGTACGATGATGAGAAAATAGATTGATGGAATAATAAATTAATATTTTTATAATTTTGTTTAAAATTAAAAATTTCTGTCCTTACTAGTACTTTAATATACTATTTTTGCTAAGCATAATTGAATGCGTAATTTATTCTGTTGAAAATACCAATTCACTAAATGCAATTCGCCCTTTAATGTATTTTCTTGATCATATTACCCCTAAGTGAATTGATTAAAAAAAAAACGTTTAAAGTTTCAGCTAAGTAGATGCGGCAAAATTAAAAATATCCCACCATATACACAAATCTTATTGTACTATCTACCCCTTATAATTTAAAACCCCGTTTTTTTTATCTATGAAGCATATTTATAACTCTCAGTTAGGTGTTGCCCGAGGGAAATTAAACGAAAGTAAAATTAGCATTCGGTAACAAATGTTTAGGTATAACCACCAAACGCCCTCTTTTTTGTATTTTTAGACAATACGTACCACTTAATGATTTTATCTTATAAGATATATATGAAGAACTTAAATATCATAGAACTTTATGTACCGAAACGCTCTAAATTAGAGCTTTGTTTTCATTTCTTTTTAGGATTCTTTGACCATCTTAAGAAATCATATTAATCCCAATGAATGGTTCAAGACATTATATTCTTTTTCTACGGTAATCTTTGTAAATGCCTGGTAAATGCCTTTTTGTGGCATACTTTTTTGTTCTACAAACAGGCCGTCGTATTATTGGCCAAAGTTACGGTCACTTAATAATATTATATACCGAGGTGGAAACTGTTTCATTTCCTGAGGGAAATTTAGCAAACCGAGGAGCGTAGCTCCAAGGTTTGCTGATTCCCGAAGGACAAATGAAATGTTGAACCTAGGTTTGTATACTATTTTATTCACAGCCATACCTGTTTTATTCATAATTATTTGCCTTTTTTCCCACTACAAAAACTGTTTGAATTTTGGCGCCATATTGAAAAGTTTAGTTGCAGTGAAGTTGTTACAAATGTTGAATATGTAAACTTATACACTAGGTAAAAAGTCCAAATTAAAGAAATACACTGAAGTCTACCAAGGTAAATAAAATTATTGAATTTATCTCACTTTAAAACTATTTTTGGTTATTTGCTATTTCAAGTTAGGTACCTTATACTGTAATGCATTTTTCTTTATAACTAAATCACATTCCTAAATCGCCTGATTTCAACCTTTTTATATTTAAATAATGATAAAAAGGCTTAACATGTTTTCTCTCTCAAAAAACCACCTGGCGCGACCTCTAAATATTTTTTTACAAATCTGAAAAAAATTGAGTTGGTTTTTGACCTAAATGGACATTTATAGGGCCCTAAAAAAATCAATCTTCTAATTTTGACTGGGCACCCTAATACACATTAATGCAAAACAATCCAACTAATGTTTGATACTTATTACTCCACGCATAATTAATAAATTTTTCTATTTTGCGACTCTTATAAGCTCATAATCACACGCATTTTGCGTGTTCTTATAGGCCCATGAGAGTTCTCTACTTTTTTTTCTGTTGGGTTGCCAACATACAAAAGGCTATCTCTTGATGTTTTGCGTGCAAATGTCAATGTCGATTTAAAGTTTAATTTTTTACAAAATTTTGTGTTTGGGTTATTTTTTACCGTGTTAAAATTATGCACTGGTTAATTGCAGTGAAAAAAGAAGAGATTACTGTAAAATATATCAAAATATCATTTGTTCTTAGAATTTTAAATATAGTGTAAACTGTAATGCCAACCCAAAACAAAAATCCCTAACATCGATTTAAATGTAAGCTTTTTAAATTTTAGAGCAAAATAGAAAAAATTGTATAAAGCACTCGTTTCATAACACGTTTTTAGAGCACTAGTACTTTAGAAAACTCGCCGCAAGCGGCTCGTTTTCTAAACTTGTACTCGTGCGCTAAAAACGTATGTTATGAAACTAGTACTTTAATATACTATAATAAGCTCCTCTACACTTTTGTTTTGAGTATTTTGTTTCTACATCTGCAAACCTTTAAAAGTGCTTCAGACATGGTTAAAATTCAAAGCAAATATGGCTCATTTAGATACATTACAGTACCTAATAAAACAAAAACTAATTAAAGGAAAATTTATGAATAAAGAATGATTAATTAATTAATAAAAATATACACCAATTTAACCTAATTAAAAGAGAAATTTCCTTTTATTAAGATGTTAAAGCTGAATTTAATGAAAAAACTTCAGAGCTAACGTATCAATTTCAGGGAGCTTATTGTTTTAAAAGTATTTAGCTTTCATTATCTTACAAGTGATTAAAAACTCATTAATCTTGAACGTAAAAAACCGCCTTCTTTTTCCTAAAACACATTTACATAATGATATTAAATTTGCCACAGCTAATCCATCAGATTAAAAAAAGCCACAAGGGTTTTTGGTTGCTTTACATTTCTTTGGATATTCTTTAAAATACACTGCCCAGTAAAAGAGCTTTCCCATTTTTCACCTCCGCGCGTGAAATGGATTTGTTATTATCAGATTCACTTTCAGCAACCTTAAAAACCCAATATACCAATTTTTATGAAAACTACCCCCCGCTCATCAGAGGGTGAAATAGAAAAGTTATTATCTTATCAGATTCACATTCGTCGCAACCCCAAAAACTCCTATATACCAATTTTGACGAAAATACTGAAAATATTTAATAGTTATTTATGGTACTAGTGGGTAGAGTAAGATATGAGAAAAGTCCAAACGAGGCGTCAGTCAAGCAGGTTAATATCGGTTTACCCATGAGTGCCATAAGGTTTTATCCAATAAATAGCTTAGGAATTCATATTTTATTAAAAATTTTAATGACATTTACAAGAAAATAATTTGACAAGTGACAGTTGAGTGGGTAAAATAAATAATTATCCACGCAATAAAGTAAAAGCCACGGTTTTTATTGAGTTTATCTATTTAAAGCTGGTAATTGTCTCATTTTAGCTTTATTTTAAATAGATAAACTCAATAATAACCCCCGCGTGGCTTTTACTTTATTGCGTGGATAATTATTTATTTTACCCACTCAACTGTCACTTGTCAAATTATTTTCTTGTAAATGTCATTAAATTTTTTTATAAAAATATGAATTTCTAAGCTGTTTATTGGATAAAACCTTGTATGGCACTCATGGGTAAACCGATATTGCCCTCTCGAAAATTAACCTGCTTGGCTGACGCCTCGTTTGGACTTTTCTCATGGGCAATATCTTACTTTACCCACTAGTACCATAAATAACTATTAAATATTTTCAGTATTTTCGTCAAAATTGGTATATAGGAGTTTTTGGGTTAATATTGGGTTAATTTTCTCATGGGCAATATCTTACTTTACCCACTAGTACCATAAATAACTATTATCTTTATATAAACCTTTTTATAAACCTACGAAGAGAAGAAAAACCACTTTGTCAGTACCTACGATTAGTAGGATGCGAAACATTTTTAAGAAATTAATTTAACCCACTTTGAATGACTCATCATGTATAGTATAAGCAAAGCGAACTTTTTTCTGAACCATTTCAATTTTTATTTTCCTCGATTTAATGACAAAGACTAAGGGTTTCCCCAACCCATTTGGCAACGAGGACTGAAATCTAATAGTGGTAGAGCTGCGGCACGTGGGTAATGCATTTTTTAGACATTAAGAAACGCCACCGTATTGCTACTCAGGCTTAGGGATGCAACCACCCGAGGCGATTTCACCCCACGCGAAACCTTATATAAAAAATCGTGCCCTCAGTTTTTTAACCCTATGCGGCGCACAGTGTGCTATCTGGCTAATTTTCAAGAACATTATTGTTCACAGTATTATTAATTTGAGCCATTTCGCCTCAATGATTATTTATATCGATAAAAAATCTAAAACAGAAAATAAAATTAAACTGTTCTTATCAGGCGCACCTATTTCTAGATGCGCTGGTAAGGTATTGCGTTTAAAATAATACTTATCTGCCATATCTTCTTTACCTTAAAAATATTATTAGTCAATACCTTACAAAAGTTTAAAAAATTTACCTAATTTTTAATAAAATTCTTGATAAATCGTTAAAACAATTAAAAAAGAACGAAAAACTGAATAAAAATTAACTTCTAACGTTTCGGGATCTAATCTGATCCCGTTTTCAAAGAAAATTATTATTTTTTGAAAGAATTTGTGCAATATTTGGCTTTATCAATCAAAATATGACAAATGTCAAAATATGCCATTTCGAGGTAATTGAAACAAAGACACCTGTAATAATAAAAAGGTGTAGTATTAATTTGGAAAAGGCGTTTTTGTTGAAAACGGGTAGAGAAGTTAATTTGGAAAAAACTTTTTTATTGTTCGTTCTTATCATGTAACCCTACGGAGCAACATTGGAATATCATAAAAACGATATTTTTTATTTATTTAAAAGTTAGTCATACAAAAGCAGAATAATATCTTTTTTCTATTTTGCGACTCTTATAAGCTTATAATCACATGCATTTTGCGTGTTCTTATAGGCCTATAAGAGATTTGTACTTTTTTTTCTTTTGGGTTGGCAACAGACAAAACGTTTTCCGTGCAAATGTCAACGTCGCTTTAAAGTTAAATTTTCTACAAAATTTTGTGTTTAGGTTAGGGAACGTTCAAGTATTACGTAACGCAAATTTTGATCATTTTGGATCATTATAGTATCAATTTAAAGATGAAGTGGGTGTAAACAAACGCGTGTGAATACAACGGATTCAATGACAGGGTAGGACTGAAAATAAGGGTACTTCTATATGACGCGTCATGACGGTCCATTGGAATGCATTGTAAGCTTCATCGCAAGTGCTCCCGTACTGACCTATTTAACTTTTTACATCTCGCAACGTTCGAGTGTCTAAACCAATAAATCCACGGGTCCGCTGCCATGGTGCGCGATTCTTTTGTTTACATCCACTTCATCTTGAATTTACTATAGTGTATGTTTATGCAAAACTTCAAACTCCTGGGTAGTTATTCTCATTTTGGTGTTTTTTATTCAGGGGTGAAAGCTAACTCCATAGCAGTCATTGGCCTAGACCGTTTAGCTTCGCCCCTATTCACCGAAATATCAGGCAGAAAAATTGTATATATTCGAAATTTGGTCTACTGTGCGGTCCTATTTCATTCCATCTAACTTGATTTGAATATCTCACACGTACAAAATAATTCTTTCTTTTGTGTATTATCTCCGAATATCATTTTTAACTTACACAGTTTAATATTTTTTGAATTCTATATCTAATGTAAATCATGCATAAGGCGAAGATTACCTATATATCACTCTTAAATTAAGTAATAAATCAAAAATAAGAATAATATGTTTCTGGAAATGTGGTACAATATAATTTATAAACCGTTCAAAACTGTAAGGGGTATATTTGAAGATGATTAAATGCATACATCAAAGCTGTACAAGAAAATTTGCAAGATAATTAAAAACGGCACCATACCTGCATAGAAGACCGCTTGTGTTGTGCTTATCTACAAGCAAGAAAATAAACACATAATCAGTTATTTTCCTATCAGCTTGGCTTATAATCTAAGTAAGGAAGTAAGGAAGATCATTATCAGACTACTAAAAAATATATTTCTTGAGGTCAACACAATTCCCTTAACACAAAACCTTGGACATCCATTAAGCATTCTATATAAAAATTAAAAATAAATCGTAAGATGGCTTTTTTACAACATAGTCTTAAACTTAATATTTTTACCAATACCTTAAGAAGCAGGGATTTATCATTGACCTAGCAAAAATAATGTTTCTTATCAACGAACTAATAACTCTTCTCTCTAGAATAAGCATTTCATTTGTAAAAACTGACAAAAACGTAGCCAACATATACATTCGTCTGTCTTACTCGCACAGCTTTGTTCTAACAGAAACAACAATAACAGTTATTGGTAACTGTTATTGTTCAGGCCTGAATATACTTACTATTTGTTTACAAACAAACCGAGATGTTGGCGATACTTTATATTAACGGTATGCGTATTCTAGAGAGAAGAATTATTAGTTCGTTGTTTCTTATAGATTTGACCGGCTGAATCTATATCTTTTCTTAAAATTTAGCTATTTATTGTAGGTTTTTTTTCGGAATATTGCATTTTATATCATTTATTTGGAAAATCAGTTATGCGGTATTTGAAATAAAGATTTAGATCAATTTAAAGTTTAAACATACAAACTTAAATACGAGACTGAGTTCACCAACTCATTTGGAAGAAAGCGCTTAAGCCTGTTTTTGTTAGGTTATGGATAAATCTCTGCTTCTTGGTAAGACTCTTAATTAAGTTTAAGACGATGTTGCCAAAAAATCCATTTAACGATTTTTTTTTAAATTTTTGTACATAATGCTTAAAATATACCCCGGAACCATAATCGGAAAAAAACATGAGAGTGTTAGACCTATGTTGTTTTACTAAGAGGAAAAGTAAAGCTTTTTTTACTAGTCTGTAGAATTTACGGCGCGAAGCGGAGTCCGGAAACTACAGACGACTAAAAAAAAGCACTTTTCCTCTAGTGAAACATACTAAAACCTTCCTTAGCTCATTTTAAATTTTTTTCGTAGGCTAAATCTACCCTTTTCGCGATTTCGATGGTAACTTGTCTAATGTAGCATTTGCAATTTCGGAGAGATTTGTAGGTGTATAAACCATATATTCTTCTTCAATCATTTTTAATCAATTTCACACAAGGTTTTTGCACAGAATCTCGAGTCAACCACCTATTTACATAATAAACAAACAAGTATGGCTGTCATCAAAGTCAAAGAGTGCTGCCGCCAGTAGTGGTTTTGCTAACTAACTTTTTTACGGCGTACAACAATGAACTCATTTTTTTACTGTAAAAAATAGATCAGTTCTAAATAGTGTGTTCAGTTATAAAATATGAACATTTTAGTACGCTTGAAGAAAAAGAATATTTTTAAAACTAGCGGATTACAGAATAAGAAAAATAATCAGGAATATCCAACAGATATACTTTACTTATGCATTACGAACAAGCATTTGACAAGGTTCCATACGAAAGCCAAAAGGCTTTATTGAAACTCACTTTCATAAAAAAAAAATTATTATGCATGCCATTCTCAAACATTAAACTAGATGAAACGTTGCAAGCACCCTGTCAAAACATCGGCACTATTGTACACTAGGGCCATCTAGTTTGCAAATTTCAAACTAGGTGTTTTGTTTGATTTTAAATTCTGTATCTTTAAAACATTATATTCTAGCAAAAAACTGTATATAACATTTTTTATAGGGCTTAAAAAGAGCTTTTATTTAAAATATAATTTTTTGAAATCGGGTTATAAATATGTGAGATATGCTAAAAAAACCTTTTACTGCTTTAAACGCCAATATCTCGAAAACAATGCGTTTTAGGAAAACGTTGTTTATAACATTTTTTGACCAATTTAAAATTATATTTTATATAAGTGCTAAATTAACCAAATACAATAATATTTGCCTTAATTATAAACAAAAAACGCTAAAAATAGGAGTTTTACCCTATTTTTACCCCCTTACCCCAATCGTTTGGACCCCAAAATCAGCTCTTCGGAATACGATAAGAAACAATATGCAAAGAACCGCAAGTCGATATCTCATGTAGAAATGGAGTTAGAGAGTTTACAGACAGACAGACGGACGCAAATTTTTTTTTTACTGATTTCGACTCAGAATGGTCTAAAACGTCGAGAAATGTGAAAAAAACGTGGTCAAAGATTTTGACTTTTCGGCGAAGATTTCAATACATCGGCACTCTTAGTAGCACTAAGTGCCGATGTAATATTATATAATTTAATAGATTAACTATATTAATTTTGACATGTGTATGTGACTTTTGTACCCTTTATTTTCTTATCTCACAAAACCATTAATTACATTAAAATAAATGCATATTTTATTCCTATACAAACATAGATTAGATATAAAAAATTCACCCATCTGACAGATTTGTACCCACACACAAAAAAACTCTTAGGGTAGAGAAAGGGTTGAAAAAAATCATTACAATTCAACAATGTGAGCATATCTCATAGTGAACAGTGAACACTATACTGCCGTCAAATGAAAACAACCCTAACTATAATGATGGAGATGGGGGTACTTTCTGAAGAAAAAAATTGTACAATAATTGGCCATGACTGTCAATGATTTTCCCTAAATGTGTATGGAATTACACACCTGTGCGTTTTACTTTTGCTACTGGGTTTACTTTCGTAGAAAAATAGTGTATATTACTCAAATAAAAGTGTTTTTTGCGTCCGGGAATATATTGAGACTTTATTTACGTCTCGTATTTACATTTACATTTACATTTTTGTTATACTCGTACTATTCGACTTAATTAAGCATTCCCTAAGTCCAGGACTTGTGTGGGCTAGTAGTAGAGGAAACCACCGGCTTTAATTGACTTTCGAACCAATTTATAGGGAGTGTCCGCTTCACTTACGCCTTCGCAAAATTTCAATTATTAATTAACTGAAAAAGGCAAATCGGCGCCGGTGAGAATCGAACTCACGCTATTTGTGTAGTAAACTCGCCAAGTACGACGCGGTAGTCCACTACACCAATCCTCCCATTTACGTTAATACGTTGCTAGGTAACTGCGGATTTAAAGGCAGTCTTACATATTAATGGAATTTAATAGTCGTGCATTAAAAAATTACAATAAACACATGGGCAGACTAACATCTCTACTCTAAATTTCTCTACTCCCTAACATCCCTACTCCATAACATCCCTACTCCACAACAACTCTACTCCGTAACATCTCTACTCCAAAACATCTCTACTCCGTAACAACTCTACTCCACACTATATGCACTTTATTAGCCACTTAATAATAAATGAGCAGTTCAAAGAACAAAGAATCTTCTTCTTCTAGATTATTTTATTTTTTTCCTAGAAAACGTTTATCTTTAAATTTAAATCTAGAACAATCATAAATGAATTATTCTAAAAGCAACAATGACCGCGTACTCTTAACATGCACTAATATGTAAGTAATTAATAAACTGAATTCATTTTTGACAGTGACTTAGCATGACAAATATTCTTTTGAGTTGAGACAAGTGGCTAATCGAGTGTCTATAGTGTGGAGTAGAGTTGTTACGGAGTAGAGATGTTATGGAGTAGAGATGTTACGGAGTAGAGTTGTTGTGGAGTAGGGATGTTATGGAGTAGGGATGTTAGGGAGTAGAGAAATTTAGAGTAGAGATGTTAGTCTGCCAACACATGCGGATGCATATTTTGCCGGCCCTTTGCGAAAATTAAGGGAAGTTCTATTTTTTGCAGAAGGCAATTAAAAGCTAGCTGCTTTAGCAATGCCAACCGTAAAACCTAAAATTTTGATTATCCGAATTTTGTGACAGTGTACTCTGTTGAATTAATAAAATCAACTTAACTCAGGGGCGGATCCACGAGGGGTGTAATTACCCCCCCAGGGTAGAACTTAAGAACTTAAGCGACGCTAGAGTTTCTTGTATTTCTGTCAAATTTTAAATTCAATAAATGACTGGTTTAAAATTAAAATAGACCATCGACATTGTAAAAATCTTCGCCTGCGGTGCTAGGGCTTTCTTACGTTATTTCTTAATTTAAGAATATAAAATTTACAAAGTTACAAATGGATAGGAAATCGGAAGTTATTAGTTCTTAAGTCACGTACTTTAATATTTAAAGACGAACATAAAATGTTGCGTATTTTTAACAAAAAATTTAAAGTACGTGACTTTAGAACTAGTGCTTTTAACATTTTTTAACAAATTAAAGTACAGTTGTATAAGATCATAACTTTCTATCCATTTGTAACTAAATATTCAGTTACAAATGGATAGGAAGCTATGACCCTCAGAGTTGATACTTTCATTACAATAACAGGGTCGGACAACAGGAATTTTAAATTATTTCTAATTTTTGGTGAGTTTGTTTAATACATACCTATGCCGAATAACATTATATGTCTGTTTACAGACATATAATCTTATTCAGCGTAGGTATGTATTAAAGAAACTCACCAAAAATTAAAAATAATTTAAAATTCCTGTTGTCCGACTCTGGTATTGTAATGAAAGTATCAACTCTGATGATCCTATACAAATGTACTTTAATTTTTGTTAAAAACACTATAATTCTAAAGTCACATGCTTTAATATTTAAGGACGGACGGAATGTTGCATGTTTTTAAAAAAATTAAAGTACAATTGTATAGGTTAATAACCGATTTTCTATCCATTTGTTACTGAATATTCAGTTACTTTTTACAGTGAACTTTAATGGCGATTTCTCCCGTTAGATTAGACAGGGACAAAAGTTCTATCCAAAAAGGATAGAAGACATACATACACTCCCACTTCCATCCAACCAAACAAATTCTGTATTTGTTCTTTGTTGAACAAATACAATATTTACTTGGCCGGGCGAAAAATTTAACTATATTATTTTTATTAAAGAAATTACTGGCGCCATCTAAATTTTAGTAGAATTATTTTATTCTACAGATTCACATTAGCTATGTTCGTTCGTGCCGCTCAGTGCTACACTTTCCGGCCAACCAAATAAATACTGTATTTGTTGTATGAAAAAAAAAATACAGTATTTATTTGGTTGGCTGGAAAGTGTAGCACAAATGAGATAGAGATAGGGTAGACGTCTTTTGTTTCATAACTCTAGTTGTAGAGAGCTCCATTGTATAGGTTAGTAACCGATTTCCTATCCATTTTATTTTAACTTTAATTTGGTAATAAAATAAGCATTTATATTGCTTATCAATAAAAATAAATCAACTAAAGGTAAGCTTCACAAATTAAAAACACATTATAACATTTATTAAGATGTCAGTAACTGTCAGTTTCTTGTTTCCATGGTAACCAAGTGATAATTGCACTCGTAATTGCACATGTGCAAAAATTATCAGATTCATTTTGATCTGATTGGTCAAGAAACTAAAAATGCAAGGTTTTGATTGGCCTATTGTCTGTGAAATAGTCAATTTACTTTTTACAGTGAATTTTAATTCGGGCGACTTAAGGTTTCTTTTGTTAATAGTGCACTTGCAATCTAATTTAAATATCGGCTCACCCCGAAAAAAAAAACGCCTAGCTATTTCGAATGAATTTTTCAACCCTTATTTTTTTCTACCCCCAGCTAATTACGTTGGGGTTCTTAGCCGAAATTACTTATTCTTCATCTATAACGAGGCCTCGGTTGATCTGCCATCCTTTTCTTATCGAATCCTGCCAGTGACGTCTTTAGGGGGACATATTTTAATAGGGGGTGCATTTAAAATTAAAGAAAAGAAAAAATTGAACAAATCAAATATAATTTTTTGCCCTTTCCAAGAGTGACCAGAGGCAATTTATTGATTATAATCAATAATGCATACACGGTATTTGCAATCTTTTAGCATTAAATAAAGGGGATAATTCTTTATCACAAAACATAAACCAGCATAAAAACATAGGTCCGGAAACGAACCCTAAAAGAGTTACGATCCTTAAAATTGTACTAAAAATAAGGTTTTTAATTAATAACTCGAGTACTCTTCGAGCTAGAGAGACGAAGCATTTATACTAATAACAAGCCGAGAAGATATGTAATTCTACGCATTCCATTATATATTATTCACAGTAAATGGTATAGTGCATGTTCCAAAATAATTTTTAAAAAATAACTAGATGAAACGTTGCAAGCACCCTGTCAAAACATCGGCACTATTGGGAAAACTAATAACATGCTATTAGAACAGGGTAGCATCACATAATTACAATTTTACTACTACTCTTCACTGCACAAACTAACTTGTATAATATTTATATTAAACTTTAGCTTTTCTTGTACACTTAATATATAATTAAAATTAATAATAAAAATATGTTTTTACTTGGATGCAAGTTGAACTTATTAATTACAATTTTTGATTGATTTTAAAAACAAATGAATGGAAGCTTAAAATTTGTACACTAGAGCTATCTAGTTTGCAAATTTCAAACTAGGTGTTTTGTTTGATTTTAAATTCTGTATCTGTAAAACATTATATTCTAGCAAAAAACTGTATATAACATTTTTTATAGGGCTTAAAAAGAGCTTTTATTTAAAATATAATTTTTTGAAATCGGGTTATAAATATATGAGATATGCTAAAAAAACCTTTTACTGCTTTAAACGCCAATATCTCTCAGACAGACGGACGCAAAAATTTTTTTTACTGATTTCGACTCAGAATGGTCTAAAACGTGAGAAATGTGAAAAAAACGTGGTCAAAGATTTTGACTTTTCGGCACTCTTAGTAGCACTAAGTGCCGATGTAAAAAAAAAACACTGTGCTATATCTCAAAAAAAAAAAACGAGCTGATCGATAAAAACGGAAAAAGGTTCCGAAATCAGCGTATCAAACATAGCCAGATGCAACTAAAATGGCGTCGGAAAAATTTTGGGTGTTAAGCAGTGTTATTTAAAGTAGCTGAGTCCTGCCCAGCTGGCTCCTGCCCGTAGAATCCTGCTGTATTCGGCAGGATAATACGACGCAAGGAAAACTTCTTTAGCATTATAAATATGTAATGAGCAATACGAGGGTAGTGATTAATTTCCCTTTCAAGGATTACATCTAAATTTTTTATTTGATAACTTTTTAAAACATATTTTTTAATTTTAGTAGCTTATTAGTCCAGTCAAAGAATAAATGTAAATTCCCATAAATGTACACGGGCTAATGTTTTAAAGAGTAGTAGTGGATGGTAACAGCACACTCTTGTTAGTTTTTCACCGGGTGATTTGCGTAAGGGGTGTCCGCTATCTTGAATTTTAGGGGTGAGTTGCTTAATATTCATCTTACGATAAAAATGCATATAACTTATTTTGTTAAGGAGGAAATTTCCAACAATTTTTGTTTGGATCATTTTTTTAATATATTAATAACAATCGAGTTAATTTATGAATAGCCATGTTGAAGTTGAAATTGTTTTTTTCTATTTTTTAGCCAAATTATTCATCGGACGATAAAAGTTATGAGCAAACTTGTAGCTCTTGAAATTCTCTATAAGTTTCATATATTATAAATTTTCATAGGTACTTTGGTACGGTTACAGAGGGCGCGACACGACTTTCAGCTTCCACTGTAACTGTAACAAAATACTTGTGAAAATGCATAATGGATAAAACTTATAAAGAAATTTAAGAGCTACAAGTTTGCCTATAACCTATTTCACAATGGCCATTTTTGAATATTTATAACTCGATTGTTATTAATATATTAAAAAAATGATCCAAACAAAAATTGTTGGAAATTTTCCCCTTAACAAAATTGGTTAGATTCATTTTTATCGTAAGATGGATATTTAGCGAGATAACCGCATTCAAGATAGCGGACACCCCTTACGCAAATCACCCGGTGAAAAACTAACAGGAGTGTCCTGCTACTATCCACTACTACCCTTTAAAATATCAGCCTGTGTACATTTATTGCAATTTAACACAGGAATTTCTTGTTATTTGACTGGACTATATACATTTTAGTATTCCATTCTTGCTTGCTGCTGATTTATGTCTTAGAAGATTGAAACTTTTCTCTTATCATACAAGAACTTTTTAAAATAGGGTTTTGTTATGAAAATTCAAATTTAAATAACGGTAAATATCACCATTGCAGTGAGTGTGTAAAAATCTATTGAAAATTTGACTGTTCAATACTATATTACATAACTAGTGTGGAAAGTGACATATTTCACGCGAGTGGGAAGCCAGGCGAGTGAGGAAACCCCACGAGTGTATGACATACACTTTCCAACGAGTTATGTACACTATTTTTCCTAAAGTCCTAAAGTCCAAAAAGTTTCTTATTTAAAATTTTCTAATTTTTATTAATTTTTAAGAAAGGCAAAGCACAAAATAATTATAAATAGCATACAATTTTATTTATGTAGGTATATCAAATAGGAAATATGATTTTCATTTAGCTTTAGTTTTCTTGGTTTTATATTTAATAAAATACATAGCTGTTTAATGGGTTGCCTATTCCTAAATAAACGCAAACTTGAGTTTGCTTATTAAATTAGATTTCTGTGGTTATGCTGCCATATAAGACAGTAAAATTGTACTGTTTTACATTTCATAAGAAAAATACTGTGTATTTTGATGTTTTTTATGTAATGTAAGGTAACTAAATAAAAAGTTAAGTAATTTTTATAACATCTAGACTGTCTAGACTAGACAGTAATGGTCAAAATAGTAACGTTATAACTATAGTTTCTATTTTTGACATGAAAAAGAGAAATATTTGGATTAAAGCGCTTAAAGATATAAAAGGCTGTGGTGAAATGTGGTTTATAAAACAAGGTGAATAAAATTCGTAGAATCTACGAGGTAAATATCTAAATAAAATTAGGCAAACCTCCATACATAAATATCACACGAGTGCGATATAAAAATATCAAACTAGTGCGATATGAGGCGTTTTCTAAAGAACAAAAGTGTGTGCTAAATGTCATTTTCATAGAAGATCGTAGGAAAACGATTTAGCGATGACATACCAGTTTATCATAAAATAGTCATTTGTTTTTTTAGAATCAACAAAAAAACAAGCTGAACTTTAAATGAAATCACTCAAATCATAAAAGCTTTGTTGGGAAACACCTTTTTTGAGAAAGTTTAAGTCAAAGGTTTGGATCAAAAAGTCCAAACTACCCAGGTCATTTTTAAAATTGTATAAAAAAGTGTTGCTATTTGTTTTCTTGATGGATTTGGATTCAGCATTAAGAATAATGTAAGAATTAAAATAAATTTGCGTATAAAACCCCTGCATGCTGATACTTAATACCTCTTTATTTAAACATCGATTTTTATCGGTAAAAAACAGCACTATGAAAAAGACTTAGACGCATGGTATACCTTATGTGATAGCCCTTGAAATTGGTGCTATAAAAATCTCATTTTTGAAAGCTTTGGACCACCTTTTGATCATACGTACCACAATAATTGTTATAATTGTTAATAATTATTATGACCATAGGAATTGCTTGTACGGGTCATTATCAAATATGGTTAAACAAAAATGAAAAATGTTAAGGTAGTATTTTGGAATTTTTTTGCTTTTATGAAAGAGTAAAAAAAACATTCTTATGTATTTAAACCGAGATTTAAACCCTTTAGCAAACCGAAGGGCGTAGATGAGGGGAGTAATGGGGTATTACCCCCCCCCCCATAGTGTTGGGCGTCATTTTTTTTGCAGGGCACCAAGTTTGGTGGAAACCGTCAGGGATAAAGCTTTTTTTTCTTGTGGTTAAACAAAAATGAAAAATATTAAGGTAGTATTTTGGAATTTTATTGCTTTTATGAAAGAGTAAAAAAAACATTCTTATGTATTTAAACCGAGATTTAAACCCTTTAGCAAACCGAAGGGCGTAGATGAGGGGAGTAATGGGGTATTACCCCCCCCCCATAGTGTTGGGCGTCATTTTTTTTGCAGGGGCGCCAAGTTTGGTAGAAACCGCCAGGAAGTCAGAGCAAAGCTTTTTTCTGGAGGGTATTTTTTTGGGCGACATTTTTTTTGTAGGGGCGCCAGGTTTTGGTTGAAACCGTCAGTGACAAATCTTTTTTTTTTTTTGAGGTTGTTTTTTCTGTTGTTAGGGGCGTCAAATTTAAGGCTTTCTTCAGGGCTCCGAAAGGCCGGCCCTGGGTATTACCCCCCAATAAAAGAAAAAATCTACGCCCTCGAGCAAACCGCAACATAAATAAAAAAGTAACAACAAATTGTGCAAATATAAATAAACAAAATAACGGGGAACACGATTTATGTTTGACCAATGCGATTTTCTAGTGAAGAATATAATTTTACTAAACTCTAAATTTTAAGACACTCGCTGCTCAACGATCAGATTGCAACTAGAGTCTTCCAGATCAGTTTGCCATATAAATGCAAATAAAGCGCTCTATGTGTTTATATTTATATTTTTTATATATTTCGTGATCAAATATGAATTAAGTTAAAAATAAGAACACATAGAGCGCTTCATTTGCATTTATTCGGCAAACTGATCTGGAAGACTCTAGTTGCAATCTGATCGTTGAGCAGTAAGTGTCTTAAAATTTAGAGTTTAGTTGAAATTATATCCTTCACTAGAAAATCGCATTGGTCAAACATAAATCGTGTTCCCCGTTATTTTGTTTATTTATATTTGCACAATTTGTTGTTACTTTTTTATTTATGTTGCGGTTTGCTCGAGGGCAAAATTTAGAGGTGAGTAAAATTCTATCATTCACTAGAAAATCGCATTGGTCAAACATAATTATGTTATGTTATAATCATGTTTATTTATATTTGCAACAATTTTTTTATCTTTCATAAAAGCAATAAAATTCCAAAAAACTACCCTTATCCAATACATACAGATAATAAGACAATTACCAGCTTTATTTTAAATAGATAAACTCAATAATAACCCCCGCGTGGCTTTTACTGTATTGAGTGGATAATTATTTATTTTACCCACTCAACTGTCACTTGTCAAATTATTTTCTTGTAATGTCATTAAAATTTTTAATAAAAATATGACTTCCTACGCTATTTATTGGATAAAACCTTGTATGGCACTCATGGGTAAACCGATATTGCCCTCTCGAAAATTAACCTGGGCGTCAGCCCAGCAGGTTAATTTTCTCATGGGCAATATCTTACTTTACCCACTAGTACATAAATAACTATTATATTTTTCATTTTTGTTTAACCATATTTAATAATGACCCTTACCTAATATTCAAATAATCCATAAATCCATTTTTATAGAAAAATGCCACATATTTGGTTTATTAAATGAATAAGAGGGGAAACAAAATAATGACCTATATTTCAGCTCATAATTTAGAGAACTAAATACAAAACAAACAGATCTGTGTTTTAAGTAAATTAGTGCAAATGATCATGGTCTACAGATGGTAAAAACGTCAAACATAACGGCACTTCCTACATGCCAACCTTCGGTTTCCTTATATGTGTATTTTAATATTTAAAACAGCTGTTAAAACGAAAAAAAGCATAAAATACAGTAAAATAGAAACCACCCCGGTCATAAATTATGTAGGTATAGTCATAGTACCGTACCGTTAAGCGGGTTTTAATAAAATAGAACTTTCTATTTTTAAAGGCTTTTTTGTATAATAATTTACATAATATAAATTGTTTTTTTAAAGACTTAATTATGAACAAATTTTATACGAAAAAGTTAATTGTTTTAACTAGATTTTTTAAATTACTTTTTCGTAATATTGCTCTAGAGCTAAAAAAAACTAGAATAACTTACTTTTTTTTATAGCGTATACCCTATAGGGTATAGGCTTACTTTCTAGGTCATAATATGTATTAGGTCTTAATTTTTGGCGCAGTTAGATTTTCCAGAGAAAACAAAAAAAGATAACAATTGAATTCAAATTTTATAAAAAATTATCATTTCAAAGCATCATCTACTACAAAATTAGCCTAAACTAGTAGCTACCCATCTAGAAGCCTACTGCAATAAATCATTTTTTATGAAAAATGTATCTGACGATAAGAAATTTCTAAAAATCACATTTTGCATATTTTATGACCTACCTACATTAAGTAGTGGCTACTACCTGTGGTCCATTATAGTTTACTATTTATACATATAATATAATATAATATAATATAATATAATATAATATAATATAATATAATATAATATAATATAATATAATATAATATAATATAATATAATATAATATAATATGTTAGTCCAGTCAAATAACGAAAAATACCTATGTTAAATTGCAATAAATGTACACGGGCTGATATTTTAAAGGGTAGTAGTGGATAGTAACAGAACACTCCTGTTAGTTTTTCACTGGGTGATTTGCGTAAGGGGCGTCCGCTAAATATGCATCTTACGATAAAAAAGCATATAACCAATTTTGTTAAGGAGAAAATTTCCAACAATTTTTGTTTGGATCATTTTTTTAATATATTAATAATAATCGAGTTATAAATATTTTAAAATGGCCATGTTGGAGGTGAAATTGTTTTTTTCGATTTTTCAGCCAAATTATTTATCGGAGGATAAAAGTCGAGTTGCGCCCTCTGTAACCGTACCAAATTACCTATGAAAATTTATTATATGTGAAACTTATAGAGAATTTCAAGAGCTACAAGTTGCTCATAACCATTTTAATCGTCCGATGAATAATTTGGCTGAAAAATGGAAAAAACAATTTCACCTCGTCGTAGGAAAATAGTGTACATATTTTGACGAAAAGTATCTTTCTAGCGTTCGAGGCGTTTTTGCACTCGCCGCTGCTCAGCTTGTGCTAAATATTCGCTGATAAGTCACTTTCCATACACGTTATGTAAGGGAACGTTTAAGTATTACGTAACGCAAATTTTGATCATTTTAAGTTGGAAGTTTTAACTAATATTCTAGTATCATTCTCGTTATCATTTTTATAAAAATGAAGTAAAACTAAATAATTTTAATAATTTATTAGGTTATTTATAGCTTCTAAACAACGCCACTTGTCAGGCAAGTAAAACGGTTCATAAACATGTGGGAATGGTGTGTCAAAACCAGTAACTCTAGCAATTGGTGCTTCAAGCTGCAAAAAACATTCCTCTTGAATACTTGCAGCTAATTCACCTCCAAAACCTCCAGTTAATGGAGCTTCGTGGGATATGAGTACTCTTTTAGTCTTCTTTACAGACTTGCAAATCGTTTCTCTATCCCAAGGCAAAATTGATACTAAATCTATAACTTCACATGATATGTTTAGTTTGCTTTTTGCTAATTCAGCAACTTCTTGTAATACATGTACTTGTGTACCCCAACCTATTAGTGTAACGTCTGTTCCAATTCTTAAAATATCGGCTTTTCCTATTGGTAGTTGGTAATCTTGGATTGGTACTTCTTCTACTGCTGCTCTGTAAAGCGTTTTTGGCTCAAAAATAATACATGGATCTGGATCTCTGATACAACTGAGTAGTAATCCTATAAAAATAAAAAATAGACTTTGAAATAAGCAAAAAAACTGCGCATATTTATTTTATTTCCAGAAAAAAAAACAGCTGAACAGTTGCAAGCACCTTGTCAAAACATCGGCACTACACTGTAAAAACTGCATGTAAAATAATGTAAAAATACATGAATTTACATGGGTAAATTTACTATTCTGGATTATGCATAATTCATGAATTTATGTAAAAGAATGTAAAAGAATGTAAAATAATGTAAAAGAATGTAAAAGAATGTAAAAGAATTTAAAAGAATGTAAAAGAACGTAAAAGAATGTAAAATAATGTAAAATAATGTAAAAAAATATATTTACATTGATTTACATATTTTTACATGATTTTACAATGTCGGGCCATGTTATTTTAAGACGCGCGTTCGCTTTGGACAATAACCAAGAAGGCGTCGCATCATAAGACGGACCGTTTAATATTGTTATTGTTAGAGAGATAGCGACGCATGCTGCTAGGTTAAAGTGTTAAAAGTGTAAAAAAAGGTAAATATTATTTATGTACGATATTTAAATGCTTTATTTGTGGCCTAAAATTTACATTCATTATAAATTACGATCTTTATCAACCAATAGATCTTTAAAGAAAGATGTAAGCAGTTTATACTCCTATTAAGGGTGCAAATCGTTTGGTTTATTAAACCAAATGAACTTTACGCTACGATATTTCAAAAAAGCTTTGACACAGACTTGTAATTTGGAACAAACATTTTCTAAGTAGTAAATATTTTTTTTCAAATTTCAAGTCTCTATGTCAAAAAGTCCAAATCATTCTGGACTATGTAATTTTTAGCGTTCCGGTCTATGCAAAATATTACCATTCTGGACTATGTAATTTTTACCGTTCCGGTCTATGCAAAATATTACCATTATGGACTATGTAATTTTTACTGTTCCGGTCTATGCAAAATATTACCATTACGGACTATGTAATTTTTACCATTCCGGTCTAAGGCAACATATTACCATTTACGGACTATGTAATTTAATGTAATTTATTTTTACCGTGTAGGCACTAATTTGAAACATTATGAAAAGGAAAGTTGTGTGATCACGTGAATAGGCAACCATTAATACACCTGCATTTAATTTGAAAGTCTTTATCTCTAAAACGTCATATTCTAGCAAAAACTGTATATTATATGCTTAAAAACAGCTTTCATTTGAAATATAATTTTTTGAAATCGCGTTATAAATACACTGAACCAAAAATTTACGAGATATCAATAAAAATTAAATGATATCAATAAATCTACATTGATTTTGCACCGATGTACCTTTTTAATTGTGACAATAAAAATTTTATTATATCAATGCTTAAAATTCGTTGTCTTAATGTAAAATTTATTTAATAAAAACAAATCGTTGTTATAATGAATTTATGCATAAAGGCAAGGAATTTTAAGCATTGTTCAATAAAGTGTTCATCGATGCAATCGATTTTCAGTGTAAATGAGATATGCTAAAAAACGTTTTACTGCTTTAAACGCCAATATCTCAAAAACAATGCATTTTAGGAAAAAATTGTTTGTAATATTTTTTGACCAATTTAAAATTATATTTCATATAATTGCTAAATTAATAAAATACAATAATAATTGCTTTAATTATAACCAAAAAACGCTAAAAATAGGAGTTTTACCCCATTCTTACCCCCTTACCCCCAATCGTTTACCCCCAAAATCTAATCAGCTCTTCGAAATACGATAAGAAACAATATGCAAAAAACCGCTTGTCGATATCTTATTTGAAAATAGAGTTATCGAGTTTACACACAGACGGACGAAATTTTTTTTCACTGATTTCTATTTAGAAAGCTCTAAAATGTCGATAAATGTGAAAAAAAACATGGTCAAAGATTTTGACTTTTCGGCAAAGATTTCAATACATTTGCACCCTTGGTAGCACTAAGTGCCGATGTAAAATATATATTAAGGACTACATAATAGTAATATTGTTAATATTTAAATAAAACGTTAGATATATTTAAAAGCATCCATTGATGTGGTCACTATTATCTGTTATCTGCCAAAAGGCAAATCGCCACAATTTAGGGTGTACAAGAACGCGCATTCAAAATCCACAGACCTAAACCATGATATAAACCTTTAGCCGGTTAAGCAGAGATAACTAAATTAAGAATTGACAGACGGACGGACGGACAGACGGACATTTTCAGAGTTTCTTATTTTTTCATGAAGCACATTTGTATCTAAGACATCTAGGACGTTTTTTGGCAATTTTGGGAAATACCCTAGGAACTACTTTTTTAAAAAAATGTTCTGCTACAAACCTTTGGCTTTAATTGGTCCTCTTGGAACCACCACCTTCAGTCCAGGCGTGTGGGCAAAGTAGGCTTCTGGACTTTGGGAATGGTATAGTGCCCCATGCCCAACAGCACCACATGGAGTTCTAATTGTCAACTTTCCACAGTCAAATTGTCCACCACTTCTGTACCTGTTTTTGGCAGCTTCGTTTACTATCTGGTCAAATGCTGGGAAGATGTAATCGGCAAATTGAATTTCTGCGATAGCGGACGCACCCATATTCGCTACACCTATTGCAAACCCTACAATACCTACAACAAAATAATAAGTAATTGTTACTTTACCCAGCGTTAGTAAAAAAAAGTGAAAAATTTCTATACAAAAAAAAGCAATATATTGCTTTTTTTACGTTTGGGAACGTTCAAGTATTACGTAACGCAAAATGTACCAAAATTCATAGACTTCATACCTCGGTTCTCGCGTTATTCAAGGCTGTAGAGATTTCATATTTTGGCTACCCCTCCTAACACACCCCCTATTAGGGGGGTAGCCAAAATATGAAATCTCTATAATCTATAATAACGCGAGAACCGGGGTATAAAGTGCATGAATTTTGGTACAATTTGCCTTACGTAATACTTGAACGTTCCCTTTCTCGACGTTTTGTATCTAGATCAATCGTCGGCGGCGTTTTGCCAAATTTTCTCGGCGGTCGGCGGCGTGACCGGCGCGCCGACATATTAAAACAAAAAAGAAACGTTAATTTGAAATATTTAAATACAAAGTATTTGTTACCGTGGTGAATAGGGGTGACCGGGGCTAATTGTCGCACTTTTCATTCAAAATCAGTTTTTTCCTTTATTTTTGTATTTTTTTTTAATTGACCGAATGGTAATTTTAGCTGCATGTTTCAGTAACATTATTTAAAGAAAAAACATGGAAAAATTTATAGGGTATTAGAGTTATGTTTTTTTTGTGAAGTCTTGAAAAGTGCGACAACGTGCCCCATCACGGGGCACGTTGTCGCGGCACTTCAAGTATATTTTTTTGAAGAAATATAAAGGCATTTATAAAAATTATAAATAACTAATAAGACATGTGCCTCCCCACAAGCTGATTGTTATCTAACTTTTTACTTTTGTGCCAAAATTTCCAACTTTATAATTAAATAATATTTTTTTGATTTTTTTTTTAATTTAATATAAATTAATAAACGAATTTATTTGCTATCCGACAAAGTTTCACTTTTTTAGACAGTTTTGAATAAAAAAATGCCAAAAAGGAAATGTTATATCATTAACATATCTCCAGATCATGCGACAACTAGCCCCAAACCAAATGCGACAACTAGCCCCAGTAGTCAATTTTACGTTATGTATCAAATACTTTCTAATTAACGAATAAAAACTTCTAAATGACAATATCAACAAATAATATACACCTTAAACTATTATTATATATAAAATTCTCTTATCTTAATGCTTTAAATCAGTAAGAAAAAATATTTACAACAAAAAATTTACTAGACTCTTTAATTTTTACATTTTTTGGTTTATCTGGATGCTCTTTTAATTTATTGCATTTAAGTTTACGAATGATTAATGGCACTGTTGTAACGCAGCGGTTAATCTTGGTTTGGCGCAGAAAAATATTTTAATTTTTAAGATATAAGCACTTCGACAACTTACCCCTGCGACAACTAGCCCCGGTCACCCCTACTAAACGTTTTTAGCCTATTTGGAACCCCAGGCAGCATTTGTTATTAATTACAAGTTGTTAAAGTAAAACATATCAGAACAACGTTATTTTTTACTGTAACAACAAAAAACAAAAACGTTTAGTATTTAATACGATAAAAAATTCTCAGTGTATTTTTTATTTAAATATTTCAAATTAACGTTTTTTTTTTGTTTTAATATGTCGGCGCGCCTAAAAAATCCTAAAACCTTAAACTCAAGTTTTTTCGATTGAACCGACTTGATGTTCGTCGACTGAGCTATTATTTATAATAAAAATATGTATTAAATGTTGTTAAATTATGTTAAATTTTCTTAAATTTGCATGATAATACCAAATGTGTATTAGTTTATTTCATAAACAAGATTTTTTTTAATTATATGCGAGGGGCGTATGTCGAGAATAACATAACAAATTTCAGCTAAAAAAAACATAAATTAGGGTCCACCCCACTCCATTTGAAAATTGAAAAAAAAAAATAAAAATAATATTTTTCTACGACTGCTTTAGAATGTACGCAAATACACACACTTTTCAAACACAGAATAAATCCATTCTAGCTCTAGATACGGTATGAATATTCCGTATCAAGTGTTAGAATGAGCACATGTAGTGCCATCTCTTGTTTATAAAAGTAAAGCAAACTGTAGCAAAATTGGCAAAAATGTATATATTTTAGCATGAAATATTGAATAATTTAATGCAATTTAAAGTTTTGCGTTAATATTACATAAAGTTTATTAGTTTCTCTTAATATATAACCAGTTTTTTATCAATTTAGTTCAAAAAATTGAAACTGCTCCATCTATTGTTAAATATTTAAACCTGATATCTGTCACAAAAATCTGACATAACCTTCAGAGTCACAAAAAACATTGTTTTTAACCTTGTCCGCAGTTTAAAGCCATACAGTGTTTGATATGTGCAGTCGAAGAAAAAGTATAGCCTACAACACGTATGGAATACTCATTCCGCGCTAGCGGGACCGTCATACTCGCCTACCGGCTCGTATAAAGAACTTTCACTTTCGGGTTTAGACCGTGTTAATGGATTTTCACTTTCCGACGTTTCGTCTCTTACTACTAGAGACATGCCTGAAGATGTCTCTAGTAGTAAGAGACGAAACGTCGGAAAGTGAAAATCCATTAACACGGTCTAAACCCGAAAGTGAAAGTTCTTTATAGTTATAGAATATACTATTTTTTGCACATAACTTAAAATTTTCAAAAAATTGTATGTTAAATTTTAAATGCCCCAATGTAAATCCACAATACCTTGTTCACATAGAGGCGTATTAAACACTCTAGATTTTCCATATTTATTTTGCAAGTCCACCGTGCACCGAAAAACACCACCAAAACCCACATCTTCACCAAATATTAACGAAGAGTTATCAGTCTTTAGAGCTATATCCAGAGCGTTGTTTATCGCTTGAAACATGTTCATCTTTTTCGCTTCTCCTTTAACGGGCGAATTCTGGTCGGCCGTGTAAACAAAATGGTTCCGTTGGTGCACTTCATTTTTCACTGAACTTATTTGACTAAAAAGTGGTCTAAATGTCCTAAATTTAGTCAACGCCATTAAAAATAGTCACTTTAAACCCGAACGCACAGAATTTATCGCAATTAACCAACTTTCTTATGTCAACTGTTAATAATAAACAAGAATATTGACCTTGTGATACCACATTATCATATATTTGTATATGGGTTATTCTTACGAGAAATTTACCTTAGATATGTATTTCAATTTCATTAAAATAAACAAAACAATGACCGCAAGAATAGTTATTAATGGTACTAGTGGGCAGTATCGGTTTACCCATGAGTGCCATACAAGGTTTTATCCAATAAATAGCTTAGGAATTCATATTTTTATTAAAAATTTTAATGACATTTACAAGAAAATCATTTGACAAGTGACAGTTGAGTGGGTAAAATAAATAATTATCCACTCAATAAAGTAAAAGCCGCGCGGGGGTTATTATTGAGTTTATCTATTTAAAATAAAGCTGGTAATTGTCTTATTATCTGTATGTATTGGATAAAAGAGGTTTTTTAGCTTGTTTTTTAAACACCTGTAACTTCGATTGGAATTGATAAAATGCAACGTATAAGTATAAGAATCACCCATGCATATTTATTTAAAAATTGTACATACATTTTCCGGGGCCAAAAGCAAATAACTATAATAGAATAAATCTGATAAAGTTTTTTTATATTATAAAACCTGATTACAACGTTTTCGCAGGACATTTTTGTAAATTAGAATTTCTAAAAATATGGTAAATGGCCAAAAATGCACAAATTTGATTTAATTTAAGATAGAAATATGCAAAGCAATAAAAGAAATGCAAATATAATAGAAAACAGTTACATTTTCATAAATATTCCCAGACTCTATTGTTGACAAATTTGCAAATTTTTTAAGAATTGTTTGTCTCTAATTTTTATGGTCCAGAAAATAACGGTATTTTAAAAACTAAAAAAATACCTAGAAGAAAATACTTTTATGACAAACAATTGAAGTGTGACATGCCTACTACCAATATGCAAAACAGTCAATTCTGGGCATAAATTTTTAAGTAACTGATAAGATCAATTTTGATTACTTTAAAATGGACCCTTACTACAGTTTTTAACGGTCAATATTTTTGACAAAAAAATCTATAAATGAGATTATTTGATAAAAATCTGCAATCCGCATTCTAATTTCCAGAAGATTGGGTCAGTAAGTGTTCCTATTGTGAAATCTGCATTTGTATAATATATTTTTATCAGCTGCATATTTTGAAATAAAATATTATCCATAATGTGGCAATATCATATAAAACAAACCGTGAAGATGGTGTTTGGCTTCCAATTACAGATTTTTGATTAAAATGTTTATTATTAAAAAAAATAATTCTGGAATTAAATGTCTTTTTAAAAAACAAACAGTTTGCGCCATAACGTAATATAACTGTAAACAACCATATTTTTTAACACTTCTTTCAAATAATTTTTTTCTAAATCAAATGAAGAAAAAAATTATTGATCCCAGTGTCGGACTGGACAGCCGGAGGCTAGTAAGATTTGCCATCTGAAATCTTTTTTTCCTAAACCAAACGTTTTGATAACTAAAAAAAGCCAAAAAAAAAATCCCCTGCGCCACAAATTTTGATGACTAAAAAAAACTGGCAGTGCCAAAAAAAAAGACTGTCTACTAATATTGTCAAAGCGTATACTATACTATGAGTATGCAAAAAACATATTTCCGCAAAGAATGTCGATCTGTCTGCTTATTTGGTAAATTCTGTCAGCATAATAAATCAAAAACGCTTCGAGCTAGAGAAATTCAATACACAGCTTTAGCTTACGAAGTTCTCGGCTGGGATTGTTTTTGGGTTGAAGCAAGGCAGGCCTAAGGACAATTAGGACAGGATAGCCTACCCAACTGTACATCCTACCAAAAAGTGCATAGGAGGAAAAATATTTAAAATTAAAAAACACCAAAAATAATATTTTTTGCATTTGGTGGCGAAAAGTGGCAAATAAATCAATTCTTGCTTTAAATATACCTCTTCTTTTCAATTTATATACATTTTTTAGTAAACCTAAGATCTTCTGACAGAACTAAAATCTTTTTTCCATTTTGCGACTCTTATAAGCTCATAATCACTCGCATTTTGCGTGTTCTTATAGGCCCATAAGAGGTCTGTACTTTTTCTTCTTTTGGGTTGGCAACAGTTGGCTTTAAAGTTGAATTTTCTACAAAATTTTGTGTTTACGATATTTTTACCATGTTAAAATTGTGGCTTGGTTAATTGCAGTAAAAAAGAGAAGATATGACTATAAAATATATCAAAATACAATTTGTTCTTAGAATTTTAGCATGGTGTAAACTGTAATGCCAATCCAGAACAAAAATCCCTAAATCAGTCATCAATTTAAATGTAAGTTTTTTTAAATTTTAGAGCGAAATAGAAAAAATTGTATAAAGTACTCGTTTCATAACACGTTTTTAGCGCACGAGTACAAGTTTAGAAAACGAGCCGCTTGCGGCGAGTGTTATGAAACTAGTACTTTAATATACTATTTTACCCGAAAAAGTTTATTTTCGCGAAAAAGTGGTCAGTGAATCCTCGTTAACACTTAATATTAACGGCCAAATAACATTAAAGCCCGAAAACCGCATAATCGCATTAAGTCGATAAAAATCAAACGAAATTTAAATTTCCAAAAGATTAGGCAAATAAGTGCAATCGAAAACGCCGCAATTGTGTATAAATCCGATCAGCTGCCTCATTAAAATGCACATTTTGACATGGTCGTATTGTGACACAATAATCAAAATAGGATACAAATTCACAAGTGCCTATTAAATCTCAAAATTCAACGGTTTTTCATATTTTTTTGAACTTTTTTTTATACAGAGTGATTAAGTAAAGTCGTGTCATTTTAAGAATGTGAATGTGGTCCGTATCAAGTAGTTCCCTATACCGGCTGGAGTGTGAATTCGTCCAGTGGCATACTAATGTTTATAAAATCATTTGTAAATCACAGAAAAAATAAATAAAATGACAAAACACGGCGCCTATGAGATGTTGACTGCACACATTTTAAGTTACGACGCGCCGTTCGCTGATATTCTTGTCGAATTCCTTTAGAGTGATTGCAATTTCCTATGGACGTATGATGTATCTTACGTCAACCAACGTTTTAGCGCTCGCTTCGTGATACGCCGTAGTAATAAAAGAGATAAAATACAATTCTGACAAAAAATATACCCTAAAAGTTTTAAAAACCCTAAAAATCAGCCAAAAAAATACTGGACGTGTACGTCGGACGTAGAAATAGCATGTTCCTTTAAAATATTGGTAGATATAGTCGTGTCATTTTAAGAATGCGAATGGTAGGAATTATCACGGACAAACTTAATATTATAATATTAGGCTCGCATAAGAACGTAATACGTAACAATGAGATGCCGTGATTGGCTTGATGTGCCGCCATGTATCTTGTAAGCCAATCACGGAACCGCATTCTTATGTTTTATGTTCTTATGCAAGCTTCTGGATAGGCCTTTAACCTCGTACTATTCTGCTTATTTAAGCTCTCCCTAAGTCTAGGACCTGTAGGTATATGTATGTAATAAAAAAATATTATTTTAAGCCATTTTTCCTTGGTAATTTAAAAAAATTAATGCTTCGTTTATTTAGTTTAATTTTCTTTAAAGCTACAAGAAACTAAACCGGAGACTAAACCTCTTTCGTCTAAGATTTAAATGTTATCATTTAAAGACCTTTCTATTTAGCAAATATTTTTTAAATCACTCTGTATGTTTTAAAGTTATTCATAGGTATTTAAAAACCTATTAAAGCTGCAAACAGGAAGTCAATTGGCGGAAACATGTCTTAGATTGACACCTCTCCACATCATTATTCCACCCAAAGTGTTTTTTTTTCTTCTAGTTTGCATATTCGTTCTAAAGAATATAAAATACCTAGTAAAATAGCGTTTTTTTTGGAAGGCGTTTTTATTTTATTGTATAAATTTAACGTATGACTTCATTTTTAAGATTATTTTGTAAAAAAAGTGAGTTAAATAAAAGTATATAAAAAGTCGTTATTTTATAGTTATATACAGAACATAGAGCTTGGGAAAATATGAATAATAGGAGAATTTATCTAGTAAAAGGAAAATAAAATAAAATAACTTGAAATAGTCAGGCAGGGGGAGCAGGGGGCTAAATAACAAGTTATAATAAATGAAATTTATTAGAGCTGATAAAAAAACTGTCCATAACTCCAAAACTAAGCATTTTTGTATAAATATTTATATTATATAATTTTTTTTTCTTAGAATGTACTAGTGCCCCCCACACGGTTCGATTTTTTGGGTCGATAACAAAAAAAAAATGGCCCAACGGGTATCTAGGCTTAAACCACTCCTTATATGTCTGGCTTTTATTTCATACTAAACTTAAAATAATCCATCGACGAAAAAAAATTTTATTCAACTTTTTATTTTTTCAGTGTATTTTTTTTTGGATCAAATTTAAATAATTAATTGTTTTACAGTAAGAATTCTCCTGTTGAAAAATTTCCAGTGTATTTTGTTTGTTGATGTAATGTTTTTGTTTAATTTGTTTGTTTTAATGCATATTTAATAATTTAGCCATGAAGAAGCCTAAATATTAGGTGAAACGTCGGCATGATTATGTAATGCAATAAAGTTTTTATTTGCTTCATTTCCGAGTGCTTATCACAAATAAATAAATAAATAAATTTTGATCATTTTGGATTTTAGGGGAGGAAAACCAAATTCAGTCGGGAATAAATAAACTGTGGAAACTTTTCTAACTTTAGAGCTCTGACGAGTATAATAAGATCAACAAAAGAACCGGGAAAATAAAAGCACTAAAAAGCTAGGATGCCATCTTACGCACAATTTAGCATTTTTAATTAGTGCGGCGAGGGCGAAGATTTATTTTTCAAGTTGGCGACTTGCCGAGAAAGGGGGAGGGAAAACAATGAAAGTGTTTTTTTTTTAAGTTGGGGGTGCACATAAACATAAATTATCTTTCATGATTAACAAAAAGCTTTCTATAATTCATGAGATTTAAGAAAGTATAGTTAATGCAGAGAAAACCTAACGTGAACATCTACACGTTTATAATTAGTTTGACAACCCCGATGAAAAAGTTTCTTACGCGAATTCGTGTTTCAAGTTTTAACTAACTACATCTTATTTACAAGTTTTTAAGAAAACTCACTTTTTATGGAAAATGGGACCTAAGGCATCCGACAACGGTATTGCCCAAATTTTTTTGTCGGAAAAGGTTACCACTTGATTTTAAATATTTTTATCAAAAGATCCTGAAAAAACTGCTGTGAGGTGCTAAATATTATGACATCATAACTTTACTATGTTAGGTTAGTTATGACGTCGTAACATTTAGCACCTCACAGCTGATTTTTTCAGGATCGTTTAATAAAAATATTTAAAATCAAGTGGTAACCTTGTCCGACAAAAATTTTCTGGCAGTACCGTTGTCGGACCAACGAACTAATAACTCTTCTTTCTAGAATACGCATGCCGTTAAAATAAAGTATCGCCAACATCTCGGTTTGTTTGTAAACAAATAGTAGGTATATTCAGGCCTGAACAATAACAGTTACCAGTAACTGGTATTGTTGTCTCTGTTAGAACAAAGATGTGCTAGTAAGACAGACGAATGTTTATGTTGCCGACGTTTTTGTCAGTTTTAACGAATGAAATGCCTATTCTAGAGAGAAGAGTTATTAGTTCGTTGTGTCGGACGCCCTAAAGTTAAGGGTTGGTCCCAAAAAAAAAGCCCCGCTACCGAGAAGTCCAGTCAAAAAAATATTTTTATTTTTTTATTACCTCAACGGTGCGGTAATAAAAAAATTCTACTGGGCGTGAGCTCCCGGACTAAACCTATATCTCGGAATTTCTGGGTCGGAAACTAATAATTTTTATATAGTGTATAGTGTATGAATTTAGGTACAATTTGCTTTACGTAATACTTAAACGTTCCCTAAGTCAATATTTTTATATCTCACATAAATTTACTTATTAGTAATTTTTTTAAATACTGGTTTAGACTAATCTATTCTAAGAAAATAAGTTTATATAGGGTGTTCCCTGAGTACGGTCCGTAACTTGAGGGTGTTACGGACCGTACTTAGAAAACACCCTGTATAAAATGTATTTAAAAATGCCTTAAGGCCTATCCAGAAGCTTGCATAATAACATAAAACATAAGAATGCGATGCCGTGATTGGCTTACAAGATACATGGCGGCACATCAAGCCAATCACGGCATCACATTGTTATGTATTATGTTCTTATGCAAGCCTGTGAATAGGCACTTATTTAGATCATATGGACATTTTCCTGCATCTTAGGCTGGGATTCTTATGGCGTGCATAACCCATATAAGTAATGGATGCATTGTACTTTCATAGGAAATAAAAAAAATATGTCAAACATTGAAGATTGTTATAATTTGACTGTATACCTATTTTAGGGTTCAATGTAAAAATAATCGTGTTATTCATGTGATACAAAAACAATGTTTAAGTATGCACAGTTACGATAATGGAACGTGGAACTCTATCAGGTTGATAACATTAAGAAAGATGATATTGTTATGGGAATACTTTCAAAGTTTTGTAAAAAATGAGAATCACCCTCCTAAATAAAGGGTCCTCTACAGAGTGTTTCTTGTCCATGGTGAAAAAAAAATAAAAAAATTAAAAAACGCGGAACTGTTGAACAAGACAATTTTAACTATATAGCGTTACGTAATACTTGAACGTTCCCATATCTACGATTGCAAGGCTGATGCAGGAATAAATCCGCCTAAGCGGCCACATCTGTCTCTTACAAAGAACACGCTGCGACTGAAAAAGAAAGTTATACAACCTGTATAGATACATTAGTAGCACATGTCATTACTAAATTAGATCACATGGTTGCAAATTATTGATAATAACTGTCGATAAAAAAAGTTACTACCTGTGAGTTTCGAGCCAAAACCATAAAAAAAACTATGTCAATGGGTCTGTATAATGGATAATTTATTATACCTACCTGGATGATTATTTAATACCGAATTATGTGATCCGCGAATTTTACCTGAATGTGATGACATATGCTCAATTACTTGATATAAATACCAACAGGTAGCGGGCTGCGTAAAAAATTTAATCCTATTTGTTATGGTATCGTCATTCGTAGATGATACAATCAGAGGGCCTTTAGAAACAAAAAACAAACAAATAAAAAATATATTTCATGTCGCGCTTTTAATTTTTTTTTTTTCTATTTTGCGACTTGTTATAGACTATACTTTTTCTTCGACTGCAAATATAAAACACTGTATGGCTTTAAACTGCGGACAAGGTTAAAAACAATGTTTTTTTGTGACTCTACATTGCAAATGCAACAAAACACATATTTTTAAATAAAGCAATTTATGTTATTTAATAATTTTATCAAATCAGTACTTAAAACAGATATTTATTTAATTTTAGCACATATTTACAAATTATAATGCAAAAATTGATGGTTATCTCAGATTGTTGTGACAGATATCAGGTTTAAATATTTAACAATAAGGGCTACTTGCACCAATTTTTGGTCTGGGATTATCTCAGCTAAACCGAGTTTAAGTCAAAAATGCTGCGTTGTGATTGGTCGGCCGTCAATTTAATCCAAGTTTAAAGTTAAACCATCTTTGGTGCAAGTGGCCCTTAATGGAGCAGTTTTAATTTTTTGAACTAAATTGATAAAAAACTGGTCAAATATTAAGAAAAACTAATAAACTTTATGTAATTTTAACGTAAAACTTTATATTGCATTAAATTATTCAATATTTCATGGTAAAAAATATATATTTTTACTAATTTTACTACAGTTTTCTTTACTTTTATAAACAAGAGATGGCACTACATGTGCTCGTTCTAACACTTGATACGGAATATTCATACCGTATCTAAAGCTAGAATGGATTCATTCTGTGTTTGAAAAATGTGTGTATTTGCTTACATTTTCAAGCAGTCGTAGAAAAAAGCAAATACTGTCACTAAACGTATATGTAATTTATAACAATATACTTTTTAGCTTCTATGCCAACGATAATTTTAAATAACCAACAAATAGAATTTGATAAAAATACATAATTATAAAGTCCCCTTAGTTTAGAATCACATTGGATAGTAAAACACCTCATAGTATTGATTGACGTCCCTGTGCATAATAATCACCACGTACTATTCAAAAATATAAAACGAAATTCAATATGGTCTTAAATTACTATTGATTCCATTTTATTGACTATCCTGTCAATAAGTCACTACTTAATAGGGGACCATTCAAAGAAAAAAAAAGAATAATGCAAGAAAATTTAAATATCAAACGAAATTGTTGTATTATAAGGAAATCATATCATTCCACTCAAAAAAATTAAAAAGCTGACAAATTTTTCAAAATCAGAAAATGATTGACTTACAATAAGTTAGTTAAAATTCGTGTAAAAATATGTATAATAGTAACTGTTACTATATTAAATGGTATTAAGTTACTTAAAAAAAACAGTTATAAGTAGAATTTTTCGCCAAAAAATAATTAAAATCATATTGTGTTCATTTTTGGAAAGTAAAAAAAATTTCAACGGTTTTAGCAACTTTTATGCATAGTTATTCCCATGGGAATAACTAGGATTGAGTGAACATGTACTCGCTTTGAATGTCTTTCAGTAATTCATTAACACATGAAACCGTTGTAATATTTTTAAATTTAAACTAGATAAAACGTTGCAAGCACCCTGTCAAAACATCGGCACTATTGTAAACTAGAGCCAAATGTCAAACTAGGTGTTTTGTTTGATTTTAAATTCTGTATCTTTAAAACATTATATTCTAGCAAAAAACTGTATATAACATTTTTATAGGGCTTAAAAAGAGCTTTTATTTAAAATATAATTTTTTGAAATCGGGTTATGTGAGATATGCTAAAAAAAACCTTTTACTGCTTTAAACGCCAATATCTCGAAAACAATGCGTTTAAGGAAAAACATTTTTTGACCAATTTAAAATTATCTTTTATATAAGTGCTAAATTAACCAAATACAATAATAATTGTCTTAATTATAAACAAAAAACGCTAAAAATAGGAGTTTTACCCTATTTTTACCCCCTTACCCCCAATCGTTTACCCCCAAAATCTAATCAGCTCTTCGGAATACGATAAGAAACAATATGCAAAAAACCGCAAGTCGATATCTCATGTAGAAATGGAGTTAGAGAATTTACACCCAGACAGACAGACAGACAGACAGACAGACGGTCGCAAAAATTTTTTTTACTGATTTCGACTCAGAATGGTCGAAAACGTCGAGAAATGTGAAAAAAACGTGGTCAAAGATTTTGACTTTTCGGCGAAGATTTTAATACATCGGCACTCTTAGTAGCACTAAGTGCCGATGTAATCGCTAGCTGTTAAAAATTGTCTGTAATTTTTGTATAAGTGAAAAATTTAAATACCTTGAAATCTTATTTTTTTTTCCTTTTGAGCATACAAAATATGTGCCGAATTTCAAAATGATCAAAAGATTCTAACCCATGCCGAAAATTCGCCATAGTTGCCCTTAACACTGAAATTTACAAATTTCAACCATAAATACTTAACACATTTTTTCCCAAATCTGGAAAAGAATTCAAATGGCGCCGCAGGTGAAAATGTTTGCATATATTTTTTTAACTAGTTAAAATGGCCAATTACTTAGGCGAAATTATACAGAAATTTTCTTAAACTAGTAAAAAAATAGAAAATCTTGCGCCGT
This sequence comes from Brachypterus glaber, assembly GCA_958510825.1. Lineage (NCBI taxonomy): Eukaryota > Metazoa > Arthropoda > Insecta > Coleoptera > Kateretidae > Brachypterus > Brachypterus glaber. The sequence continues at coordinate 3,198,384 of OY294047.1, forward strand.
AGGGGAAAAAATAATATATATTTTTAAAAAGATAACAGATATTATATTTATAATACAAACAATATAAAAAGCAAAAACAAGTGACAACTAAAAAACTATCGTCCTTGATTAACTAAGTTAGCGCCGCAGGCGATATTTTTTACGAATTCTGTTAATTTCACACGTTTTTTTAATCTAATGTAAAACTCATGTTTTAAAAACATACATTTAAAATAAAAAGTAAGAAAGCCGTAGCGCCACAGGCTATTTCTTTACAATTTTGATGGTCTAGAATTTTAAAACAGTGGTATAATTTTAAATTTCATACAAATGCAAGAAAGTTCTGGCGAATTTTTTTTTCAAATTTTATTGTACCTATATTTTAATTTTAAAAGTGTTATAACATGTTACAACTAAAAGTTTCACAACAAGATAGCAAGAAGGCTTTAGCGCCGCAAGCGAAATTTTTTACGAATTTAAAGATCTATAGTCTACTTGAAAAAGGTCCTGCATATTTGCTGGTTTTGGCGCCCTTATTGTTTTGGAGGACCATCAAACCCGGGCCCCGGGGAAGCCTAAATAAAAGAAATAAGAAAGCTCTATCACCGCAGGCGAAATTTTTTACGAAGTCTATAGACCATATATAAAAAGTCCACGAAAAAGGGCCTGCATATTTACTTGTTTTGGCGCCCTTGCCGTTCTAAGGGAGTATAAATATTTTAGATTTTCTTATAGGATTTTAGGATTTCGGAGGGGGTACGGATACGGCCTTGACTATAATAATAGTATAATAATGTCTTCAGTTTGGCAATGGGATAATGCCAGGACTATTCTACCTACTCCGAGTAGGCTTCTCTATGTGACATACATTTTTTTTATTTATTTGTTCGAATTTTACTTTGACCTTTGACGATTACATCATGTATAGTTCTCAGCATGAAACAAAGTCTCCGACGAAAGGGGGAGGAATCATTCGCGCTCTCTTCTTTCCGTCAAAAGCTTTATAAGGCGTGCGCGCTTACAATGGGCCTCTCACTTGCACACACATTCCTAACATTTTTTCCGTAGCCACAGATCCGTAAAAAATTAAACAGCAGCTTAATAAATGAGGTTAAACCTTAAATTTTAGCCAAGAAAAAACAATAAATCATAAAAAGTCCCTAGTGACACAAGACATTTGAAATAAAAGTAATTGTAAAAATATAGGAACATGAAATTTTTATTTAATTATTCCACAAAAACCTCAAATTAATTCCACAACAAAATGCTATTTTGTGGGGAAACATTATCATTGCAACTAATATGCTATAAATCATTTGTCACAAAAGCAATTTCTCTCCAAACCGGAAAAAAAGTTATTTATTATCTTTTTGGCTGAAGTGGTACCAGAATTATTAATCTGTAACCCACAGCGTCTAAAAAATGGGATAAACGCGAGCTCGTGCCTTGTTCGATCCCCTCTTTAAAACACTGCAGCGTGCTTGCAATGATATGTTGGAAAAGCTGTCGTTTCACTACCGTAACAACATTGGATTGCAATGCATTTTACCCGGGTTAGTCAAAAAGTAAAACATATAAGGGGCTGTCCATATATTACGTAACGCAATTTTTCAAAAAATTGACCCCCCCCCTCCCCCCTGTGTAACAAACTGTCACATTTACCAACCCCCCCCCCCCCCCTGTGTAACGCGTAACAATATAAAATTCTTGTTTCGCAATAAATTTAACTGTATTCTCACTATTGATTCGTTCTTCTCGACAAAACAAACATGAACCTAAAATATAGTATAACATAACCTTAAAAAAAATTTACACGAAAAAGTCACTCAAACTTTAAAAAAATATTCATAATCAATATTACACAGGGAAAAAATACTAGGTACCTCTTTTTACACTGAGTGTCACATAATACACGTATATTGTTTATGCACAGGTACACAAAATAGTACACACATTGGTGTTCTGTGAGTACACATTCCGCGCGAAAATGTATCATCGCCGATGATTCATCGGCAAGATCACGCAAGAACAGGGCCGTAAGATTTTTTTTAATATCAATGTCAACAGTTTTTTTACTGATTGCAATATTATTTAAATATGCATAGTTTCGTCAATTTTTGTGTGAAAAAGGGAATTATGGGCCACTAAATAGTTATTTATGTTGAAATAAAAATACATCTGCCAAGCTTAGGAAATAAACATTAAATTTATTAAATTCCGTTACGTAACGTTTACCTAGACCCCCCCCCTCCCCTCGTCACAAACTGTAACAATTTCTCTGAACCCCTCCCCTAGGCGCGTTACGTAATATATGGACAGCCCCTAAGGTAACTCGCGATCTATTGTTTAAATTCTCATACTACCCAAACGTTGTATAACTAGAAAATATAAAAACATTGGTCAAAACTATGGGGAACATGTAATTTTTTGTAAGGCCGATGACGACCCTATATTTAGTTTTCTAGATCCACGGGGGATTTTAACTTTATCTTTATCTTTAACTTTATCTTTATCTAAAAATAAGATAAATTTCCTTCAAATTCGTTTAAGCTGATCTTGAAAGGATGCATTATAAAAGCCACTTTACACGGAGCAATTTTTACGCAAGTTTGATGCTATGCAAGTTTGTTACAAGAATGATTCAGTCACTGCGCATGCCTTCAGGCAAGTTTGAGGCCATTTTCGTGCAATCAAATTATTTATAACATGTTCTATTTTTCGGCGATTTTCACGCAAGTTTTACGGTTATTTTCGTGGTACCAACCTGGAAAAAAAGTTACCAAATCGATTTCATTTTACTAATATAGTAGCAACTGCACATGATAATAATAATTATTATTAATAATAGGTCGGTCTGTCTAACTAAAAAACTTCCTTAAAAAAGCAAATGCTAGGTTATGTTTTTGTCAACAAACGCAGAGACACGTCAAAATTGTCTGGTTGCCAGCACTGTTTACCTTGCAATATATAGCACCAAACTTGCGTACAACTTGCTCCGTGAAAAGGCAAATCAATGTCCAATTGTCCTCATGCTATATCTGACAGCAAACTTGCATAGCATCAAACTTGCGTACAAATTGCTCCGTGTAAAGTGGTCTTAAGCAAATTTTTATTTATCTCCGCTCGCCGGGCTTCAAATTTAAAGTGTGGGGCACTGTTTTAAAGGAAATTTATTGTATTTTTTTGCTGTAGTTATCACAAAAATTACTTACGATCTTCATTATTTTTGTTTTGTTTTCAGGATGCCTCAAAAAAATAAAATAGGATGTCTGGATGTTTGAAAAGTGAAAAGAAATATTTTCTCGACTTGGACAGGGACGGCAACAAATCTTTTCGAGACAAGAAATTGCATAGTCTTTAATTTGCAGAGTTAAGAGCCCAATGCAATTTTTTGGTTTGGACTAAATAGGTAATATGGGAAAAAGTTCATCAATCACGTGAAGCTCCCCAAAAAAAAAAAATCTTATTTTTTTCATTAAACAAATTTGTATTCAAGAATTTTTTGTCTAGGACGATTTTTGAAAATTTTGGAAAATTCAAAACTACCGTATATTACTATTCTAGCGCAGGCGCTGTGAATAGTATATTAATAGGCGTTGCTGAATTCAAAATTTGCACAAAAGCTGATTTAAACTCTGCAGCACTGTAGGTAGTATCAAATTCGCTCTTGCCCTTCGCATTATTGAAAACGTCACTAAACTGTTCTGGGTAAAAATCTACGCTAAAGTTTCAGCCTTCCAGCGAACAGATGGCACTAATAAAGAACCATAAAGTTCTAGTCTGTAAAAAGTCCAATACATACAGATAATGAGACAATTACCAGCTTTATTTTAAATAGATAAACTCAGTAATAACCCCCGCGTGGCTTTTACTTTATTGAGTGGATTATTATTTATTTTACCCACTCAACTGTCACTTGTCAAATTATTTTCTTGTAAATGTCATTAAAATTTTTAATAAAAATATGAATTCCTAAGCTATTTATTGGATAAAACCTTGTATGGCACTCATGGGTAAACCGATATTGCCCTCTCGAAAATTAACCTGCTTGGCTGACGCCTCGCAGATTAATTTTCTCATGGGCAATATCTTACTTTACCCACTAGTACCATAAATAACTATTATTGCTTATATAGGCTACTCTGATTACTTTGTCTTCCTTACGTTGGCTAAACTGTTAGAAAGAGATAGCACTGTAAACCTAATTTTGACGGTCTTTGTTGTCCGGAAAATACTCCATTTGAATTTTGAACATTGAATATATTGACATACCCTCGTAATGTAAAAGAACCTACCCCAACACGGAAAGCTAATAGTGGTACGCATAAAAAATGTTTCCTAAAAAGTGGAAAGTATGTTCAGCCCCTGATAATCATTTTTTGAGGGTTTTTTTTATAAAAATAGCATGTGCCGATTGAAGTCTTTGTACGGCATGTCACCTGCCTTGGGGTGTGCTCTATATATCTGGCAAATCGCGGGCCTATACACTAACGTCTGTTCAAGAGCAAGGTAAATAACAACTGCATTTTTACTGTTTTATATCTAAAAACGAGACAGTCTCTGTTTAGAAGATATTCAGTCTTTTTAATTAATTTTTGTTATTTGAGATAAAAAAAGATAAATAAGCTTATAGATGTTGAATTGCGTTAGCGTTAAAACATTCTCTTCGTACACTTCTTGTATGTAGAAGGTCATTAAATGACATATTTTATTTAAAACAAAATATACATATCTGTCTCGGACGAGCGAGAGGATTTCCCCTTAAAATATTGTATTATTGTATTACATCCCAGTCCGCACATATATGGATGCAACATGGTAAAGAAAGATTTTTTAGGTAACATGTGCCATATTACATGAGACATAACATACATATGTATGCTACATAACATGCCCTATAACAGAAAGATTTTTTACGTTACATGTGCCATATTACTTAAGATGTAACATACATATGTATGATACATAACATGCAATATTGCATGTTATGTATCATATATATGGTACGAGAACATACACGATACATAAAATGTTATGAATTCAATACTAAATATGGCGTCGATATTATTTTAATTTTTATAGGTTAGAATCACTAATATTCTTAAAATTGTTGTTAATAATAAAAGTTTTACCCTTAAGTAGTAGAAACGCATGTATTTTTAGACAACTAAACCGATTTTAGATAATTTTAGACAAAAAATTAAAATATATATATTTTTTAAAATGATTATTTGATATTTTTTCTCTAAAAATTGGCTTTTTATGTGGCCCATGATTTTTAAGCCTGGTAGAAAGTTTGCTTTCACAGTAAAAATGCACATCGTATAAGAATTTTGCCTGATGGATGCTACATATAAAGATATTTATATACTTTAATTATTAGGTTTATCAAAAAGACGTAAAAATGTTCACCATGTCTAAATCTATGATGCACTCCATAACAAGTAAAATTCGGAAACGCCTACTTTTATTGTTATGTACCTAGTATGTATCTGATATGTAGCATGTTATGTAGCTGATACATAACTTGAGGCGGAATTGTTAAAGTCCAAGGACTATACATGGACTATAAAAATTACATGTCTGCAACATCACATAGAACAGTGGTTATGTATCTGCTATGTTCCTGCCATGTATTTGTGTTGACTGGGATGTACTACATTCTACTGCATTATTACAACAAGAGTACCTTTTTTGACCTGAGGAATCATGTTCCAATACTAAAACTACAAAAAAGTTACACAGAAAAAGTTAGGGGCACAAATCCCTCCGTTTTGCACGCCCCTTGTTAATATTGGTTCACTTGCAAAATCTCATTGCTATATCTCAAAGGGTTCAAGAGTTTTTAAATAAAAACCTAGTTTTAGAGCCACTGTCAAAGAGGCTTAGCTCCCTTACGAAGTATTTTTAGACATGTTCGGAGGAAACTAGATTAATGGTCCTTTAGATAAATATTTTAACCTAGTTTTGACGGTCTTACAAGCCGTTTTGGGTCAATCAGACCTATCTAAACCATTAGGCCTTAAAAGCCATTTGCCCCCTTAACAACCATTTTATTTTTCGATTTTTAGAATTTAAAAGCGCATTACAGCTTTCTTCTATAAAGGCAAAGAGTATAATAACACGCAATAATAGGCATTAGACGATCAAATTTTCCTCGTTTTCACTTTCATGTATAATAAATAAGGATGGTGGAAAAGTACGAGAAAAAGGCGAAAATCTTTTAGGCCTAACAAGCATATTTTGTAAATTATATAAAGTGTAGTATATCAAACTAAGCACAAAAGAAAGATAAAAGGTGACATGAAATCGGATCCCAGTTTTCCAAGTATCAGAAAATGACTCTGACACATTACGAGATAGAAAGAAAAAGGTTTCGTAATGGTTATTTGCACTCCTAGTATAGGTAAGTGATTTTTTCTGTGTAAGGTCGTATTTTGTGGACCGAAGCGAAGCAGAGATTTATAAACACGGCCGAAGACAGAAAAAACTTACCTACGAGTAGCACATTACGTTTTTCTCACTACTAAGGAGTTAAATTTTATTAATAATATTTTTGACATTTATATATGTGACAGTTCAAGAAATCATTTTTTTATGGAATCACTCTATAAAATTAGAATTAGTCTTGTGTCTACATGTCCCCCTGCGGTAAGTGTTGTGCACTTAGTGTCCTTGCGCGGTAAATTGTTTTTGTCTGTCTTTGATTGATTGATTTTATCTATCACTAAGTGTGCTCGATATAGTACTTTCCACTACTGTCTACTTTTTGATTAAGTAATGTCAGCTTACCTAGTTGGTAGTGAGAACACCATTTTTACTTGCTTTTATCCATCAAATGCATAAATTTTGTATACCAGAAATAGAGGCCAATTGGGAATGATTTGCAAAAGTTGTATATCCCCACTATTTAAATTTTCTTAATAAATCTTATTAGGCCCAGTTTATCCACTCCTAGTCAGGGAGTGTGCAGAAGCCTTGGAAGAGCTAGCAAGGACCAAAAACGTTCAACTGGTATGGGTACCGGGTCATAGTGGAATTCCCGGAAACGAGAAGGCAGATGAACTTGCAAGACTCGGATCAGGGATGGCATGCACGGGGCCGGAACCTATATTGGGTGTTACAAGGAAGCAGGTAAAGACCGCTCTCGATGAGTGGGCTTATACCAAGCTAAAGGAGCAATGGAGAGCGGTCGACGGTTGCCGGCAAGCTAGGGACTTCCTGGCTGGCCCAAGCAAATCAAAGACCGACTGGTTGCTGGAAAAAGGAAGAACTGCACTCAGACAACCTGTAGGGGTCCTCACGGGCCACTGCAGGCTAAGGAAGCACCTGGCAACAATGCGGATTCTAGAGAGTCCACTATGCCCAGAGTGCGAAGAGGATGAAACATCCTCTCATTACTTAGCCGAGTGTGTCAGATACGACAGGATCAGGTTGCAAATCTTTGGAACTCAAAGACTCAACCAAGAGGAACTAAGAGATCTCCCCTGGGCCAATATCCTGACCTTTATTGAAAGGACGGGCAGGTTCAAGGAGGACTCAAATTAGTATATGGCTGGGATTGCCTGGGGTGACAAAAAGGGCCAGAAATGGCCTAGTTGTCCGGCTTTGGCCAACCCAAAAATTTACTACTACTACTACTACTAGGCCCAGTTTATCAGTGTACAGTTAAAACCTTAGCTAAAAGATAAAGTCTCAGTTAAGAGCAAATTCTGGATTTTGGTTGGAGTTGCTATGGTTATTACGTATTAGCTAAACCCAACCTTAGTCTTATATAATCTTATGGTCTGAATAAGAATTAACCAGAACGTTTTTACAGGGAAAGTTTTAAAATATTTCAAATTTTGGCGAAGGCGAATGTACAGCACTAAACCAGTATACTGGGGCCCCTATAAAGGCCGGCCCTGTTTCTTATTATTATACTATTCACAGCGCAAGCGCTAGAATAGTATTATACGGTAGTTTCCCAAAATTGCAAAAAAAACGTCCTAGACAAAAAATTCTTGGAAAATGAAAAAATAAGCAACTTTGAAAATATCCGTATGTGTATCCGTCCGATGAAGATTTTTGTGGACACGATATTTTCAGGAAATATTAAGTTCTATAAGGGGAAGATCCCTATTGTTTTTAAAAATAATTTTCCCAAAAACAAAAAAGTTATTGGGGGTAAACTTAAAAAAAAATTAAAAAACTGTCATTTTTAAAAATGTATTTTTTTTTCATTTTTTGGAAAAAGAAATATTAAAAAAAAAAATAAAATTTTTCTTTTTGTAATTTTTTTTTAATTTCGTTTTTCGAAAAAAAATTATATTAAAAAATTTTTGTTTTTGAATTTTTTTACGAGAACATTTTTTTTTTTTGAAAATAGTTTTTTCAAAAATTTTTCGTTTTTTTTGAAAAAAAAATATTTTTTTAAGTTGCGTTATTTGGCAAAATAAACTTTGAACAGTATATTATGGAATGCGTAGCATTACATATCTTCACGGCTTGTTTAGTAATTATTAATTACTTTTATTAATTGTAAAAGTGTATACCCTTAAGGGAACGTTCAAGTATTACGTAACGCTCCTAGGGGGGGGGTCATTTTGGAGTGTTACGCTCATGTTAATGGTATAGGAAAATAGCGTTTCCGAGGGGGGGGGTGAAAGCTTTCGACGAGTCTATGCCCTGTTGAAGATTTTCTGGCATAGGGTCCTTATTAATTTTATAACAAAGCCCCAGCATAAGAAAAGGTTGTTTTTTGACTAATGCTTTTTAAAGGACATAGAAATTATTTCTTTTGTGGGCCCACCTAGGTAAACTTTACGTAACGGAATTTAGTAAATGTAATGTTTATTTCCTAAGCTTGACAGATGTATTTTTATTTCAACATAAATTACTATTTAGTGGCCCATAATTCCCTTTTTCACACAAAAATTGACGAAACTATGCATATTTAAATAATATTCTAATCAGTAAAAAAACTGTTGACATTGATATTAAAAAAAATCTTACGGCCCTGTTCTTGCGTGATCTTGCCGATGAATCATCGGCGATGATACATTTTCGCGCGGAATGTGTACTCACAGAACACCAAGGTGTGTGCTTTTTTGTGTACCTGTGCATAAACAATATACGTGTTATATGTGACACTCAGTGTAAAAAGAGGTACCTAGTATTTTTTCCCTGTGTGATATTGATTATGAATATTTTTTTACAGTTTGAGTGATTTTTTCGTGTAATTTTTTTTTAAGGTTATGTTATACTATATTTTAGGTTCATGTTTGTTTTGTCGAGAAGAACGAATCAATAGTGAGAATACAGTTAAATTTATTGCGAAACAAAATGTTTATATTGTTACGCGTTACAAAGGGGGGGGGGGTGTTGGTAAATGTGACAGTTTGTTACACAGGGGGGAGGGGGGGTCAATTTTTTGAAAAATTGCGTTACTTAATATATGGACAGCCCCTTAGCCGTTTTAAAATTGTAAAAAAGTCCTACGGAAACTTTCCCTTTACACTCGCGACATGACATGCAAAATCATTATAGCAGTCATGTTATTAACTTTTGCCCAAATTCAATATGAATGTTTTATTCCAAAAAGAAAGAATTATTTTTCTTTCTACTTAATTTTTTATTGTGTTTTACAAAGTTTTTTATATTTTCCTGTTTATTTATTATGTTGAAAATTTGATGTGAAAGATAATGCCCACATTTTTCTGGATACTAGATAGATAGATAGATATATTTATTTACCAATATAACATGATACATATGAGTACACAGAGTAGGTTCTAGACTATATAAACTTAGTCATGTTACAAGATACGTCTAAAAGAATAATAATTTAAGAATAAGTAGTTTAAACTATATAATAATGTATGCATCATACATTAATATACATCACAATTAAAATAAGGTTTTAAGTTTGTATTTTTGCATATTATCATATTAACACTAAACAAAACGTACATCCTCAGCTGAGTACGGTACCAGTTCAATTAGGTAATTTTTTAGTGTGGTTTTAAAATGATTTTTACTACTAATGCTTAAAATTGTACGTGGTAGTTTATTATAGAATGTTATACCTTTATTATAGCAGTTATCTCTACTTACATTTATCCTAGAAAATGGCTGATATATGTTTTCTTTTTTTCTTGTCTCGTACCTGTGAATGTCCTCATTTTTTTTCAGTTCCATATTTTTTTCCCTAACCAGCATAATTAGGTTAAACATATATAGGGCAGGCACGGTTAAGATTCTAAATTTTTTAAATAACGGTTTGCATGATTCTCTACTAGGACATCCCACGATACATCTTAGTATTTTCTTTTGTAGTATGAGAATTTTGTCTACATCTGTTGCAGAGCCCCAATGTACGATACCGTAGTTAATTATGGATTGTACAATACCATAGTACATAGTAATCAGTACGTCATTTGATACCGTATTCTTTATTTGTCTAAACAAAAAATAGGCGGAGCTTAGCTTATTACACAAATACTCTATTTGAGGCGACCAGGTGAATTTTTGATCTAGATACAACCCTAAAAATTTTGTACATTTTTGTTGACATATAGAGTTATTGTTTATTTTTAAATATAGGCTACTATTTATGGAAGTATTTTTTGTACAGAAGTGTATAAAACATGTTTTTGAGCTGTTTATCTGGAGGCCATTGTTTTTGCACCAAGAATGCATTTCGTTTATGGCAGTTTGTGCCAAATTTCGGGTGACATCCAAGTTGGAATCTGCCACCATCATTTTTGTGTCGTCTGCAAATAATAGTGTTTTGCCTTTTTTATTGCAGTTTTGCGTCAAATCATTAATAAAACACAAAAATAATAGCGGCGATAGGATTCCTCCCTGGGGTGTCCCTACATTTGAGCTGTTCAAATTTGAGCTGTGCTGACCGATAACAACTTTTTGCTGCCTATTGGACAAAAATGATTTGATCCACATATTAGAGACTCCTCGAACGCCCATCGAATCTATCTTGTCCAATAAACGATCATGAGGTACAAGATCGAAGGCTTTCGTTTGGTCAAAATAGATTCCAATGATTTTAAGTTTTTTATTTAAACATTCTTGGATATAAGAGATTCCATCATTTAGAGCAGTGAAGGTTGACCTTTTTTTTCGAAAACCGTGCTGGGCGGGGGTTATTAGATTATTTATTTCTAAAAAGTCGTAAAGTCTTACAAAAAAGGCATATTCCACTATCTTACTGAAGTGACTTTGGACCGAAATTGGCCTATAGTCGGAAATATCCTTCCTTGAGCCTTTATTTTTAAATATTGGGCATACCTTTGACTGCTTTAAAGATGTAGGAAATACACCCTCTCTGAAGGATTGATTTATTATAAGGGAAAGTGGTTCACTTATTATATCACATACTTCTTTTATTACTTTACCAGGTATTTCATCTAGACCGCTTGATTGCTTTTTACACACCTTTTTTATTATAATTTCGATTTCAGAGGGGGTTGTCGGTGCTAGAAATAATGAGTTTTTAATACTACTTTTATGTGTTATGTTTTTTGACTCAGATACTGCGTTTAGTCCTATATTTATAAAGTGTTCGTTAAACAGGTTACATATAATCGTAGGATCAGTAATTATTTTATTCTCTTTCTCTAGCTCTATTTTATTATTTCTATTTTTGTTTTGGTTTATTATTTTCCAGCTTTCCTTAGATATGTTCTCCGCATTTATTAAACGTTTATCATTATATGTGCGCCTAGCGTTGTTAATTTGTATTTTACATTTGTTTTTTAATTTTATTAATTTATTATGATATAGTTCACTTTCAATGTGATTATCTAGTGATGCCATCTCAGATAACAAATTTAAATTTTCTGTTAGATTTTTATTAATCCAAGGAAGCTTTTTTTGTTGCTGAATTTTAATTTTATTTATGGGAAAGCAGTTATTAAAAATAGTGGTAAATTTTGAATAAAATAAATTGAAATTATTATCAGTGGTGTCATTATTATTAAATTCCCATTCAGAATTTTTTACTGTGTGTTTAAAAAGTTGTATATTGAATTCATTGAATGATCTTTTAAAAATAAATTCGGAATTACTGGTAGTTTTTGTCGAGGCGCTAATTACCTGGTATGTATGGTCAGACCAACAGTTCATGTGGACACTACTATCGCATGTATCATTCGTGAAAATATTATCTATGCAGGTTGCAGACTTCTTTTTAATTCTAGTTGGTTGATTAATTGAGTGATTTAGGCCATATTCTGAAAATAAGTTTAAGAATTCATGTTTATTTTTATTGTTTTGAAGAATATTAACATTGTAGTCGCCACAAATAAAGTATTTTGTGTTTTTCTTATAAATGCTTTTTAAGAGTAATGCTAGTTTTTTTGTAAATATGTCAAAACTAGAATCTGGGGTACGGTAGATGCAGCTGAACACATATTTTTGATTATTGAAGGTACATTCACAAGTACAAGACTCAAAATGACATTCGATATTACTGTTGAAATCTATTTTATTCAGTGTTATATGGTTTTTTGCCAATATACATACACCACCTCTAATTTTATTTTTTCGAGCATAGAAGGCCGCAACGTAATAATTTGACATTTGGAAACTTTTTATTTCATTTTCAGTGAGCCAATGCTCAGATATGCATGCAACATCAATGTTTAGTTTGTTTAATTCTAGTTCGAGTACAGGTATTTTATTCTGGGAACTGGTAACTAGGCCTTCTATGTTGAAGTGCATTACTTTAATAACGTTGTCTTTGAAAAAACCTACTGGTTTTTGGTCTGTTTTGTTTAAAATTAAATAGTACTGTATAAATGATGGAATAGTATTCCATAAGTATACTCTCTATAGAGAAAATTTTGCGTACTCACAAGCCTAAAATAGTATATTGTTTTACCAAGAGGAAAAGTGAAGCTTTTTTTTTACTGGTCTGTAGAATTTACGGACGACGCGAAGCGGAGTCCGGAAACTACAGACGAGTAAAAAAAAAGAATTTTACCTCTGAGTGGAACATACAGGGTGTATTTGAAATAGGGTCGGAAATTTTAACAGGTGATTCTACATGATAAAATTTGATAAAAAGTTCCTATAAACATATGTCTAAAAATGCGTCATAAGGGAGCTACGCCCCTTTGAAATTGGCTAAAAAAATCGGTTTTTATTTAATAACTCAGGAACCCTTTGAGATATATTAACGAGGTTTTGCACGTGAATTAATCCTAATAAGGCCCATCTTTATATGTAATTTTCACGTACTTATTTAAACCAGGGGTGTGCGAAAAGGGGGGTCCTTATCAGTTTTTTGTCCCAAACTTTTTTCTGTGTAACTTTTTTGCAATTTTATTTTTAAAATATGATTCCTCAGGTCAAAATACATAAAAAAGGTACTCTTGTTGTAATACTGTAGGATTAACCGTTTTCGAGAAAAGATAATTTGAAGGTGAAATTTCACTGTTCGAGGACGAAAAATTAAATACTAAAATGTCGAAAACCAAAATTTTAATGATGCAATGTTATTCTACATCAAAAGCTAAGAAAAAAAGTTTCCATACATGTAGGTCGAAAAAACGCTTTTAAAGCTACCATAGCCCTTTAAAAATGGTGCATATTTAGGAGACCATAGCTCCATTAGGATTCATTTTTGGAAGTACCTGTATATGAGGTTTTTTTCTTAGTTTTTAATGTACATTCGCCCTGCATCATTAAAATTTTGGTTTTCAACATTTTAGTATTTAATTTTTCGTCCTCGAACCGTGGAATTTCACCTTCAAATGAATTTTTCTCGAAAACGATTAATCCTACAGTATTACAACAAGAGTACCTTTTTTATGTATTTTGACCTGGGGAATCATATTTCAAAAATAAAATTGCAAAAAAGTTACACAGAAAAAAGTTTGGGACAAAAAACTGATAAGCCCCCCCCGTTTCGCACACCCCTGGTTTAAATAAGTACGTGAAAATTACATATAAAGATGGGCCTTATTAGGATTAATTCACGTGCAAAACCTCGTTAATATATCTCAAAGGGTTCCTGAGTTATTAAATAAAAACCGATTTTTTTAGCCACTTTCAAAGGGGCGTAGCTCCCTTATGACGCATTTTTAGACATATGTTTATAGGAACTTTTTGTCATTTTTTATGATGTAAAACCATCTGTTAAAATTTCCGACCCTATTTCAAATACACCGTGTATATGATACTATTTTTTCTTCAAGTGTCCTAAATATTATTTTTTATTATTGTATCAATTTTTGCGTTTAATTTATTCAATAATAAAGTATGTTTTTTTTTTATTAAAATAGGCCAATAAAATACTTTCGGAATAAACTTAAACCTTCCTTAGCCCATTTTAAAAATTTTTCGTAGGCTGAATCGTACATTTTTCGAGATTTTGATGTAACTTTTCTAATGTAGCGTTTGCAATTTCGGAGAGATTTGGGTCTACAATCCATATATTTCTCTTCAATCATTTTTAATCAATTTCACACAACGTTTTTGCACAGAATCTCGAGTCAACTACCTGTTTACATAATAAACAAACAACTGTGAAGTATGGCTGTCATCAAAATCAAGGAGCGCTGCCGCCAGTGGCGGTTTTGCTAACTTTTTTTACGGTGTACAACTCATTTTTTTTACTGTAAAAAATAGATCACTTCTATCTAGTGTGTCAGTTATAAAATATGAACATTTTAGTACGCTTGAAGAAAAACCACACTAGACAAACATACACTCAAACTACCCACCTACTCTAAAAAATCTACCTATCTAGTGCTCTAATATGGGTAAATCCGTCGTGGACGCCACAAACTTCCCCGGCATTAGAACCTGATTGTAAGCAATATTTTCAATGGAACGCTTTGAGCCAAAGACATGTTTTTATCGAAAGTTTTCGGTTGGAATTGTTTTTGTTTTTTAAAAATCGAGATGAGGTAAAAACATTTTTTTTCTTCGATTTAGAAAAAAAAATTAAACCAAAAACTAATGGTCGCTTTAACAAACCTTGCCTTGAGCAAAAAAAAAATAGGACACTCCTTTTATATTAATATGTTATTATTAAAAATTATTAAGTAATTTAATAGTTATAATTTACAACAATAAAATAAACATAATTTAATTTTGGATTATGTAAACGCAAAGACAACAAAACAAAAAATGATAAATGCATATCAATTTATTTTAATTATTTACATTCTCAAAATAAATTAATATTTAAATTGTTTTTATTAATAAATAATTTTAAAAGCAAATAAATATGACCTTAAGTTTTATCCAATTTTAACATACATTTTTCAAGATAATAAAATACATTTCTCAGAAAAAATAATTATTATAATAATTAATTACATATGTAGGTAATATCGGATTTTTTCCATAAAACTCGTTGCTGTTTTGTTTTTAAAATTTATAATAAAGTCTTGTTAAAACAAGTCGTTTTGTAGAAAAAAATCCGACTTTACCAAAAACATTTTTGATAATAAAAAAAAAGTATTATTAGCAGTAGTCGGCGCAAACTCAGTTATGACTCATCATCGTTGAAAATAAACACAGAAACATAGGCTTACGGAATAATTTTGCCGAATTATGAGGGACATTTTTATAAATCGAAACATTTGACGACTAATTTGTTACCCACAACAATATTAACTATACATATTAACTATACATACGTATATATATTGGTGTTTTTCAAAGAAAAAAACGACATTCGATTTTTATCTTTTAAGAATACGAAAGTTTTTAATTTTTATTTATCGATAACTTTTTTCCCACCTTACTCGTTTAAATGGAATCATTAAAAAAAAATAAGACAAAAAGAAAAAAATGTAAATATTTTAAACCTCGCGTCGACGCTAGAGTCGACGCGGCGCCTATGCGAGCACTGGAAATTCGCCGACTACTGATTATTAGTTTGACCATTTTAAGGAACTCTCTGCCAATCCAATATTAGTAGTCATGACCCAAGGGCATATTTAAAATCATCGTGGCTATAAAAAATATTTTTGACCCACATGTGAGTTTATGCAAATTATGTTTAGTTGTTTTTGGTTCCAGCCAAATTAACTCTGAGAAGCTAAATACTCGTTATGTTTCTTTTCCTGTGCTTGGTACAATTTTTGAAGTTTTTTTAACTGACCTTTGCTGACCTCCTTACCTTCAGTGTCATGGGTTGGCATGCCCTAAAAAAATAATAAAAAAAAGTTTTGTAGGTTTTCTTTTTAAAATAAGGCTGTTGGGTAATGGGGGTAAAAATTTTCGCCTGTTGCACTAGGGCTTTTTTACGTTTTTTTTTTTTATTTAAGATGGTAAAACTTGAGCGTGAAATTCGTAAAAATTTTCGTTTGGACTTTTTGAGCTTTCTTAAATTTTTGTGAAATTTAGAATAATAAAACTGTTTAAAAATTAAAATAGACCAAGTTTGTAAAAATTTTCGCCTGTGACACTGGGGCCTTTCTACGTTTTTTTTCTATTTAAGACTGTATAACTTAAGCGTAAAAATTTTCGCCTGCGGTGCTAGAGCTTTCTTGCATTTTTCTGAAATTTTCAGTAATACCGAAAAAAAGAATCGCCTGTGGCACTAGTGTTTTTTACGTTTTTGTAGAACTTAAGCGGGAAATTCGTAAAAAATTGTATTTTTTTAATTAATTGTAATTTTAAAGACTGGTTTAAAATTAAAATAGAATTTGTATAAAATTGTACTGAAGCGAAAACGATCTACGAATAACAAAGATACTCACATTTTCATCAAATTTGGAATATTTGTCAGTCTCCGATTTGAACATTTCTGTAGGAGGAATTTTCTTGAGAGCCTCTTTTGCAGCTTGGGCAGCAGCGAGTTCAGCCTTTTTTCTTTCCTTTTCGGCCGCTTTTTCGAGTTCTGCTTGCTTTTTTGCCTCCTTTTCTTTTAATAAAGTTTCTTTGTCCATTACTTTTACAGCACTGGGTTGACCTATAAAAAAAAAGCCGTGAATATATGCAAAAAAAATAAAAACAAATTTTAACAATTTTTTTTTAATGAGATAATTTTTTGAAAAACAAAAAAAAATTCAAAAAACAAAAATTAAACAAAAAACAACTTAAAAATATTTTCTTTATTTTGTTTGTTTGTTATCAGGAGGTTTGGTCTAAAGTATATGTAAGTAAAATTGAATACCTTCAATGTCTTCCAGCCTGACTCCAACATTTGGCAGTGTTTCATCCCTAATTTTATCACATTCTTTGAGAATTTCTGTTGCTTTTAATGTTCTAGCTTGTATTCTAACATTATCTCTAAATTCTGCTAAAATAGTTAAGTATGGCATAATAGTTTCTTCTATCTAAAAAAATATGAAAACATTAAAATATGATTTTACGGGTGTAAATAAAAAAAATAGGATTTAAATGCATGCAATTATGAAACCAAACGAAAATGTAAAGGAATTTATATTAAAACTAGATGAAACGTTGCAGGCACCCTGTCAAAACATCGGCACTATTGTACACTAGAGTCATCTAGTTTGCAAACTTCAAACTAGGTGTTTTGTTTGATTTTAAATTGTGTATCTTTAAAACATTATATTCTAGCAAAAAACTGTATATAACATTTTTTATAGGGCTTATAAGAGCCTTTATTTAAAATATAATTTTTTGAAATCGGGTTAAAAATATGTGAGATATGCTAAAAAAACGTTTACTGCTTTAAACGCCAATATCTCGAAAACAATGCGTTTTACGAAAAAGTTGTTTATAACATTTTTTGACCAATTTAAAATTATCTTCTATATAAGTGCTAAATTAATCAAATACAATAATAATTGCCTTAATTATAAACAAAAAACTGATATTAGTTTTCCAGAAACTACCATTCAATTAATTTTCAACAACCCAAAAACCTTCAAATAAAAACATTCCCATTTTCTGTATAACAGATTTTCTACATACATTTCCACTGGCTCCAGATGACATAGGGAAACCCATTTTGGAACTTTCAGATATGGCACCAAAAACTGTTAACATTTTTGTTATGTAGACAGCAATATTGTGCAAAAGTAAATTATTTGGAGGTTTTCTGTCTCTTAAATATAAATTACTTGCGGCTACGAGATCCCTTAATGTTTCTAAAGTCGTTCTTGTATCAATATTATCTGAAAATAAATGAGGCTAGAATAACAACTGAGGTATAATTATAATGTTTTATGTTATAGTGAGCTACAGTTCTTCTAAAGGTGTGTCTAAAAATAGTTATTTTCTTAACTAGTGTATTAAGTAGCATTTTATCCACGCCTGACGGCCTCGTGGGCTGATATTCTTAAGTGGATAAAATCACTTAATACACGAGTTGAGAATTTAATTTTATCCAACACCTTTTATTTTTAAATAAAAATCTATAATTTTGCGAAAAATTATGTCAAAAATATTAAGATTAAGTTTTCTTAATACTAAAATAATAGGTAGCCATGGCCTAAGTATGCCTATTAAAACTAAACAATTGCTAGTTTTACATTTCTTACAAACGTCAAAATGGACGCGGTGATGACAGAATTTTTAATAAAAACAGTATTTTATTTAAAAACTAAAGAATAATTTGGTGTTTTCTTTAATTTTTATGGTTAAGTTAACGTGCTTCTATTTATAGAATAGTTATAATACTGGGTGAGATCAAAAGCTGTATGTAAAAGAGTGGGTGAAAAATTTTTTAGTCACTAGAGGAAAAAAAGTCACTTTGACATTTAAAATAGTGCTTGAAACAAGTGTTTCTGTGAAGGTGTTGGATAAATATTTTTTATTTAATATCTTTGGAAGCTTGTGAGCCACGGTAAAGCGTTTTTACACATGCCCTAACATTGATAAAGGCTATCATCCCATGTAATTTTTTATTTTGTAACTTTAATCAGGATCGTTGCAGGGACGTTGTCACTTTTTTGCTAGTTTTTTTTTAATATTTTATTAACAGACTATGATTCCTTGGTTAAAAATACATAAATAAGATAATTTTAGTGTAACACCATAGAACCAACCGTTTTCGACAAAATTACAGTTAAACAGATAACTTTACGTTCTGAGTAGAAATTAGAACCACCCCCGTCCGCAACGGAAAAGCCAATTTAAAAAAAAATGTTCGCCATTTTAGCCTCAAATTTGGCATACCCGTGTTTTTTGGTGCGCTGAGTACGAAAAAAATAGTGAATATAATATAATAATATGCTGGAGGTTCTCTTGACCTTGAAAATCGCTATTTCGAGATCAAAATTGTTTTTTACTGTTTTAGCCTTAAAATTGGTATACCCATGTTATTTGGTGCGCTGAGTACGAAAAAAATAGTGAATATAATATAATAATATGCTGGAGGTTCTCTTGACCTTGAAAATCGTTATTTCGAGATCAAAATTGTTTTTTCACTGTTTTAGCCTCAAAATTGGTTATGTTTTTTGGGGTGCTGAGTACGAAAAAAAAATTGTAAAGAAGATGCTGGTGGTATCCTTGACCTTGAAAATCGTTATATACCTAAAGCCACTACTTCATACTTTCGCTCTTATCGTTACCCAAAATCGACGACGACGTGGAAGTGGCGAAATAACGATCCCTTTGGGTTGCTTAATTTCCGTTAGTCCCCTTGCCTCTCAAGGTTACAAGGTCAAGGGAACCTTCAGCATTTCTTTCACTATTTTTTTCGTACTCAGCGCACCAAAAAATATGAGGCTAAAACATGGAATAAAATTAATTTGTCCTTGAAATGGTATTTTCAGGATCAAGGTTTTTTTTTACTATTTTTCCCTCTTTGATCCAAATCAGGCGCCTTTTTATTCAATTTCAAAAACCTCCCTCTTTGATAAATAATTCTATTATTATAACTTACCACATAAGGCTGCATGTACTTTTTCTTTACTTTCAATAAATTTTTGATTTAAATCCTTTTCAAAATTTTCCCACTTGGCGAATGTGTCAAATGATGTTGTTTGGACCATACTTCTTGTGGCGCTTTTAACATTTAAAAAGAATTCCTAAAAACAACTTCTCATTATTTTCTTTTCATTCCTAAGACCCTTATTCTAAGGACAATAAATCTGCTGCGCCACAGATCTAATGTCCTTACCTTATTCTCGTCCCATTTTTTTTTAAATAATCTTACCTAAGTGAGAATGAATGAAAAATAAAGGCAAATTTATAGCTATTTAAACTGTCATCAGTGATGACTCATCACAAAATAGTACCTAAATAATAATTACATTACATGTTTGTTTACCCTCGCTTATTTTACTTAATAAGGCATCCCCTAAGTCCAGGACTTGTGTGGGCTAGTAGTAGAGGGAACCACCGGCTTATACTGACTTTCGAACCAGATTTTATAGGGAGCGTCCGCTTCACTTATCGCCTTCGCCAAATTTCAATTATTAATTAACGGAAAAAGGCAAATCGGCGCCAGTGAGAATCGAACTCACGCTAGCTTGGCTAGTTGGCTTGTTGGACTCGTATAAAAGTACTTTAGGAAAAAGACTTTCCAGATTTATAGGGGGCGGCGGTGGCTCAGTCGTGAACGCCTCGACCTAGTATTCGAGGGTTCAATCCTCGGTTGTGGAACAACTTTTTCACATAAATAAAATACCGTCGTTTCCCCACCACGTTGGCTTGTGCTGCCGAAGATCTAAGCACACAGTACAGAAAAAGGTTTGCAGTGGATAATGCCGCACCAGCACTCGGACCTGTGATACTACCCGGGCGCACCAAAAGGGAGCAGCAAGGTAGCTGTCAGGTCTGTTGGCCGAGCTCACTTAAGGGACTTTCAAGCAACCAGAATCTGTACTAAGGCTGCAAGCGAAAATGATCCTTAAGCAGTTTGGCGCCGGTCCAAGTGCACTGGCAGCCAATAAACTTAAGGATCAAAGCCGATCACTTAGCCAAAAAAGCCGACAAAACGAGGTTCGGATTCCTCGCTAAACTGTAGGTCCCGGGGTAACAAAAATCCTCGTTAGAGTAGAAATACTAGTAACACAGGGGTAGGCAAAAATGACCAATATGGTCTAGTTGCCAGGCTTAACCTCCCCACCATTACTACTACTACTACTACTTCCAGCTTTATAATAAGAATGCAGTTTAATCTAATGCTAAACCAACTAAATAATTTTAACTTACATTAAACATTTTTTCATAACTTAAGGCAATCTCCATGGTATTCTGACTATAATCTAAGGTATCTCTCCAAGAATGCAACAAAAATGCAAACCGCAACTGTCTCGCGGTATATTTGGCCAGAGCATCCTGTATACTAACAAAATTCTTTAGCGATTTTGACATTTTGCACCCAGCAATGGTCAGATGACCAGAATGAAGGAAATATTTGACCCATTCTGGAGTTCCAAAGTGGGCTTCACTTTGGGCAATTTCGTTATCGTGGTGGGGGAATTTGAGGTCTACACCTCCAGTGTGTATGTCCAAAGTCGTACCGAAAATGTTGGAAGCCATGGCGGAGCATTCTATGTGCCAACCTGGCCGACCCATGCCCCAAGGAGAGTCCCAAGCTGGTTCTCCAGGTTTACTTTTTTTCCAGAGGGCAAAATCGTTGGGTGAGCGTTTTTCGCTTTTTTGGTCGGCTGTGGTAAGGTCGCCTGAAATCAAAATATTGCGCTTTAAGTTATATTTTATGTTTAACTTAGAGAGGTTTTGTATCTGTTTTAGTGTTTTTAACATTTTATGATTTAGCTTGTATTAGGGGCTGTCCATAAATAACGTAAGGCAATTTAAAAAAAAAACTGATATTGCCCTCTCGAAAATTAACCTGCTTGGCTGACGCCAGGTTAATTTTCTCATGGGCAATATCTTACTTTACCCACTAGTACCATAAATAATTATTACCTTCTCCTTCTTGCAGGCTGTTGGTATCCCCATAAGCTTCTGGTACCAATTTGGCATAATGGTGCTTTTCTTGGCTATCAAAAGCGCCAACATCAAAATAGACGGAGCCGTTTGCTTCGTAACCAAAACCATTGGAAATAATTTTTTCTATGTATTCAACAATTTCTGGAACATATTCACTGACTCTTGTAAGTACATCCGGCCTTAACACCTGAAATATAAAAATTAAAAAGTTCAGCAAGAACTGTATAGGATAAGTCCAGTCAAATAATAGGGGAAGTCGGGATTAACTGGGCCGCTTTTTTTCATATCGAGTTTTTGAAAAACCTGTAAACAATTTTCAAATATTTTCTATAGCAAAGGGTAGATTATTACTATAGTTAGAACATATTAATACTTCAGACAAATATTATTTATATAAAAAAAGTTATTAATGATAAACCAGTTAACCCCGCTGGACCAGTTAACCCCATATGGCAGGGTTAACTGGACCACTACTCAGGGTTAACTGGTCCATTAACAAAAATGTATTGTATTGTCATTATTGTCAATAAAAACGATTTGAAATCAAATACAAATTAATTCTAACATAAAAATAGACAACATAATATGTTAAATATTAGATATATCCCAGGGTTTGGACATGGACATGGCCCAGTTAACCCCAAACTAATTAATATTAACATAAGTGGTCCAGTTAACCCCGAACCAGTTAACCCTGAGTGACACCACTGAATGAAATCATGAAATTTTAATACTTAATAAGATATTAGAAGGCGGAAATTATGCAGAATAATTAACAAAATACTCAGTATATCAGGTAAAATATTAGTCTAGATCCTCCTATTAATAATAAAGTATTAATTAAAAAATAAAAGTTAAGGTAAATACCTACTTTTCATTGAAAAAAATAAACTTTCTTTACTACAACTTACACGTGGACAACACGGTCCGTCATAATACTTTAAACAATACTACTAACTAAATATCACTAGAATTTGCCCTAAGGTGCCAATACTAATAAAAAAAGTTAATAAAATCCAGGTGGACCAGTTAACCCTGTGGCCCACATAACCCCGACTTCCCCTAAATGTAAATTGCAATAAATGTACACGGGCTGCAATTTAACATAGGAATTTTTTGTTATTTGACTTGACTAGTTGTATTATAACTTTATTAAAGCATCAGGCTTACTTTTGAAAAAATTGTTAAAAATAACCCCAAAATAATTCTGCCCAAAAATAATGTTCAAATTTACTTTACTAGAACGTAAAACTCTCACAGTGTGAGCTGCGCTATATTTGCCCAAAATTAATTTAGATAAAAGAAAAACTGACCAAGAAATTTTTTTGCTAAAAAAGTCGCTTCAGAAAAGAATACCTACATTTAAAGCATCCATATCTTTATGGAATTCATTCTCCCAATGTGTGGGCAGTGCGCTAAAAATAGCATTATCAGAAACAGTGGATCCAAATTTGGAATCCAACCAGTCAGATAATGGGTCCTTGGCTTCTTTTAAAAATTTATTTTGGGCATCTTCTATTAATTTACTATCACCAGTTTGGACAGCCTTTTCTAATTCATCTATGGAAGCAGTAAGTCTGAAAAACAGAAACAAAAATTCAAGTATTGACAAAAACCGATAATATCGGATATCATGGCACTACAAAATACTGGATCAGTTTTTCCTTTTATCTTCATTATTTATTTCAAATGTTTTTTTTTTTAATTTTATAGAAAATTGATTATTAGTAATAATTTATTACCGGTGTATTATTTTACTTGCCCAAGTCTTGCACTATTAAAAAAAAATTAAAAAAAAAATGATTTTTTACCTTTTTTGACATTTTATATGCAAAAAAGATGATTTCTATGTTTGTCTGACTGGGAAATATTCTCTACGTTCATGTATGTGACCAATGCTTTAACTTTTTTAAACAATATGTTATTTATCCAAAGTTTCATCAGTTTTTTTTTAATTTTTTTTCGTTTTTAGAAAAAAAAAATTTATTTAAAGTATTAGTACTTAGCACTTAAAAATTTTATTATTACCTTAGTATTAGTTTTTCATACATTTGTCTCTTATCATTGTCCGTTGTATTTTTTGAAGTCTGTTCTAATTTTTCCATGACCTAAAAAAATTTTAGTTACATTTTTTTACAATATTTTTTTCCAAGAATTAATTAAAACAAACCATTTTTGATTCTTCTAAAATAATTTCTAGAGACTTCTTTTCAGCAATATACTTTTCATACAAATAATTCTGTCTGGCTCTTTTGATGATTTTATCATCAATATCAGTAATGTTCATAACATAAAATATGTCGTAGCCAAAATAGTCGGAAAGTACTCTTCTTAATATGTCAAAAGTAATGTACGACCTAAATCAAAAAATTAAAAATGAATTCAGTAGAGAACCAGTGTCCTAAAAAATTGAGGGATTTATCTCCCACTAAAATCCCAAAATAATGGCATTTCTCCCGTTAGATTAGACAGGCACAAAGTTCTACCCAAAAAGGATAGAAGACATATATACACTCCCACTTCCACCCAACCAAACAAATTCTGTATTTGTTCTTTGTTGAACAAATACAATATTTACTTGGCCGGGCAAAAAGTGTAACTATAGTATTTTTATTAAAGAAATTACTGGCGCCATCTAAATTTTAGTAGAATTATCTTATTCTACAGATTTACATTAGCTATGTTCATTCGTGCTGCTCAGTGCTACACTTTCCGGCCAACCAAATAAATACTGTATTTGTATTTCAAACAACAATATATGTATGAAATACAAATACATTATTTATTTGGTTGGCTGGAAAGTGTAACACAAATGAGATAGAGATAGGGTAACGTCTTTTGTTTCATAATTCTAGTTGTAGAGAGCTTCATTGGATTTTGGTAAATCTGGACCAGAGTAATCTAGTGGTCATGGATAGGGGCAGGGGGGATTTTTGTATTTTAAATTATGACAATCAAGTCCTATGTGTAGTAAACGTTGTGTATGTTTAAAAAGAATACAAACCTGGCATGTCCCATATGAGAAGCATCGTAAACAGTTGGTCCACAGCTGTACCAGTTTACCCTTTTTCCTGATAATGGTACAAATATCTCCTTTTGCCTGGTTAAACTATTAAACACCTTTAACACAGGGGTTCCTGTATTTTCTGGGGGAGACCAATTTGGTTGAACTCGCTTGGACATATTTATTTCTAAAAAATACTATGTATTTCATTAAAAGAATCTTATAAAAATATTTGGGTATTTACCTTGTTAATTTATTGAAACTATTAAAATAATTATCATAGAATATTTTAAAATACTGATAAAATTGCAACACGAAGCAAAATATTTCCAATCAACCGCTAATGACGGATTTTAAAGACACATGGCAAAAATGCAGGTGAATTTTGAGCCATATGTTCAAATAGCCATCTAGTTTTCCGACATTTAGATCAGTGGCTCTGTAAATGTTTGGTTATGTGTATAATGGGTTGCCTATTTAAAGATTCAGGACTCTGGTAGGAGGGGTGGTGAGAAAGTAAAACACTAAAACTTTTAATATACCTACATTTTTTTTATTTTTTAACTATTATTACAGGAAGGTAACTGAGTCCCCCAAAAACAGGCATAAAAAACAAGTTTTAAACCTAAATAAAGTTAGGGTATTTTGGCATTGCACGTTAATTATTGTCCATTCATTTTCTCTCACAGCTCTATTTTTGCTAAAGGCTAATCGAGCCCTTGAAATTTTTTTATGCCGGGCCGCGATGACAGTGTAAGGTGGGATTTTTTCTATACATTTTTTTAATAGACTTCTTGGACCCTTTAAAAAATATTTTATTTTATGCGGGGGTCCGCGTTAAAAGGAACCCGTCAAATACAAAGTTTTAATTGAATTAGTCTAGTTTTTGGCGTTATTTCGAAAATTTCTTACTTTTTATCCAGCTTGCCGGACCCTCACTGTATCGGGCCCGGCAAGTTAGTAACTTTTTAACCCCCTGTGCCCAAGCCTAAATGAAACTAGTCAAGTAACTTAATATATTTTTATTATTTCTTAATAAAAAATATCTTATCATTATTCTATTGTTGGTTAATAAGTTCAAGTTGTGCAGCTGTTATGCTCTTCATTCCATCTTGAACTGAAGACAGGTTGGACTTCCAGGAATGTAACAGGTCTCTGAGCTGCTGCCACTGAGCTCTGCCAAAAGTTCTGTGCATTGTACTGGATACAAACACTTTTCTTGATGCTTGGTCCATGCGAGCTCTTACCAACTTGGTTTTTAATACTGAAAGAAAAAATTACAAAAACTGCTGCTTTGGTTAAGTGGAAGAACGATCTTGATAGAACTTTGCCATTTTGATGTATTTCTATATCAAATAAAGATATTTATTATTATTATTATATTATTATAACAAGAGAATACTTTCCCCTGTAGGGTAAATCCATGGCAACTCATGTTCAGAGTTGATACTTTTATTACAATAACACTGTCGGACAACAGGAATTTTAAATTATTTCTAATTTTTGGTGAGTTTGTTTAATACATACCTATACCAAATAAGAACATGTTCAATCTTTCATATAAGTTCTAAATTAATAAAATACAATAATAATTAACTTAACTATAACAAAAAAACGCTAAAAATAGGAGTTTTACCCCATTCTCACCCCCAATCATTTACCGCCAAAATCTTCGAAATATGATAAGAAACAATATGCAAAAAATCGCTTGTCGATATCTTTTTTAGAAATGGAGTTATCGAGTTTACACCCAGATAGACAGACAGACAGATGGACGCAAAAATTTTTTTCACCGACTTCGACTCGGAAAGGTCTAAAACGTCGAGAAATATGAAAAAAACATGGTCATAGATTTTGACTTTTCGGCGAAGATTTCAATACATCTGCACTCTTAGTTGTACTAAGTGCCGATGTAACTTACCTTCAATGATAAAAGGTTCAACATCCTCAGGTTTCATCTGCAACTCCTTCTCGATAACGTCAAATTCAATTTCGGGGTTGCTTTGAGCCAGCTGCATGAACGACAACAGCCTCATTTTTTGCATGTTTTGCTCATGGTTTAGCCCCTGGGATGTAACGAATTCCTTGTGCTGGTTGTAAAAGTTTTGGTAGGCCGTCAGATTTTCGCTGACGAAAATGTTAAGCAAATCGTGTATCAGTTCGCCTTCCAGAAATCTGACGGGTTTCAGGGAGAGAAGGGGGTCCAGGAGGAAGGTATGGGGATCGGCCAAGGCAGTGGCTATGCAACGGATGGCGTCCTCTCTAGCGTGAGATGCGTTTTTGTCAGTGTATGTTCCCAAAAGTTCGATCATTACTTTTGCAGCCTGTTCACTAAAACAAAACAAAAAATACTATTCTGTTTTTATTGTTACTGTTATATTATTCACAGCGCCTACCATATAATAGGTAGTTTCGAATTTCCCAAAATCGCCAAAAAAACGTCCTAGACATAAAATTATTGGATACAATTGTCTTTCATGGAAAAATAAGAAATTTTGAAAATGTCCGTCCGTCTGATGTCACATTTTTTGTCACGATAACTCAAGATCCGATCGACTCCAAATTTTTTAGGAAAAATCAAGTTCTATAAGGGAGAGATCCCTGTTGTTTTTGAAAGTGATCCCCACAAAAACAAAAAAGTTATGGGGGGTTAAACTTTTACAAAAATCGAAAAAAGCTGAAAGAAAATTTCGATTAATGTAACTTTTTCAGGAAAAATTACTTTTGATATAAGGATCAGATAGATACAGTACTTTATTGACCAAGTCAAAGGGCTATCGACCGAGGTCCTTCCGCCCAAGGATCAATTCTACCAATTTTTCAAAGTAATCCCCCAAAAACAAAAAGTTATGGGGGGTTAAACTTTAAAAAAAAATAAAAAAAACTATAATTTTGCAAAAGTTCAGGGTACTTTTTTGTTTTGTGGGCATGTGTAATTATGTAGTTTTTAATATTTTTAACAACCTGACATTCTGCTTACCTTTGATTGCTTTTGATTAATACTTCATGCAATAAACGATATAGCTTTTGCAGTTGTTCACTGGATGGAGGGCAGAGTGAAAATTGTTGCTTCAAATGTTCAATATCTTGGAATACAGATCGCACTTGGTCTGTTTGTTTAGCTATTTGAATTAAATGGTAATACACGGGGTATCTCGGTGGTGCTCTTTCATCCAGAGATTGGAACAGTAACCATAAACTAAAAAATACAAATTTATAAAACATGTATCACTTAAAGGTCGAAAACTTTAATACTTAAGTGCTCAAACTCTATGCGTCTCATTTTCTTTTGTGTAGAATAACTCAAGTAATGAATATCAAATTAAATTGAAAAGCTTTACTAGAGAGCACAAAAATAAATAAAAAACATATCCTACTTAGGAACTTAAAATTATAATTTAAAAACTAAAAATTTTTGGAATTATTCTAGTTTCCTATAAAAAGAATAAATTAAAAAAAAAAATAATTTACATACAAAACTTCTAAAAAAAAAACATGGGAGGGTGTTGAGGGCAATGAGGCGGCGGACTCTCTCGCGAGAGAGGGAGCATGCGCTCAATTTATTGGCCCTGAACCTTTCTGTGGCTTTAACTAAAGCCATCAGGTAGAGGCAATTAAGAGATGGGAAACCAAAATCAAAACTCGATATTGGAAAGACCAAAACTTAAGACAGGCCAGAATATTCATATAATATGAACCTAAACAAACAAGAAAATTATTCGATCTCAGCAAGGTGGACCTAAAGACCTATACAGGGCTGTTAACCGGACACTGCCCGTTAAGATATCATCTTAAAAAAATGGGAAAGTCTGAAATCGACATTTGCCGTCTATGCTCAGAAGCACCAGAAACGGCCGAACACATTTTGTGCTTCTGTGAAGCCATTGCTTGCAAAAGGCTACAATATCTAGAACAGGTATACCCAAGACCTGCAGATATATCCCAAGTAGCACCCAAAAAAATCTTAGGCTTCTTTTAAAAGCCTAAAGTTTGATGTGGATTAAATTGCAAAGGGGATTCACAATAGATCTCATTGGTCGCAGTGATTTGAAAGGCAGTACCATGCCTCACAACCCCACTTATATTGTATTGTATTGTAAACTTCTAAAACACACAAAAAAAATTGTTAATTATTAAACCATTAAAAATAAAAAAGATAGGGGGGCACAACTATTTTTTTTTTAATTTAAATTTTATGTAAATTTATTCAGACAAACTATATTTATAATGAAACTTCTGGCCACTTTAAACAGTATATTATAGACTAAAGCATTA
Source organism: Brachypterus glaber (assembly GCA_958510825.1). Lineage (NCBI taxonomy): Eukaryota > Metazoa > Arthropoda > Insecta > Coleoptera > Kateretidae > Brachypterus > Brachypterus glaber. The sequence continues at coordinate 3,227,476 of OY294047.1, forward strand.
ATTTTATTATGGTTTTAACTTACGCTTTTAAGCAAACAAGTCCCAGTTTCTGTCCTTGCGCTTTAGTCAATTTCTCACAGAAAGCCAAAATAATGTTTTCTGAGCGTTCTGTGGGAATCTAAAAGATATAACTATTAAAATACCGTACATTTTGTAAAAAAAAAAGCTACTTACGAGGACCATAATGGAAACTATGTCATTCAGTACCATTTCAACTTCGGCTTCCTGTCCTTCCTTGAAACAGGCATCACACACCCCAATAATTTTATGTAAATCATCTTCAATGCCTTTAGGGGACTTCTCCTCGGATATTTCAGCCCCTAAGCCTTTTAAATACAATCTCAATTCTTGTGCCTAAAAGTTAACATAACCTCAACATATGGACTTTTCAAATTAGATGAATTAGCATATTTAGGAGGAAAAGCTATTCAATTACCTGATCTTCCAGAGACACGTCTATAAAAACAGGTGGAACTTGCATTTTTGGGGCGGATATGACTATTTTTAAACAATTTTCATAAAATGACAAACACACCACACCATCGGTGTTTCAGAGGTCCCAAAAAGGTTTTCGCTTGGGTGCATATCAAAAAATTAGATTCAAACACTAAAGGGAGTTAAGAGAACATGGCGCCGATTTTTCAAAATCCCAGGGGGGAGGCAACATTTTTTTAAGTAAATAAAAATACACAAAAGTTATAAATTTGTATTAAATTAAAAAAAAAGACTAAAAATATATTGTAAAACTTTTATATTTAAAATTATAGGGAATATTCCAAGGGGGGCCCAGCCGCCCTGTTATGAGTCCAGGGGGGCATGAAAAAAGTTTTTCAATTTTTTTATTTTCTTTTTACAAAATACAAAAAAAAAATTAAAAAAAAAGTAAATGAAAATAATAGTTTTTTAATTTTTTTTTCAAAAGTTTAACCCCTATTACTTTTTTGTTTTTTGGGGATTACTTTAAAAATTCTATGGTAACTGTCGTTACAGCCGCAGAAAAAAGGACTTTTTTAGATATTTTATTATATTATTATTATTAAGGATTGTTTCTTATTTATTATTTTTAAAGACTGTGAAAAATGATAATAAAAGTCGCTTGCAAAACAACATTACACTACGATATTTCAAAAACGCTTTGACCCAGAGACTTGTTAAACCATGGTTGAAATAAAATCCAATATAAAATACTGAAATATTCAATTTATTAAAGTCTTAAGTGGGATTAATAATTAATTATAACGGCAACTGGTACATAAATCAGTATGTTATAAATTTTAAATTTACAATAACAATACACAAATGAATAGCAAATTATCTTACAATACAGTAAAAAGAAATAACTAAAACAAAGCAGATCATTCCCAGCAAAACTGTTGATGGCCCAGTGATGGCCCGTTGGTAATGTTTTGCTGGGTTAATATTATTAATTTAACTAATTAATTAATAATATATTCATTTCAGTACACTATTTACTTAAAGCATAGTTTTAAGAAAAAAAAATATTTTTTCGTTCAGTCAACTGCAGTCGCGTGCGGAAAAGTGATACTTTCCGCAATTGTTAGGAAAATAACTACCCTAGTAGAAATTTAACGTCAGAATATCGTTTTTCTAACGTTAGAAAACTGTATAAAAGTACGTTATAAAATATGTGCAAATGTCCCGCTTTTTAACGTTAGAATCAAACGTTAGTTACAAACGTTAATCTAACGTTAGATTTTTAAGTTATAAATGCGTTATAAGTACGTTTAATTTCTAACTTTTGGAGGGGGCGTGGCCAACTAGGAAATTTATACCTGCATCATAAAATGGCAGCTGGAGACAAATTTATTCATATAAATAAATCTTAATATATTTTAGCAATCATAATATTTTTAAACATAATTTCGTTACATTTATTTATAAAATAGCCATCTTTTTAGGTGGCCCTAAATATTTTTCGTGTAATATGCTAGTTAATATTTATTTATACATTAAGAATCTTAAAATATTTTTTTGAATTCTAATACAGCGTTGCCAGACTTACTATAATTTTGACTTTTGGGGGATATTTTTTTAAACTTACTATAGAAATAATAAATAATTATCAAACCTAGTCACATAGCTGTCTAAAATGAGTATTTTCTTCTATAGCTTACGTATTAATAATGGAAATTTAAAAAATATTTAAAGTTAGAATAAGGTTAGAAAAATGTTAGAATTTAGTTGGGAACTAACGTTAGATTTATGTATTTTATAACGTTTTTGTCAAACGTTAGTTTTTAAGGTTAGATTTATATATTTTATAACGTTTTTGTATAACATTTGAGACTAAACATAAAAATGTCACTAATCTAATGTTAAGTTAGATTTATGTACTTTTCTACCAGGGTATGTATTTTGCAATTTTGGCAAAGGCGCGTTATTAATTTAAAATTTAGACGAATTTAATAATTTGGGAGGTTACTTTTTCACGATCATCACCTTACAATTTTAGGTTTCTTTTTTAAAACTATTCTTTAAGGGAAGAGTGAAAACATCAAATCTTTTTTTCAAGGGGTACATTTGTCGCAATCATCTCTAAAAGTTAAAAAGTGACCTTGGCCTAGTTGTATCATATTTTTTTTCTTTGGAAATACTCTCTAAAAATAATAAGAATTGTCCAACGATGCGCTGCGTAATACTTAAACGTACCCTAATTCTCCAAGCTGATAATCGCAACATTATAATTTTTAAAGCCAATTAATTATAATTAACCTATAACAATTATTTACTTAATTTTTTCTGTGTCGTGGTTAGAACGCGTAAAAATTTATAGAGACAACCCTAAGGGGTACTTTTAGGGCCCTAAAAACCATAAACGCGCAAATATCGATAAAATTCGTATAAAACCATCCCTAGTGTTTGTAATTTTATAAAATTTAAAAACCTCGATATCTATATTTTTTCTTTTTGAGTATGAAAATAAACCTGCAAAATCTTAGCTTGATCAAAAGTTACTAATCCGTGCCAAAAAGGCCCCGGAAATACCCCTAAATTCCGAAAAAGTGGTTTTATACGAATTTTATCGATATTTGCGTGATTTTAGGGGTTTTAGGGCCCCAAAGTACCCCTCAGGGTTGTCTATATAAATTTTTACTCTAAGGGCGTTCTAAGTTGGAACTTCTAACCACAAAAAATAAAAAATATTGAGTAAATAAAAGTTTTGGTAACCACTGGTCCAACCCGTTTCCATCTCACAAGATTAGTCTTTAATATCTCGGTTATTCCTGTACCAATTTTATTATAATTAGAAATATTGGCTTGCAGAGTTAATATTTCCAGACGAAAATATGCAAAAATTAGAGATTTTCAATTGGGTCAAGTTGGGGGGCCTAGCTGCAAAGAGAACTTTCAAGTATTACGTAACGCTCTAGTTGGGTTGGGGGTCTCAAAAACGTTACGCCGCGTTACAGAGGGGGGTGGGTGTCAGTAAAAATGTTACGTAACACTTAAAAAATTATAAACTTATAAAATGTTTATTGGAACACGTTTTTAACAATGATCTAGGCCTAAGATACGGATTCGTTGCAAATTTTATTGAACAATGCGTTATTAATTCCTCTACACAAAAAAAAATAGAGATGGAAAACCATATGCAATAACCGACTTTTGGTTAACCGGTTGCGGAAATTACCTCAGACCGGTTTTTGGTTAAAACACGGAAGCAATAACCGGTTATAAACCGGTTGAAACCTTAAAGCAAAATTTCCTTTCATTTCTTTACTTTTTGTAAAAAAAAATGTTACGTAACAAATGGGAGGGGGGGTGGTGGGCCTTGAAAATGTAACGCCGCGTTTCATGGGGGCGTGGGGGTCCAAAATGGCCAAATTTTGCGTTACGTAATACTTGAGTAAAGCGCGTTTTGTAAATAATTGTTGTTTTTTAAAAGGCAAAAACTTAATAGGCAACGTTCAAGTATTACGTAACGCTCCAAGACGGGGGGGGGTCATTTTGGAGTGTTACACCCATGTTAATGGCATAGGAAAATAGCGTTACAGGGGTCAAAGGTCCAAAATGATCAAAATTTGCGTTACGTAATACTTGAACGTTCCCATATGAGAATATTAAGGTCATTTGAAGTGCGTAATATGCACAGCATATTGCACACAAACTAAATTATTTTTCATGATAATATATTGGAGAAAATTAATTTTTGAAATAAAATAATTTTTATTCAAAAATATGGCCTTGCCGGCATGCCATTTATTGTAAGGGACGCTCCATCTGGTGGCCTTTTTAAAGAATTCTAGAAACTGTCAAAAATTAATTAACTAATCAAAATATGTGACAGAATCTTAATTAACTATGAATTAATTATGGATTGAAATATAGGTTCTTAACTTGCAAAAACATAATTAGAAGTCTAAGAGTCGGCTAAGAGGTAAATTTACCTATCTCGATATTTTCTAATTTTTCAGGAAACGTAAAAATTGATTTTTAAATTTATGTTGGTGAATATTTTTTTGGTAGCTTAAAGAGCACTTAATTCGTTAATGTATTTAAATCATTTAATTTTTAACTATTTTATTTTAAATTCAATAAAAATCGGTATAGGTACTCGACATTCTAAAAATGACACATTTTAGAGGTAAATTTACCAAAGCTAAGGCCATACATAAAGGGATATGGAATCTAGTTTAAAATTATGATATTTATAAAGACTTTTGTATATCTTATTTTATTTATATCTTGCCTGGCAAGTTATTAGGGAACAAACGGGCAAGAAAAAGGTTCACAAGAACCTCAGCCTTTCATTTAATGAGGGCACAGTACATGACCCCCAGCTTATTGCAAATAATTTTAACAAATTCTTTAAAGAAGCCCCCCTAAAGATTACAAATAATATCCCAAAAACAAATATTGATAATTCACACTACAAAAGTGTAAAAAATAGTTTATTTTTAATGGCTTTTTCTGAACAAGAAATTGAAAGAATTCTAATAACAAAACTTAAAAATAAATACTCAGCGGGGCCAGATGATATCCCTGTCTCACTCATAAAAAGTGTAGCGGAGTTTATCTCCTCCCCCCTAGCGCATATAGTAAACATGTCATTCACAGAGGGCATCTACCCCTCCAAACTCAAAAACTCACTTATAATCCCCATATACAAGAAAGGGGAGGCGAAACTGATGGAGAACTACAGACCTATCAGTCTCGCCCCCGCCTTTTCAAAATTATTTGAATATTGTATGCTTGATCGCTTAATAACATTTCTACATATAAACCAGATTATTGATGACTCACAACACGGATTCCGTCAAGGTCGGTCAACCTCTACGGCCACCTTATGCTTCCTAAGTAATCTCTTAGACAAAATTGACGCAGGCGAATGCCCTGCTGGGATATTTTGTGATCTCAGCAGGGCATTTGACTGTGTCAGAATTCAAACTTTACTAGATAAGCTTTATCGCTACGGAATAAGGGGCAAGGCATATGATTGGCTTGAGTCATACCTGCACAATCGAAAGCAGATTGTACAGGTGAGACACAAATCAAAAGATTACACAAAAAATTACCGTTCTGAACCAATAGAGGTAGACATGGGCGTGCCCCAGGGATCTATCCTGGGGCCCATCCTTTTTATCTTATTTATAAATGATCTCCCACATTTCATAAAACAAAAAATTATCATGTATGCAGACGATGCCTCTATCCTCCTATCGTTTAAGTCTGAGGAGGAATGGAAACATCATCTACCAATAATCTGTCAAAAATTAACGCAATGGTTTAATGCCAACTCCTTATACTTAAATGCTTCTAAAACAAAATACCTAAGATTTCACACCAATAAAAAGAGGAATCTAAATAATATTAACTTAGAAATTAATGACAAAAACATTGAAAGAGTTGATCAAGTACCTTTTCTGGGTGTAACAATAGATGAAACCTTAGCATGGAACGCCCAATGCGATAAACTAATCAAACAAATTAACACAACCTGCTATCAAGTACGAGCCTTAAAGCGTATACTGACAAGACCTCAATTAGTCATGTTTTACCACGCCAATATAGAATCACGGTTATCTTATGGGATCTTAACGTGGGGTCTCTCAACAAACTTTGAATATGTTTTCCGGGCACAAAAACGTGTTTTACGCTGCCTAGCTGGGGCTTCATATGATCACCCATGTAAACCTCTATTTCTAAACATGAACATTCTCTCACTACCGTGTATCCTAATTCTTGAACTGCTAACAAATGCCTATAAAAATAAAACTACTTATGTCACAAACAACCTAGTTCATGATTATTTCACTAGAAATGCTAATAACTTTCATATGCATTATCGAAGATTATATAAAACTTATGACAAATCTCCCATACATGTTGGCTTAAAACTATTCAATTTGTTACCCTGTGACATAAAAAACATTAAAAACGTACACCTGTTTAGAAAAACAGTAAAGAAAACTCTATTAAAAGAATGTTTCTATAAAGTAAATGATTTTAAATGGCCATTAGTTGAGTGATAGTATACTGTATAAACACATGTATATACTCATTCTATAATTCTATATCTGTGACGTACCTATTTTTGTGCTTATGATAAGCTTTTAATCTGTAAGTTAACAATTATGTAATTTAACATATCTAACATTTTTATGTAATTCTCTTTGACATGTTCAAAAACTTGTTTCTACGAACGAAATAAATGATTTGATTTGATTTGATTTGTATACTTATTTTTTGATATTTCCAGACGCTTTTGTATTATATCCATTATATTTATTAGATCAATTTTTGTACGGAACTATCATGTTTTATTTGAAAAGTATCCATATTATATTACTGCCCGATGTCAGTGATAAGAAATATCATCTAAAAGTCTAGCTAAAACACTTGACTGCTTTATTACAATTTTATGATCGGTTTGGGTAATTTTACCTCTAAAATGTTTAGTTTTTATTCTTTTTATCAGTAGGTATTGATTTAATACAAGTTAATTTTAAACAGAAACTAGATGAAACAAGCACCCTGTCAAAACATCGGCACTATTGTACACTAGAGCCATCTAGTTTGAAAATTTCAAACTATTTGTTTTGTTTGATTTTAAATTCTGTATCTTTAAAACATTATATTCTAGCAAAAAACTGTATATAACATTTTTTATAGGGCTTAAAAAGAGCTTTTATTTAATATATAATTTTTTGAAATCGGGTTATAAATATGTGGGATATGCTAAAAAACCTTTTACTGCTTTAAACGCCAATATCTCGAAAACAATGCGTTTTAGGAAAACGTTGTTTATAACATTTTTTGACCAATTTAAAATTATCTTTTATATAAGTGCTAAATTAACCAAATACAATAATAATTGTCTTAATTATAAACAAAAAACGCTAAAAATAGGAGTTTTACCCTATTTTTACCCCCTTACCCCCAATCTTTTACCCCCAAAATGTAATCAGCTCTTTGGAATACGATAAGAAACAATATGCAAAAAACCGCAAGTTGATATCTCATGTAGAAATGGAGTTAGAGAGTTTACACCCAGACAGAGAGACAGACAGACGGACGCAAAATTTTTTTTTACTGATTTCGACTCAGAATGGTCTAAAACGTCGAGAAATGTTAAAAAAACGTGGTCAAAGATTTTGACTTTTCGGCGAAGATTTCAATACATCGGCACTCTTAGCAGCACTAAGTGCCGATGTAACATAGGGTAAAAAATTTTGTATCCGATTCTGTAAAAATACAGATTTTGAAAAAAAAAACAAGTTTAGGTAAATTTACCTCTTAGCCGACGGAATGCGTTTTTAATTTGAATAAAGTTTATAAAGAGTTAATCAATGCTTAGTAGACCCTCAAATGTTGCTTTGTTACTGACCTATTTCTTTCCTTAAGGTACACTAAAGTGATCACAATTATTTGTGACAATTTACGCGAAAATGGACCATTCCGGTAATAACATTTATTTTGCAGATCAGTAAAAAACAAACAACAAACATTTAAAAATAGCGTCGAAAAAAAAAACAGGACTAGTAGTCTCATAAGTTTGTCTCAATAAGTTGGAAAAAAATTAAATAAATCAAAGTGTTAACTTTGTTTATGAAATTGTTCGTATAAAGTTTCCAACCATGTTTTTATTTATAATTTAAACAGTAAGTAGCACTGTTGACATGATTTTATACTAGGTATTATTTTTCGCCATTTTCGTTTGTGGTCCCTTTTCACGTGAAACGTCACATTTTAACAAAATCTCATCTTAACCAATTAATTTTTTATCATAATAAAATATTTTCTTATACCTAAACCTTAAAATAATGGAACCAGTTTTTCTGTCCATTTGGATTAAAGCTGGGTGCTGAATCGGGGTCTAGGTAGTTCGCCAAAAGGGGATTCGCTGTGGACGCTTTTGGCGAGGGCTTTCATGCTGGCTGCTATGTCCAGGTCAGCTTCCTGGGGCTAAAATTAACAAAAAATTAAGGAGTGACCGCAAAAAACGAGGTTTTTTAGCCTGTTTTTCACACACCTGTAACTTCGATTGGCATTTATAAAATATAACGTATAAGCGCTCAAAATTTGTCTGGTCATGGACTTGTGCAAAAAGCAAGATTTATTGTTCTAGAAGCTAAACATCCCTTTAAACAAAGGGTTAACTAGGGGTACTTGAATTGAATTTTATACTCTAAACTTTCTCACATTTTATTAAACATAACTGGCTGGAATCCAACCGCTGGATCCCTTTTAAAGGGATCGGGACTTTTGATGTAGAATCACCTCACAAACTGCTCATTTAAGTTTCCATACGAATGTTAAAACAGTTAATCCGACTATTAATAATAGTAGAAACATCTAGTACTGTCGAATTTTTAGGAATGATCTTGGATGACACTTTGAGATGGAACATCCAATGCCAAAAAGTAATAAAAAAAACTGAGCTCTGTCTGTTACCAAATAAGAACTGCGCCAATTACTTACAAAATAGTCATCTATGTCTTCATGTTCAAGGTTCGGCACTTTAGACATAAAAAGAGGAATATCCATTGGCAATGATTTGGCAATGCTAATACTTGCTGCTCTGCCCCTTGGAACTTTTACATCTTCTTTTTCTAAAAAATAAATTTCTAAATTATCGATTTCTTATCTGAGGATAATTACTGTGGTCATAGAATGTTTCAGTGATGAGGATATTGGTTTTTCTCGTGCCAACAATCTACTCAGACCGCCTGTTGTTTTTGATAGTTTTACCTGTCAGTTGGCTCTTTGAGGTGGGATTTGTAAAGACTTTGTGGTAGCTGATTTTAGTATGGAAACTAAGAAGTTGGATGTACAAGTCGTTTCATCGATTGGAGTAAACAATTTTTTGGTAGTTGGCTGTTTGATGTGTTAGCCTTCCGCATATTAAAAATTACTAAATTACGCCACAGGTTAAAAGTAAACATTTTTTCTTGACATATTTCCAAGTTTACCTGTTTTTGTGTTGGCTACCAAGTGGCCCTCAAGGATAAAAATTATTTTCCTTTTCGTGCCAAACAATCTGCTCAGACCCGCCCCTATCGTTATTGAAGTTGGCTTTTTGAGGTGGATTTTTTAAAGAACTGGCTTTAGAATGTGAAGAAAACAAGCTTGGGACGACTAGTCGTCCCATCAGTTGGGGTAAACTTTGCTTTCCCATATTGAAAATTTTCAAAATTTTAAGAAAGCCTATTCAGGCAAAAATTTTCATTTTTTTTTGCTTATTTTTGCGTTTTATGACGTTTTATGTCGATATAAATCAATTTCGAGCAAAAAAGTTGTCGCTCGATCGGTCGAATGGTCGGTCTGTCCGGGAAATCTTGTAAGAACGATAACTTAAGAACACTTTAAGCTAGAGTCTTGGGCGGCCTAGCTTTTACATTGAAAATTGCTATGTAGGGGTTTTTAAGGTTGCTAAAATTAATCCGATAATAAAAAATTTCTCACCACCCCCGCAGGGATGAGGGGTTAAATATTTATAAATATTCTTAATACTTTCGTCAAAATTTGTATATTATATACCATAATACCATTACCTATTATAGGGTTTTGGACTTTTTCGACGAATCTGAATCTGATAATAAAATTTTCTAATTTTACCCCCTGAGGGGCGGGGGTAGTTTTCGTGAAAATTTTTATATTGGCGTTTTTGAGGTTGCTGATAATAAAAAAATTCAAACTCCTCCCCTGAGGGGTGGGGGGTAGTTTTATTGAAAATTGAGATATTAAGGTTTTTGAGGTCGCTAAAACTAAACTTTTTAAAATCAATTTTTTCTAAATCCAACCCCTCAGGGGCGGGGGATAGTTTTCGTGAAAATTGGTGTATTGGGGTTTTTAAAGTTGCTGAAAGTGAATCTGATAGTAAAAATCCATTTCACGCCCGGAGGTGAAAAATGGGAAAGCTCTTTTACTGGGCAGTGTATTTCGACAGTAAGCTCTTCGGGGCATTTAGTTTTGCGTGGATGATGATTGACCAAATTAACTTACCATCTCTGTCACTGTCTTCCGGATCAGATGTGAGAGTAACTTCTCCATCGGCGCCCTCAAAATCAAATAGCAGTTCCGTGTCATAAGTCTGCTTTGGAACACCAGGGCTACTCTTCTGTCTTTTTGGCGTGTGCCTTGTATTCTAAAATGAAATATGTTAATGAAATTAGAATTACTCTATTAATTAAAGACGTGAGCGAGTGATGATTTGGCGAAAATTATTATGGAGTTACTTTTATAAGCTACTGTATATTTAAAGGTGTGTTAGGTAACGGTCCACCGATGTCGAAAAATGACAACAAATTACGTATTGGATATAAAGTCCCCCTAGAGTTATCTTAAATTCCAATACCAATATACAATTTATGTCTACGATAGTTTATAAAATATACCTGTTCCAAATTTCAAATGAATATCTTCCGACATTTAAAAACTAGAGTTACTATTAAAAAGCCCTGTGGGGTATAACTTACGGTTACAAGAAAGCTTTCCGAATCGGTGTCTGGACTTTCAACAAATTCGGTAGAAACTTTTTTCAGTCTTGGGGTTACTTCGTTCACTCTAGGAGAAGATAAACTTTTTGTACTTTCAGGTTTCAAGTCGGGAATTGTGCTACGAATTACTCTGAAAACAAGCATACTATGAAGACTTACTGTCTTCATAAAGAAAAGATAATAATTGAAGAAAATATATTTATTTATGGTACTAGTGGGTAAAGTAAGATATTGCCAATGAGAAAATTGACCTGCGAGGCGTTAGCCGAGCATTTTAATTTTCGAGAGGGCAATATCGGTTTACCCACGAGTGCCATACAAAGTTTTGTCCAATACCCATTTTAAACGTTTTTTTTTTGTTAATTTAATTGTGTCAATTTTTGGTTCAAACGTATAAATTTTACCTTTCAAAAACGTCGTCTAATAGATCAAGTAGGCTGCTTTTTATCCGAAACAATTGCAAGTCTACGCTGTGGAGTATAACTTACGGTTACAAAAAAAAAATTGAAAGATAAATGGTTTTTACTTTGCAAGTGATAAAGTTTCTCTGTTTAAAATGAAACTAGTAATTGTCTTATTACGTTTAGGTATTGGACAAAATATTTTATTTTAAAAACTGTATGATGCCTCAAAAAACCGCAAGAATTGTTAGTGATTTGGACTCTTAGAACAAAGTTCAATAGTCTTTATAGAAACCCCCCTTCAGATGATCAGATCTGGTATTGAAAACAATATTTGTATTTGTATTGTATTTTAAATTCATTGTCAATCAAAAAATTACCCTACAGTTTTAAATTTCCGATCCGCCTGTCGCGGTCCCAAATCCCTGGGATTAACATTAAAAGAGATAAACAATTTCATAGTTCAAAACTTGTTCAAAAATTAGGTTAGCTTTCTGAAAACAAAATTTCTCCGCTCCAAAACTTTACCAATTCATTTTTGATAGTCCAACGATTCCTTTTTATGCCCAATACCCCAGTTTTGAATTAAAATTAAGGTGCTGGGGGTGTCAAAGGCCTGGGCTTCTCAACTTACGGGCGTAGATAAAATATTGTACAATACACGTGTGTTAACCCCATTAATATACTTGTGTGGTTACACAATTCGCGTCACGCACTCGTGCAACTTCCACACGCGTATTTTAATGATCCTGTTAACTCATTTATATCGTAAATATCCATTAATTTGTATAATTATGTTTGGCTTGCGCAATTAAAATTTTTAAAATTCAATAAACTATTGTGTTTTTATACTTGACTCAACTGATCAGTCGAGTCAAGTGTAAGACTATCTTTTAACCCTTGACGCAATCTCTTCATATTTCTGAATAATTTTTTAGATATTGTAAAAAAATCTTCTTGATCTTCTTGCAGCAAGAAATTTTGAGACATCATTTTTTCCTAACTTGAATATCATTTAATATAAAAATATACCTAGATAAAACATCCTGCTCTCTAAAGAGCCTGTCTTTAATGTTACTTAAATTATCAAACTGTTCCTCAGAAAACTTTTGTATCCTCTCTTCCACAGCCAATGTCTCTTTCTTTAGAACATCCAACATTATTTGTCGTAAGTTTTTTATGACCGACTCTACATTAGGTGGAAGATCTACAAAAATATATAATTATCAAAACAGTATCAGTATATATTTTCCTTCGATTGTTTATAACTAAATAAACTTAAGACGATATTATCTCTCCAAAACTGTTTTTATTATTATTATATAAATAATAGCGACATGTTTCTGCCCTTTTAACGTAGGGCCATCTTCAGGCTAATAATTAAAATTAAAAACAAACAACAATTACATACATACATACATACGTGTAATACAAGTCATACTATATGTGTAATGTAATTGTTGTTGTTTGTTTTTAATTTTAATTATTAGCCTGAAGATGGCCCTACGTTAAAAGGGCAGAAACATGTCGCTATTATTTATATAATAATAATAAAAACAGTTTTGGAGAGATAATATTGGTTTGTTTATTTAAAACTACTTCCAATATGAGCAAGGATCATCAAAAATATAATTGTTTATAATTAAATTGATCATAAGTTAAGATAAACTGATCGAAAAAAGTTAAGGATATTTTGGTTTCTCTGAGAAAAAATAATCGAAAAAACAAAAATGGCCTGCTGCTGTCTCATTATCTTGTTTAACTGTATTGAACATGTCTGGGACATGCTTGGTAGAGCAGTAATTGATCGTTAGCCATATTTTCATGACGTAAAGAAACTAGCAAGTTCTTCCGGATTTATGGGATTTCTTGGACCAAGATCAGTTAAATCGTTTAAGTTTAAGTATGCCTCAGCGAGTTGTAGTGGTTTTAGGCAACAGAGGTAGAATTACTCGTTATTAATTAACTTTCAGTTTTCAAAAATATTTTCTCTTTTGTTACATTAAAGAAAACATATTGTTAAATCCCAAATATAAATATTTTTGAATTGATTATATTTATTTGTTTTTTGGAAATGATTAGAGAATATGGACATTTTATGATTTTTTCCTAAACTGTTTTTTTTTTCAGAGAATGCACCATTCTTAACAATAAGCTTAACTTTTTTCGATCAGTTTAGATCGAATAAAAACTAGTGTATGACACACGCCCAAAAAACTTTATTTTTCGACCTTGTATCATGAATAACTATTACATTACTGGATGAAACAAAACTTTCCATTTGTGCAGTCAAGCTGCCAATTTAATATTTTATTTAACAACACAGATCGCCACATTATAGTAGACGCGATTATCGTGTGTTGAGACAAGTATAAATACCAATAGTGTATCACAGGGTTGACTGAAAGTTTCAATTATAACTCTGGAAAATTTAAAGGTTGTTATATCATCTATTAAAAACCTATTTCTTAGTATTACAATTAATGCATATAAGAAGCAAAAAGTCCAGATTCAGATTTAACACAAAATTATAACTTTAAATAGGCTTGACAATTTTTAAAATAATTTTTTAACGTTTTTATCAACCAGTTTAACTGTGTTTCTGACTGTGTGTTTCTTTTTGTTCAATCATTAGATCATATATACATAGATGCGCCTTGAGTCAAACCGAAATGTTTTCATTGCTATACACGGAAAGAAATTAGTGGGCTCTGCGCTATACATTATAAGATATTTGGTAACAGTGGCAAATTATAGTGATTTAAGCTATAGATTATAAGGGACACAATAACTAATAATGTTAAAAATAAATTGGAAACGATTATATATATTACAGACACGATTATATTTATTACAGGCACTATTATAAATTTACAGAAATTTTATTATATTATAAAAATTATTAGCACGGACAATAATTAAATCTATTTAAGCTATAAATGCCATACTATTTGTTATATTTTATTATTCACTAAACAATTAAAGTATTTCATATAAATTTTTACACTGACTGCCATAATTGTAAGAGAAAGCCTTGTATTTATATAATAAGCGATTATAATTTGCTTGGTAAGTGTGTTATAGCGCTCCTAGCTATAATTTTTTTTTTCCGTGTATCCAGGTAGATTTCACCTTCGCGCTTCTGGTCACCACCCACCGCTATAGTGGTTTGTTTACAATTGGCTTTGTATATGTTCTACATAAAACAAATCAACATTAATTCCATATCTATGTATATATGATCTAATGTTCAATCATTACAAATATACTGAAAATTTTCTACTTACAAATATACTGAGAGTTGTCTATCTAAAAGCATAAACCTAAACTTCCAAAATGAATTTGAAAAACGATTTGATGCAAACTGTATGTCAATAATTAAAAAATAAATCAATAAACTAAACAATTTTCTACTGAGAATTTTTATAGTATTTTGTTTTTATTTATTGGCGACATGTATAGTTTTGTTTCATCCAAGCTGCAAGTAGATATCAGTGTCACTTACATGTATCTACTACTTTTTCATCAGATTCTAATTCAGTTGTATTTATCACTATGTTAAATGTTGTTGAAAAGTATTCACTTGTTCTAAGGTTGGCTATCATATCGTTGGTCTATGAACAGAAATACAACTAATTCAGAACAAATAATGCAAAAACGGACAAAGGGCATTTTGAGCCCACCCTCAACAACGACGAATTATATGTCATTAGAAAGGTATTGCTTTCCCATTTTGAAAATTTTCAAATTTTCGGGAAAGCCTTGTATTTGCAAAAATTTTCATTTTTTTTGCGTTTTATGACGTTTTATGTCAATATAAATCAATTTCGAGCAAAAAAATTGTCCGTCACATCATTTAACCCCTTAACGCACTCAACCGAGTCAATTCGTAGACAATTGGTTGGGTCTTTTTTGCTTACCCAAGTTAACTCGGGCGACTTATATTTTGCCAAATTGGTGAAAAATTAACCACTTTTCCGAAAAAAAGTGGTGCGTCAAGGGGTTAAGGAGTTTTTGGTGGTAAAGTCATGGACTATTTCTGATTAAAAAAAGGTTGGCAATGGTACAGTTGGACCCACAAAAAACGCAAGATTTAAATATGCTAAAATTTCAATTTTACTAGTTATTTTATAGTTTAAGTAAGATTTTAAGAAATAGGTTAGGTTAATTTGACAATTAATTGTCAGTTTTTTCAAAGTTTATTACAGAAAATGCATGCGAATAATGTTGAATATTAAAAAAATAATAATAATAAATAATAAACTGAAAAAACATTTAGAATATTTAATCAAATCAAAAATTAAAACACAATATTTAGTAAATCTTATGAAAAAATAAAAATTCTCTACTAACCAAACATATAATTTATGAAAATTATGATTTTCGTTTAAAAAAAAGTTTTTCCGGTGGTTTTTTTTCGCTTTTTTAATCTTGGAACTATCGATGCGGCGATGGGCGATGGTTTTCAACCCAGGAAAATTTGTATTGTTTATAGCATGCACCGCTTCTTGTAAATGGTATTCTCTCAAATAATTAAGTAAATTTTCATCCTGTGTTTCATTTGACATCTTCTTTCTTTCCGAGTCTGCACGCCCTTTCCTCCCCCATCTATTTTTTCTTCAATCTTAACCATTATTCTTTTTTCTATGATCTTAACACAACTCTCCGAAACACTAAATAACCTTGCCACAATTAAAGAGATCAGTAGCCACAATCACTTCCGTACACCCTGCTTCCAATATACTAATAGTTTGAGATTTCTTAACATTTCTTAACGCATTTCTAATTACTCTATAATTATTATAAGTAATTTTGACAAATATTGTCAACATGACGACGGCTTTGTTTGTATTGTAATTATTGAATTTACGCAACTAAATTTTCAATCTTGTTTTTTTTTCGGATCCAACTGTACTATACTCAAACCATTTATTTACCCATAATGCCTTAACCATCAATAACTCATAGTCAATAGTTTTGCTTTCCCATTTTCAAAAATTTAAAAAAAAAATTTTTTAAGCATATGGCGGCTTTTGTCTGGCACTTCTCATTAACAATGAATCCCTTATTATTTTTAACAAAAAATAACAGAGTCCCTGGTAGTCTACCAGTAATATTCAAGATCTGAACAAATAAGTAAAAAATAAATAAATAAATTTTACATGATGTAAATCTTACCAGTAATTTAGAATTAATTAAAACAAAGGAAGCACCCTTCTCTTTGTGTACAGCATGAGTATTCATATCACAATTAATACATCGGTTTATGGTCCACAGCCCCACATTTCTGGTGTTCACCAGTCCAGCATGAACTGTATTTATATTTTTTAGTTTTATCACTTGTTGAAGTTCCTGAATAAAAATAAAATTATAACTAGTATTAGTATTTATTACACAAAAAGTGCCAAAAGAAACGGATAATTACACACGGCAAAGATTGAGAGAAGCATGCCCCAAAAAAAAAAAAAAACGGAAAATATTGTATCACAGGAACTCGATTGCGACCCTATTTTATTAACTAGTTTAGAATAGATTGAAAGGGCCATGACTCTTATATAGCTTTGGTTATGGCCATTTGGTCATATGGTACATTTTGAAATTTTGGTGAAGGTTCAAAAGTCCAAAAAGTAAAATCCCTATAGCCCCTAATTACGGACAGCCCCTAAACACTTAATAAGTTTATAATTTTTTTAGTGTTATACATTTTTACTGACACCCACCCCCCTCTAACGCGGCGTTTTAGAGACCCCCACCCCCCCTCACAGCGTGACATAATACTTCATTTCAATCATTCCCTAAGGGGACCCTCTAGCCTACATTTTTATAGAGAACCTTGATACTGTTCCTAGTTTAATAATCCCCCCAAAAGCCCTGCAGGTAAATCCAAGGGCAAGCCAGGATGGAAATCTAGAAGAGCTCAGAAAATTTCAAGGTGTGTTCATAAGATTCCAGACAGGGTCAAATCCAATAAAATCTTAAATACAGCTGCTGTATTTTGTTATTTCTACAGAAGGTGCCCAAAAACTTTCTGACTACAGGCGTTAGCCATGACTAAGGACACTAGATCAGTGGCACAACCAGTAGAACTGCTTTACCGATTCAGTGTCCTTATATTTTGGAAACCTATACACAATACACAAATTAATATTTGAACATAATATATTTACCTGTTTAAAGAAATTGTCGTTCATAAATTCTTCATTTAACTCCAATAAGTCCACATTAACCTTCTGAAAGTCGTCAGAATCTGTTTCGACAATAATATTCAAGCAACCACAGGCCCTCATAGTTACTGTTATTTAATTTCAGGTAACAAACCAAATATAGATTCTAAATGATACCGTTTATCTATAACAATAAAGTTCATTACATTTTCAAGGCAAAAATAATAAATACAGCTGTTCAAACTTTGTTTACTACATAAAATCTTTGATTAATTGGCGCAATTAATATATGAATAAATCTAGTTGATATTGGAATGTGTAATTACCTTGTATTTCCTTACCTTAGTGTTTAATTTTTAGTTTAAATCCCATAAAATCATGTACGAAGTAAAGCAATTTTAATTCAGTTTATTGAAAATCCTAACCCAACTTTTCCAACAATGCGTAAATAGGAAAGAAATAGAATTCAACGTGATTGCGTTCAATAAACTTTGAAAATGTTGTTTATTTCGAAGGATACCGAATTCGGGTTTATTAAAAAACAACCCACACTTCTGTAAATTATAATAATAAACGATTTATGCGTTTTGTTTAGGTGTAAATAAAATAAACTGCTGATCAAAATTATCTCGAGACGCGATAAGGAAATGACGAAATGATTTTTTGTAATCTAATAATTTTGAAATATTTTTTTAATCGGTTAATAACCTAAATAAATATATAAATAATTAACTAATGGCTCAGAAGCTCTGAGCTTCTGCTGAGGGAAAACAAAGAAACTGTGACACGCTAATATGGTGAATGCGCACATTCATATAATAAAAACAATAATTCACCTCTGAAACGTGGGCGTAGGTATATAAGAGAACATGGCAAGTGCGTAGGGGGTATGTACAGGGCCATCGAGGGGGGGTTGTTTCGACGGGCCCGGAATTTTAGAGTAGGCCCGGATGATGGACAGAGTTTTTTTTAACCATCCGAAATTTTAATTTTTGGAGGTGTATATGATGAGCCTATTTTTAAGTCAAACAAATTTTTCAAAAGGTAAAAAAAAATTGGGAGCCCAGATTTTTGTGGGTGGGGGGTGATGACATTTTATTTTCCTTGGTCATCAAAATTTTCAGGAGGTAAAATAAAATTTGGGGGGGCCTGGGTGAGGAAAAAAACAATCGGGGGCCCGTGGGTTATTACCCCCTGGGCCCCGATTTTCTCTCGACAGCCCTGTACCCCCGTCTGGGGCCTCAGTGACAAGGTAATAACAGTCTGGAGGTCCAGAAAAAAATATATTTTCTTTTTCAAAAAGTATTTTTAACTTTTATTTAACAATTTCTTGTTTTGCAAAAAAATATTTATAAAAAATGTTAATTTTTAATTTAATTCAAAACTATTTTATTCTTTGGAAAAAAAATCAACTTAATTTTTTGTTTTGAACCCAGGCCTATATTGTAGGCCGCATACAGGGAAAGTGTTCTTTTGTTGGCAGCAATATTTTATTTTGAGCTTTGAATAGTTTTAACTTACGTTATTTGGGAAAGTTCAATATACCATCCACTGTAGAGTACTATACTAGTACTATTATAGTACTATAATAGTAAACAGTCTGTAGTAATAGTATATAATGTAATGTAGTAATAGTATACAGGGTGATCAGTTACTGCCATGCCAAAATTTAAGAGGTGATTCTACATCCAAAAATATGAAAAAAAGTTTCTATAAAATTTGGTCCGGAAATCAGCCCTAAGGGAGCTACGGCCCTTTAAAATTGTAATAAAAATAAGGTTTTTAATTAATAACTCTGGTACCCTTTAAGCTAGAGCGACGAGCTTTTGCATGTATGCTAGTATTAATAAGGGCAATACGTTTATGTTAATTTTTTTTTTTTTAATTTATCCAGAGGCGTGCCTAGACGGAAAAATATTGCGGACCAACCTTTATAGGAACTTTTGTTAAATTTTGGCATGCTAGCTATTGATCACCCTGTATAATGGAATGCGTAGAATTGTATATCTTGACGGCTTGTTAAATTCAAAACTTGCAAAAAAACAAAATATCCATTTTTCCAAGATCAAGTCGTGTTTTTTTACTTCGACAAAAGGCATTACAGATCTATTTCTTCAATTTCTCGTGAACATTCACTTAAATCGTCCGTTACGTAACATATCCCTAGACCCCCTCCTCCCCCCTGTCACAAACTGTCACATTTTCTGTGACCCCTCCCCCCCTATTCGTATTACGTAATATATGGACAGCTCCTTACTTTAATTCTAAGGTGTTTGGACCTTTAGATTTATGAAAAATTACAGACAGACGGACGCAATTTTTTTACTGATTTCGACTCATGTCTAAAACCTCGAGCTCCAAACGAGAAATATAAAAAAAAACATGGTCAAAGATTTTTACTTTTCGGCGAAGATTTCAATACATCGGCACTTTTAGTAGTACTAAGCATGGGCGGATTAATGGGGGGGAATGCCTCCCCCCCCCAGCGAAAGATATTAGCATAGAAATACCTTAAAAATTATATTTTTGGTGAAAGCGCAATTTTTTTCCTTAATGATGCCCCCCCCTTAAAATGAAATAAATCCGCCCCTGGTACTAAGTGTAATTTATTAAAACCAAAGATTAATGTAAACCAATGTTTATTGTATGAATTCTGACAATTTCATAGAAAATAGTTATTTATGGTACTAGTGGGTAAAGTAATATATTGCCCATGAGAAAATTAACCTGCAAGGCGTCAGCCAAGCAGGTTAATTTTCGAGAGGGCAATATCGGTTTACCCATGAGTGCCATACAAGGTTTTATCCAATAAATAGCTTGGGAATTCATATTTTTATTAATTTTAATGACATTTACAAGAAAATAATTTGACAAGTGACAGTTGAGTGGGTAAAATAAATAATTATCCACTCAATAAAGTAAAAGCCACGCGGGGTGTATTATTGAGTTTATTTTTTTTAAATAAAGCTGGTAATTGTCTTATTATCTGTATGTATTGGATAAAAAAATATTAGTTATCGTTTAATGTCAAATTATTTGTCAAACACTTATTATTAATAAATTATTGTTCTGACACATTATGACAGATATTTAACAGATTTGAAATATCTGCCCAAAATTTAGATAAAATATTCTAAAACAGTATAAAATAAAGTTTTATTAAGTCCGATATGGTCATTTCTCAGAAAAAAAGTCCATTATCTCCGAAACCGAGCCTGAGGTGCTCGGTTTGGACTTTTCTGTTAATGGTTTTATAAGGTGTAGACTTCCTACTAGCAGGATTAACTCTTGGTTTGCATTGGCAAGTCACTAAAACTTAATTTGTATTCAAGATTAGCGTGTCGGGAGTCAAAGGCGTAGAGAAACGAAAGAGTTGGGATGGGATAAAGAACTGCTTCAAACCAGTCATGACTGGTGACAAATAATGATTAGATAGTATCTGTTTAATTCACAATTAAATAGACATTTTGTAACCAAAGCCTAAAATAATTTAACAAACGGTTTCCATACCTTTAAGGTACTGAATTAATTTTTAATAAAATATAAATAATGTAGTCTTTTCATCAGTTAACAAAATGAAGAGGCGTAACCGATTTTTGGTAAAAAATACTCAAAAAAGATAATATAAACTGTTAAAAGAGATCAGTGTTATTTTGGGTGGTACTTAAGGGGTCTTTCTACCTTCAAATTTTAAAAATATTTTATTTTTAAACATTTTTTTTATGGAAAGAAAAAAGACATCATTGTGAAATTTCTTAGGTATGTTTTTTTATATTTAAAGAATACAATTTTTTTTTTGGATTTTTAAAGTGCATTTTTGCCATACATTTTGTTTGAAAAAAACATCAAAAAACGGTTGTCGCCACGATTCCGGCCGTTTGGATCGACTAAAAAAAAAACGGGATATTATTTAGTTTTGAAGTCGCTATAGCACTATGTAAAATATTTTTTTTTTGGCCAAAAAATAACAAAATGGCGGACGTTTTTCAAAATTTTTTAAATAATTTTTAAGAAACGCGTCCGCCATTTTGTTATTTTTTGGCCAAAAAAAATCTTCTAGATAGGGCTATAGCGACTTCCAAACTGACAAATATCCCGTTTTTATTTTAGTCCATCCAAAAGGCCGGAATCATGGCGACAACCGCTTTTTGATATTTTTTCAAAAAAATTTGATGGCAAAAAATAGCACTTTAAAAATCAATTTTTTTTGTATTCTTTAAATTTAAAGAAACATGCCTACAAAATTTCACAATGATATCTTTTTCTTTCTATATGAAAAAAACTAAATATTCAGTTACAAATGGACAGGAAGTTATGATCCTACACAAATGTACTTTAATTTTTGTTAAAAACACTATAGCTCTAAAGTCACGATTCGCTCACCGCAGTAATGAGAAGAATCTAGCACATGCGATGTCAAAAGTGGCTTCCGTTTAGGCAGTTGTGTTTTATGAAATAGTTTAATTTGAGTGGGGTTACGGTGCGCATCAGGTCCACAAAAATGAACTATATTTTTGCACTGATTTCTGGTTTTATTACTAAAACTTACTGTCTTGAATATAATTAGGTGCGGAAAATCCAGTTGTTTTGCAAAAGATTGTTAAAATACTCACGAATTTCTGTATGATTTTTTTAATGGGGAGGTTGGTTTACGTTAACAATGGTTTGGTTTGGTAGTTTGCTGGTTTGGTGTTTTTTTTTTAATGGGAGGCATTTTTCAGATACGATATTTCAGAATTTATAAGGCGATATATTCTAAGAATCAAATGTTTATTAATGAATATTCCGCAATTTTTTTTACGAAAATACTATTAAAAGCTAGTACTTTTAGCCAATTAAAAAAAACTGTTAGCTCGCAAAGAAAAAAGTAGATATTTTTGTAAAATTCTGCAAAAGAATGTTACATAACCTTAAAATAATTTTTGGCATACGTCAAAACAAAAAAAGAAGAAAAAAGAAAATCAGTGCGGATGCGCTGGATTCTTCTCATTACTGCGGTGAGTGAATCGTTTAAAGTCACGTACTCTAATATTTAAGGACGGACATAAAATGTTGCATTTTTAACAAAAGTTAAAGTACTACAATTGTAGGATAATAACTTCCCATCCATTTGTAACTGAATATTCAGTTTACTTTTTAGCTAACCTTCAAGGTCCTTAAAAAAATGAAAAATCCGTTACGTTCCTTCAATTTGCCAGCGACATTTTAGTTCTTGAGACAAAATACATGTTTTTAGTATTAATATTATACACTACATAAAAAATACATCACAAGCAAAAAAAAATTACAACATGCCGAAACCTTTCGAATAGCTTATAGCTTTTATGAGCCGATCTTTGAGTTTTTCCTTCGAGGAGTACTCGGGCAACAATAAAACGTTAAAGCAGGTATGCGCGGTGGGTAATCGGTCCGAGTCCGGTCCATTTTTCGCTATTACCAGTTTCAGTCGACTGAGGCCGCCGATCGGCACTCGGTCCGACCCTGTCGTGAACTGTAACAGCTTCCTTTTGTCCTCGAAGGACAAAGCGTGTACTATCGTCCAGAAATCTTTGATTGTCTGAGATTCGCTCGTGTAACCTCCGTCGTATTCGGTGGAATGTTCCAACTCGTCGAAGTCGAAGTTCTGGAAAAATTAAAACGTTGCACAGTGGGCTGAGAAAAAAATATACAGCCGGTTCCAGAACTCGCGTACAGAAATTTGAGGGTATAATAAAAACCCTTTGGAAAATATGAAAAAAATGTCAAAAAAAATCCATCTTCGTTCAATTCAAAAATAAGAACCCTTTAAGTGGACCAATACTGTTGCTGATGTTAAATTACCTTTAAAAGTTGAATTTGTAGCTATAGAAGCAAATTTAATTATTGCAGGTACATATTCTGTAGGGTGACATGCTGATTAATGTGACATAAATATTTATTAATGTCAAAAAACCACCGCCGGATGGAGTGACCCTATAAAAATAGAATATTTGACAGCCTCTATCGGTTTTGTCAATATATAATAAACTAAAGTTGAAAGTCACAAACAATGCACGCGTCAACAATTAAAATGCAACCATAGTTACTAATAAGTAGGGAAAAACTAATTTGTAGGTAATTTAACATCAGCAAAAGGATTGGTCATATTAAATAGATTCCTTTTTAATTAGTATTGAAGATGGATTAATTAAAAAAAATAATCATATTTTCCAGATATACCCTCAAATTTTTGTACGCGAGTTCTGGAACAGGCTGTATGGACGAAAATCTAAATTAAAAATATTTTTGATACCGCTGATTTCGTTTGGACTTTTAGTAGTTTTCGTAACGAGTAAGCGACTTTAGTCCTTAGTGCACGAGAATGAAGTTTTTTTGACGACGCGAAGCGAAGTCAAAAAATCATTCGAGTGCACCAAGAACTTGTCGCAAACGAGTTGCGAACAACATTTTTCGTTCGACCTACAGTCTAGACTGTTTAAAAATGTATATTTTAAAGAATTACCTGTTTAATTTTGACATTTCAAAATTTTATAAACGTCAAATGACTTTTGTCAAAATGGAAGCTATATGTAACCGTTTGGATAAATGAGTGTGGATAGTTGTCATTTCATTCAAATATGCACTATGTACTCGTGCGATAGAAAAATATCGTAACGATATATATAGTGAACATGCATTTTTCTTTATTTCGTGTACACTAGGTCGTACGAAAAAACATTTTTGTATTCAAGGTTGGCGTGTTTGGGGACTGGCCGCGAGATGGGGTGACTATAGTTACTTACTTTGCTTCCACAGATTAGTAACTCGATTTCTTCTGGACGGAATAAAAGCTCCAACGGTGATTCGTCAACAACCATTTGAAAACCTTTGTAGAAAGCATGAAATTGTTTTTCTACGGCCTTGTTTAGTAGAAAATCAGCGTATAAATCAACAAATTCCTAAAAAATAAAATTTTCTACAATCCTACACAACCAATAAGAAATATTGTTGACAACAAAATAATACTTTTCCCAAAAGGCCTAGGTTCATTAAAATCAAAAACAAAGAAGTCTTTTTTTTTTTCGTGAAAAAAAAAAAAACAAGTTGAAAAAATTGCTGTTTGAAAAAAATAGTTTTTAACCCATTTTACAGCACTGCAAAAACAATCCCAGCTTAGAACTTTTGATAATCAAACTATGGTCCAAAGAGTGACCGCAAAGTTAACCTCTAGAACACTAAATCTTGCTTTTTGCACAAGTTCATGACCAGACAAAAATTTTGCGGACAAAAAGTCTTTAGCTACAAGCGTTATTACAAGTTATCGTGGTCACAAATTTTCCAAATAGCAGAATTTTCAAAACTTGCTCATTTTTAAACTCATCTAGCCTTCAGGAAATGTGTGGTTATGAAGCCCTTGATATGAAATGATAAAAAACTAGATGAAACGTTGCGAGCACCCTGTCAAAACATCGGCACTATTGTACACTAGAGCCATCTAGTTTGCAAATTTCAAACTAGGTGTTTTGTTTGATTTTAAATTCTGTATCTTTAAAACATTATATTCTAGCAAAAAACTGTATATAACATTTTTTTATAGGGCTTAAAAAGATCTTTTACTTAAAATATAATTTTCTGAAATCGGGTTATAAATATGTGAGATATGCTAAAAAACCTTTTACTGCTTTAAACGTCAATATCTTGAAAACAATGCGTTTTAGGAAAACGTTGTTTATAACATTTTTTGACCAATTTAAAATTATCTGTTATATAAGTGGTAAATACAATAATAATTGCCTTAATTATAAACAAAAAACGCTAAAAATAGGAGTTTTACCCTATTTTTACCCACTTACCCCCAATCGTTTACCCCCAAAATCTAATCAGCTCTTCGGAATACGATAAGAAACAATATGCAAAAAACCGCAAGTCGATATCTCATGTAGAAATGGAGTTAGAGAGTTTACACCCAGACAGACAGACGGACGGAAGCAAATTTTTTTTTACTGATTTCGACTCAGAATGGTCTAAAACGTCGGGAAATGTGAAAAAAACGTGGTCAAAGATTTTTCGGTGAAGATTTCAATACATCGGCACTCTTAGTAGCACTAAGTGCCGATGTAAAATTGACTTACATATTTGTTCTCCTGGTTCACCGGACAATCGTCGCCATTTTCCTTTAAATCTTGCGTTATTAACGACCCAAATACATCTTGATAACTTATCCTAAACGTTTGCATGAAAACGTCTTCTATATCTGGTTCATTGTATTCTAGCAATTGTTTTAGGCTGTTGTAAAGTGGCTGAAAAACATATTTTTTAATTAAAGAGTGGGAAATATGCGCAAAATCTTTTCGCGAATGGTGCGAAAATTAGTAAAAATTATAATAATTATAAATAATCTAATAATAATGAAATTATTATTACATTATAAAATAAATATAAACTTGTGATCAAGCTAAGTTTTTGCAGGCCTATTTTGATACTCAAAAGAAAAAATATAGATTTCAAGGTTTTTAAATTTTATAACATTACAAACACTAGGGCTGCTTTTATCGATTATCGATATTTGAGTGATTTTAGGGTTTTTGGGGCCCTAAAAGTACCCCTTAGGGTTGTCTCTGTATTTTTTTACTCTAAGAGCGTTCTAACCACAACACGTAGAAAAGATTAAGTAAATATATTTTTTTTGACCACCCTAATGATACATAACAGTTCCAGTTATTTGGGTAGCGACTACAAAAAATGCCAGCTGGAAAGATTTTGTTCTAAAATTGTCCAATATTCCGGTAAAACAGTTTCTTACCGGATTCCAGTCCAACAAATCCTCGAACGATCCCCGTTTGCCCATCAGTTTTCTATAAAGCACCATTGGAAAGTTAACTGCCAAAATGACATTGTTGTAGATAGCCAATCCCAGCACGGTTCCGATCAGCGTGAATTGAGCGTCGCTCTCGAAACTGGTTGGATTGAACCACACCGTCTGGGTGTCAGTTTGCACCTAGACCGAGAATAGTTATTTATGGTACTAGTGGGTAAAGTAAGATATTGCTTCGCTGAGCCTCGCAGGTTAATTTTCGAGAGGGTAATATCGGTTTACCCATGAGTGCCATACAAGGTTTTATCCAATAAATAGCATAGGAATTCATATTTTTATTAAAAATTTTAATGACATTTACAAGAAAATAATTTGACAAGTGACAGTTGAGTGGGTAAAATAAATAATTATCCACTCAATAAAGTAAAAGCCACGCGGGGGTTATTATTGAGTTTATCTATTTAAAATAAAGCTGGTAATTGTCTTATTATCTGTATGTATTGGATAAATGTGTATTTTCAGGGGTTTTTATATCATAACAAGCTGTAAAGATATCTAATGCTACGCATTCCATTATATATTATTCACAGTAAATGGTATAATGCATTTTCCAAATACTAAAAAAAAAAAACAATTTTCAAAAAAAATAACTACTAAATATGTAAATTTTTTTTAAATTTCTTAAAAAACGATCTTTTTTGAAAAACGAAAATTAAAAAAAAATACTTTTACATTTTTTTTATTTTCTTTTGGTAAAATTAAGGCCTTATAATAAAAGTAATTTTTCCTGGAAAAATGACGTTAATCGGAATTTCTTTCAGCTTTTTTCGATTTTTTAAAAGTTCAACCCCCCATAACTTCTAATACTGTTTAGTCTGTAATCATCGCATATTTAGTAGAATTCGATATTTTTTTTATCGTACACTTGATTTCAAAAATAATGGAAAAGTAGGGTTAACTAAAATTTCATATTTTCCAGAAAATTTTGTTATGTGGTTAGTTTAACCATGTCAAAAATCATATGTTATCTTTTTTTGGTCAAAACCAAATTTTGACACCTTACAATATTGACACTTTAACCTAAATTTAATGATATTTAATGACAAGTAAAAAAATATTCGTCAAATGGAAACAGCTTTTCTAGAATTGACAATGTAAAAGTTTTTTTATAACCTTACTTTTCCATTATTTTTGAAACTAACCGTGAACATGGCGTAATCTGGATTGAAAATTTCCTCGATGACTAGCTGAAAAAATTCTTTTGACACGCCTCCCTCGTCTATACCTTGTTCGCCCTCAAACTCTACGACCAGTTGTTTTTTCAGGTCATTGGGGTTTTCCATTGATATCATTTCTAACTGAAAATAAATATAAAATATGCGTTAAAAATGATCGAAAAAAGTTAAGGATATTTTGGTTTCTACGAAAAAAAAAAATTATCGAAAAAAAATTGCCCGCTGCTGTCTCATTATCTTGTTCAGATGTATTGAACATGTCTGGGACATGCTTGGTGGACCAGTAATTGATCGTCAACCACATTATCATTATGTAAAGAAACTAGCAAGTTCTTCCGGATTTATGGCATTTCTTTGACCAAGATCAGTTAAATCGCTTGTTTTTAAGTATGCCTCGGCGAGTTTAAGCGGTTATAGCCAACAGAGATAGAATTACTCGCTATTATTTAATTTTCAGTTTTCAAAAATAATTTCTCTTTTGTTACATTAAACATATTGTTAAATCCCGAATATAAATATTTTTGAATTGATTAAATTTATTTGTTTTTTAGAAATGATTAGAGAATATGGACATTTTATGATTTTTTTCCTAAACTGTTTTTTTCCCAGCACCATTCTTCACATATCCTTAACTTTTTCGATCAGTTTATTAGTGTCTATTAAATTCCAAGATTGAATTAAAAAGGGTTAGTCAGAAATAGGGCCATTAAAAAAACAGGAACTCCTGAAGGTTACAGAAATCAATTTTAAGAATTAAAAGGAATTAAAAAAATCAAAAGTTTTATTTAAAAAAAAACCTTATCCGAGATACTCGTGAGGTGCTACAACCTTGCTTTTCTATCTCGCTTAAAGCCAGTCGCTTTGCAGGTTGCCAAATTTACCACGGTTGAAAAACTTTTTAGTAATTTTAGAACTGAGGATTGTTTCATTAAATTAAATACAAAAAAAAATCACTTTTACTTTAATATTAAATTCACAACATACCCTCGAAGTTCGAGGCTCGAACAAATTAAAACAAATAATGTTAATTCAAAAATGACAAATACTTCATTGGCTCAAATTCACCACTTTAATTAAAATATAATTGATTGCAAAAGCATGTCGCGGCCATGGAGGTATTTACGTACTTCCAATACTCTGTATTACAGTATTACATTTAACTAGTATTAAAAGCCCCGTACTTAAACTTATACTGGGTGTATTTGAAATAGCGTAGGAAATTTTAACAGGTGATTCTACATGATAATATATGACAAAAAGTTCCTATAAACATATGTCTAAAAATGCGTCATAAGGGAGCTACGCCCCTTTGAAATTGGCTAAAAAAATCGTTTTTTATTTAATAACTCAGGAACCCTTTGAGATATATTAACGAGGTTTTGCACGTGAATTAATCCTAATAAGGCCCATCTTTGTATGTCATTTTCACGTACTTATTTAAACCAGGGGTGTGCGAAACGGGGGGGCCTTATCAGTTTTTTGTCCCAAACTTTTTTCTGTGTAACTTTTTTGCAATTTTATTTTTGAAATATGATTCCTCAGGTCAAAATACATAAAAAAGGTACTCTTGTTGTAATACTGTAGGATTAACCGTTTTCGAGAAAAGTTCAATTGAAGGTGAAATTTCACGGTTTGAGGACGAAAAATTAAATACTAAAATGTCTAAAACCAAAATTTTAATGATGCAATGTTATTCTACATCAAAAACTAAGAAAAAAAGTTTCCATACATGTAGGTCGAAAAAACGCTTTTAAAGCTACCATAGCCCTTTAAAAATGGTGCATATTTAGGAGACCATAGCTCCATTAGGATTGATTTTTGGAAGTACCTGTATATGAGGTTTTTTTCTTAGTTTTTAATGTACATTCGTCCTGCATCATTAAAATTTTGGTTTTCAACATTTTAGTATTTAATTTTTCGTCCTCGAACCGTGGAATTTCACCTTCAAATGAATTTTTCTCGAAAACGGTTAATCCTACAGTATTACAACAAGAGTACCTTTTTTATGTATTTTGACCTGAGGAATCATATTTTAGAAATAAAATTGCAAAAAAGTTACACAGAAAAAAGTTTGGGACAAAAAACTTTTAAGCTCCCCCCGTTTCGCACACCCCTGGTTGAAATAAGTACATGAAAATAACACATAAAAACGGGCCTTAGTAGGATTAGTTGACGTGCAAAACCTCGTTGATATATCCAAAGGGTTCCTGAGTTATTAAATAAAAACCGATTTTTTTAGCCACTTTCAAAGGGGCGTAGCTCCCTTATGACGCATTTTTAGACATATGTTTATAGGAACTTTTTGTCATATTTTATCATGTAGAATCACCTGTTAAAATTTCCTACCCTATTTCAAATACACCGTGCATTGTAAAAATCTGATATTAAATTTTTATTCTTATAGGATTTCAATAAACAAATAAAAAAAAATAGCTTACCTCTACTAATGCATCATCTATAATATGGTCCCTCCTAACTTTTAGTCGTAAATAAGGATTTGATGGTTGTCCTGACACAGCCTGTAATAAACTGATCCTCCTTTCAGAGTACATTCTTATTCTATTATCAAAATATAACCCCATCGTTTTAGTCGCTGGCGTTAATATAAATGGATAGTGCATAAAACTAAATTTACCTGAAATTAATAATATTGTAAGTAAATAATAGTATTTGGTATATTAGTGTGACAAAGCTAGTCTAATAGTCGGAGAGCTAGTGACCCTGTTTACATCGGCACTTAGTGCTACTAAGAGTGCCGATGTATAGAAATCTTCGCCGAAAAGTCAAAATCTTTGACCACGTTTTTTTCACATTTCTTGACGTTTTAGACCATTCTGAGTCGAAATCAGTAAAACAAATTTTTGCGTCCGTCTGTCTGTCTATCTGTCTGTCTGGGTATAAACTCTCCATTTCTACATGAGATATCGACTTTCGGTTTTTTGCATATTGTTTCTTATCGTATTCCGAAGAGCTGATTAGATTTTGGGGGTAAAAGATTGGGGGTAAGAGGGTAAAAATAGGGTAAAACTCCTATTTTTACGTTTTTTTGTTTATAATTAAGGCAATTATTATTGTATTTGGTTAATTTAGCACTTAAATTGGTCAAAAAATGTTATAAACAACGTTTTCCTAAAACGCATTGTTTTCGAGATATTATTTTACTGCTTTAAACGCCAATATCTCGCAAACAATGCGTTTTAGGAAAACTTTGTTTATAACATTTTTTGACCAATTTAAAATTATCTTTTATATAAGTGCTAAATTAACCAAATACAATAATAATTGCCTTAATTATAAACAAAATAGAAGTTTTACCCTATTTTTACCCCCTTACCCCCAATCGTTTACCCCCAAAATCTAATCAGCTCTTCGGAATACGATAAGAAACAATATGCAAAAAACCGGAAGTCGATATCTCATGTAGAAATGGAGTTAGAGAGTTTACACCCAGACAGACAGACAGACAGACGGACGAAAATTTATTTTTACTGATTTCGACTCAGAATGGTCTAAAACGTCGAGAAATGTGAAAAAAAAAACGTGGTCAAAGATTTTGACTTTTCGGCGAAGTTTCAATACATCGGCACTCTTAGTAGCACTAAGTGCCGATGTAATGATTGCCTTACCTAATTTAATAACTTTGTAATTGGCAAAATCCCTGTCCATTTCGACGGCATCGCTTAAAGGCTCGTTATAAAACTCCGAAAACGGTAAAAAAGGCTTCCTGCAGTCCAGCACGTGCACGCCCAGTTCGGTGGCTAGCGGATCCGCAGGCGGCGTGCTTTTGTTCAGTCGAACAGATAAATCGTCTATCGACAAGTTTAAACTACTCGTACACCTCAATTCTGGCGATTCAAGGCATCCAGCTAACATATTTGCATAATACAAAATCTAGAAAAAATAATAGTATATTAAAGTTCCAGGGTCATAACATAGGGGCGGCGGTGGCTCAGTCGTGAACACCTCGATCTAGTATTCGAGAGGCCGGGGTTCAATCCTCGGTTGTGGAACAACTTTTTCACATAAATAAAATACTGTCGTTTCCCCACCACGTTGGCTTGTGCTGCCGAAGATCTAAGCACACAGTACAGAAAAAGGTTTGCAGTGGATAATGCCGCACTAGCACTCGGACCTGTGATACTACCCGGGCGCACCGAAAGGGAGCAGCAAGGTAGCTGTGAGGTCTGTTGGCCGAGCTCACTTTAGGGACCTTCAAGCAACCAGGATCTGTACTAAGGCTGCAAACGAAAACGATTCTTAAGTAGTTTGGCGCCGGTCCAAGTGACAATAAACTTAAGGATCAAAGCCGCTCACTTAGCCAAAAAAGCCGACAAAACGAGGTTCGGATTCCTCGCTAAACTGTAGGTCCCGGGGTACAACAAGAAAAATCCTCGTTAGAGTAGAAAAACTAGTAACACAGGGGTAGGTAAAAAGGACCAATATGGTCTAGTTGCCAGGCTTGACCTCCCCACCATTACTACTACTACTTCATAACATACGTTTTTAGCGCACGAGTACAAATCTAGAAAATGAGCCGCTTGCGGCGAGTGGGGGGAAGTTTTTGTGAAAACTGGTATATTGGGTTTTTTGAGGTTGCTGAAAGTGAATCTGATAATAAAAAAAATCTAAATCCACCCCTAAGGGGCGGGGGATAGTTTTCGTGAAAATTGGTATATTGGGGTTTTTGAGGTTGTTAAAAGTGAATCTGATAATAAACAAATTCTAACTCCACCACGTAAGGGGCGGGGGGTAGTTTTCGTGAAAATCGGTATATTTTTAAGGTTGCTAAAAGTGAATCTGATAATAAAAAATCCATATCACGCTCGGAGGTAAAAAATGGGAAAGCTCTTTTACTGGGCAGTGTATTTTATGAGCGTAAGACTTTTTTTAACTTTATAGGGTCATGACAAATCCTACCTTCATCAGTTTTGTAGCTGACGTTATCACATTTTCATCTTGCACATAAAAGTCTCTGTGAAAGGTAGTTACAATTACTCTAAGTGTAACTAATTGCTGTAGGTTTTCTAAAATATTTCTTAAACTACTCCTGTTTGGGCCTGACCATATTCTAGCTAGTTTTGCCTGCACCTCGACGGGCAGCCATTGGGACGCTCTGCAGATTGCCGGCAACGCTGTTTCCAGGAAATCTCCAGACCCTGAAATAGTATTCAAAAGACAAATTATATAAGTTATAGAAGTTATATAATACAGGGTGATTTATTAGCCCGTTTACAAACTTTGGCAACGAAAAGTAGATTTCATGAAGAAATAAATGTTCATATAAACATAGGTCCTATCTTTCTTCGTTCAGAAGTTAAAATTACCCACTACACATTTAAATTCCTCACTGCACGTTTTGTGTCCAACTGCACGTGAAAATAACCCCTAAAAAGTGCCGCTTTCAGATAAAATCTAATAAAAATGCAATTTTGAAACCACCAGTAAAAAAATATTTTTAATTTTAAGATCCATTTCAAAAACGGGGCACTCGTAAAAATATAAAAAATATATTTACCTAGGGCGGGTATTTCAAAGACGATTAGCAACACATTTACAACATCGTCGTGGTTTTCTCTCTCCTTCCGTGTTGGCAGTTCCATTTGCAGGTTACCCGCCAGGGTAACCAACGCATTTACTAAGGCATTTTCAAAAATTGACGTTTTTAACTCGAACAACGCCGAATACGCCCTTCTAATTGCCGCCATGTCCACCGGGAGTATCGAGTTTTTGCTCGTTTCTGCACACGAATCTTCATCTTTATCTTTTTCTCCTTCTAAAGATCTTACTTCTTCTTTGTTGAGGCCTTTTATTTGTTCTGAAAATAATATTCAATTTCACCGCTGCTGCTGCTACGATTCGCTCACCGCAGTAATGAGAAGAATCTAGCACATGCGCACTGGTTTGCTTATTTTTGTTTTGACGGATTTCAAAAGTGGCTTCCATTTAGGCAGTTGTAGTTTTATGAAATCAGAGATGTAGTCTCTGATGAAATAGTTTAATTTGAGTGGGGTTATGGTGCGCATCAGGTCCACAAAAATGAACTATACGTTGCACTGATTTCTGGTTTTACTACTAAAACTTACTGTCTTGAATATAATTATAATCCAATTTTTTTTGTTAGAATATATAGCAAAAGATTGTTAAAATACTCACGAATTTCTGTTTGATTTTTTTAATGGGGGCATTGGCTTACGTTAACAATGGTAGTTTGCTGGTTTGGTGTTTTTTTAATGGAAGGCGTTGGTTTACGTTAACAATGGTTTGGTTTGGTAGTTTGCTGGTTTGGTGTTTTTTTTTTAATGGGAGGCGTTGGTTTACGTTAATAATGGTTTGGTTTGGTAGTTTGCTGGTTTGGTGTTTTTTTTTAATGGGAGGCATTTTTCAGATACGATATTTCAGAATTTAGAAGGCGATATATTTTAAGAACCAAATGTTTATTAATTTTTTTTTCGAAAATACTATTAAAAGCGAGTACTTTTAGCCAATTAAAAAAACTGTTAGCTCGCAAAGAAAAAAGTAAATATTTTTGTAAAATTCTGCAAAAGAATGTTACATAACCTTAAAGTAATTTTTGGCATACGTTAAAACAAAAATAAGAAAATCAGTGCGCATGCGCTGGATTCTTCTCATTACTGCGGTGAGTGAATCGTCTGCTGCTGCCATTTTGAGGTTAGATTTATCGTGCGTCATGTGATCTTGACTTGGTCAAGAAGAAAATAGGTAGATTTAAATGTAAAATTTCTCGGTACATGGATATATTTACAATTTTATTCGTTTTAAACAAAATATTTGGGTAGATATATGCGCGCTGTGTATTAATTTTACACTAATTTTTAGTAATTTGTTCTGATTTCAGAATAATTATTTTGAATTTCCTACTATTCCCAACTAATTTGCCTGCGGAATATTCCTTGTATAGTACTTACTTTGAGATATTTAACTTACCATTTGTTGAATCAGATGTATCAACCGGGGAACTGGCTTCTGATATCAGAAAACTTCTAGATAAATTTTCAATACTACTAAAAATTTCACCTAACGTTCGAATTAGAGGCGAATAACAGTCTTTTTCTTTGCATTCAAAAATTATATCATACAGAGACTGTTCAGTTAAAAAAGTTCTTGTAGGTACTAAAAATAAGAAATATATAATTTTAATTATTTGGTAATGATAAGATAAATTATTACAATTCATTTAAAAAATTTGTAAAAGTATTTGACATTGTCAATTGATAACATAACCTTAATTTATACAAGAGACCCATATGGCCATAAAAAATATATACAGGCATATTCAGAAATAGGGTCATTAAAAAAAGACATATAGGTCCATGCTAGAGTGGAATTTTCCCAAACTAAAACAAAAAATTTACGCAGTCATTTAGGAGCAATTTTTTTTTAAGAAAACACTCCCTAAATTAGTACGCCACTGGCTAGAAATTAATAAACAGCGCTGTTGCCAAATTGATGAATTTTGTTTATGAAGATTTTTCTAATTCAAAAACTAAAGAAACATTCTGGCAAAAAAATGGGTTACTTTTTCATGATTTTAGAAGTTGCGCGTCTTTTGCGCAAAAAATTAAATAAAATGATTATTTTGATATAACATATTTTTTTCAAAAATGTTACTAGGTACAGTTGGTTTCAACAAAACTGGAAAAGTGGGGTTATAAAAAAAATACATTGTGAACTATCTTTCATTTGACAAATATTTGTTTACTTGTTAATAAATTTAGTGTCAATATTGTTATTGCCACATCAATGTCAAAGTCAAAAAATGTTGGTGTATTTTTTTAAAATTGAGAGAGATAAAGCAGAAAAACAAGAATACTCAAAGAATACTGGTGTAAAACCCATAATTATAATTTTTAAATTAAGGAACTATGAGGAATACCTAGTTGTAGGAGACCAATATACTAGTAGTGTTCTTAAAAAATAAAGGTATTTAAAACAAGTTTATTAGATACAAAATATATTGATAAGGGGATTTAATAATAGACATTTTAGAATAGGGATATTTTAGAGCAGAAATACAGTAATTAACAATAGAGATACGCTTCAAAATCCAAATAGTATTTACTAAACACAAATGCATAGAATAACATATGATTTTTGACATGGTTAAACTAACCTTATTTTTCAAACAGGCATAACCCCATTTAAATAATCCACATTCACACAACTAAATTTTATGGAAAACATGAAATTTTACTTAACCCCACTTTTCCAGTTTTGTTGAACCAACTGTACTCACCATTTTACTAAAAAATATTTGGTTAAAACAACGATAAATTTATTTGTCCATGATTGTATATTTATGTATCCAAAAAAACTACAACATTTTTAAGATATTAGCTTTTTTAACTCACTTAAAAACTTTAAGTCCTCACATCACCTTTGCCGTTAATAACAACAACAACATTACATTTTTACGAACCAAAACCTTTATTTTGTCAAAAACTGAATTTTGTGTGATTGTCATTTAAATGGCAATCGTAACAAATCTATTGTCGTATAAACTTCTTATCGGTAGAAAATCGAATACAAATCACGCAGGCGCGAGATACTGAATCTGTTCTGTTGAAATTCGGAACAAGTATGACCGCCACATGTTTTTAATTTTAATAAATTATTAATCCTTCGTGTATTTTATTACTTTATAATGTTTTTTGCAATTAATAATATTTTATTAAAGTGGTGAATTTGAACCAAAAAAGTAGTTTGTGTCATTTTCGAGTTAAAACGTGTTAATTATTTGTTTTGATTTGTATCCTCAAATGTTGTGAATTGAATCTTAAAGTGAAAGTGATTTTTTTTTGTATTTATTACAATAAAACAATCATTGAGTGATACCTCAGCTCTAAAATCACTAAAAATTAAATTGTTTTTTAAGCGTGGTAAATTCGGCAACCTGGCAAGCGACTCGTTCGCTCACGAGTAGCTCGGATAAGATTTTTTTAACAAAATTTATGATTTTTTAAAATTCTTTTTAATTCTTGAAATCGATTTCTGGAACCTTCAGGGGATCCTGTTTTTTTTTACCCTATTTCTGAATATAAAAGCTAAATACTTAAGTATAGTTCAGAGAACTTTGTAACATGATTATATGACAGTGATACTTTTTGGCAGCTTATTTTAACCAATTACAACACACTGATTTTTTTAACTACACTTGGGGCCGCTGGCATGTGATTGGTCGAAATCGATAGCTGGGGAACTGTAAAAAGTACGTATCTTAAATCTATTAAATCTATATATTTTAAACCCAAATGCTGAATATGAGTTATTACCTATTTAAGACATATTTGTGCACATATGCTAAGAGTTAAGGATCCAATTTTCAAACAAAATTGAGCATCTTGTCAGCTTAAGCTTATGGAAGTAAATCATTAAATGCCCTGCAACCAAGGTAGCAACCAATCAATATGAGAGTGCCTTAATTTGATGCTTTCTGTCGAGACATACACATAAAGGCACTCTAATCAAGATATATACAGAGCGGTCCAAAAGTCACCACCCCCGCTCTTAACTTTTGAACCAGTTGAGATGACTTCAAATTTGGAACATTTAAATAAGACAACTTAAACTATCTTTTAGCATATATTTAATACTTTCAGCTCTTAAAATGTGGGCAGGGGGGCACATTTTTTTTAATGGAAAGGGGGGTCGTGTAATACATCATTTTAAAGCTTATAAAATTCTCCATTTAACTCCTTATTTTTAAATTAAAAAAAAAAAATTGGATTTAAAATGGGGTTGAAAATGGGTATTAATGTCAAAATTCATCTAAAAAAAAACAAATAATTTTTTAAAAATGCAGAATTTCATCATAAAAAATGTTAATTATATTTTTAAACTAAGTTTAGTTGACATAAATAAAAATTTATAAAAAAAAACTTAAAAAATCGAATGTTTTAGCACAAAAAATTGAAAAATCAAAACCTTAAAAAATATTTTTAAAAATTTTAAAAATGTTAGTTTAAATAGAGAATTTTATAAGCTTTAAAATGATGTATCACACGACCCCCATTTCCATTTAAAAAAATGTCCCCCCATGCCCCCCTGCCCACATTTTAAGAGCTGAAAATATCAAATATATGCCAAAAGATAGTTTAAGTTGTTTTATTTAAGAGTTCTAAATTTGAAGTCGATATCTCAACTCGTTCAAAAGTTAAAGGGGGGGGGGTGACTTTTGGACCGCACTGTATAAATGTAGTGTTATTGACTTTAATAAGCAATTTTTACTGGTTCTGAAAAATTGACGAAACTACGATTAGAAAGTTTCTTTTCTACAGAACTTCAGCTTAAGCGAGATGTTTGTGTATAAAATTGGTATATGATATATGACGTCATATGTTTACAAATCTTGATGTCAGGAGACGTATTCTTGATTTTTGGGGAGTAGAAAGACTAATAGAACGAGTCTGAGGCTGTAATTATACTCTGTTGGTTTCAACATAATGCCTCACATTTTAAGCGTTGTTCTATCAATCGTTCTACTCCCCGAAAATCAAGAATACATCTCCAGGAGTCTTGAGTTAAGGAGTTGTAGATAAGTAAATACGTTTAATTAAAACAGCAGTGTATCTAAAAATAGGTGCGCCTTTTATTTACTTTATTGTTTGATATTTTTACCGAGATATTTAGAGATATATTTTTTATAGCATTTTAATTATTTTTGCCTCTTGTAAAATAATATATTTTTAGCAAGTACCTATTTTATGAAAAACATATAATTTTTAATTGAAACGTAGATTGGCTTAGTCCCAAATCTTTACAGTGACTTGAAAAATAAATTTAAAAATAACTTTACAGTGGACATGTCCACTATCCATAGACCTTTACGATAAACTTACATACCTGTCATCTTATAGTACTGTTATTAACATTAAAACAAGATTTTTAGTTAATTTAACCTCACACATTTGTGTTAAATGAACTGCTATAAAAAATTGTTTTGGTACGGGTCAGCGCTGTTCCCGGTTCATCAGTAAACAGCTGTTTTTATTTTTATATGTTATTTTTGTCATTGTATGCATTATATAATAGTTTGTTTTTACAGTTTCATTGTTTGAGTTTTGGGTATGTTTATGCATTTTTTTAATGTGATCCTTTAATTTTTAAATAACTCATGCTGCAGAATTGAGTTTTTTAGGTAACAGTTGCAGAATATGAATGACTGCTGTTGTAGACTATACTTTTTCTTCGACTGCAAATATGAAACACTGTATGGCTTTAAACTGCGGACATGGTTAAAAACAATGTTTTTTCCGACTTGACATTGTAAATGCAGCAAAACACATATTTTTAAATAAAGCAATTAATGTTATCTAATAATTTTATCAAATCAGTACTTAAAAAAGATTTTTATTTAATTTTAGAACATATTTACAAATTATAATGCAAAAATTGAAGGTTATGTCAGAGTGTTGTGACAGATATCAGGTTTAAATATTTAACAATAGATGGAGCAGTTTTAATTTTTTGAACTAAATTGATAAAAAAACTGGTCAAATATTAAGAAAAACTAACAAACTTTTTGTAATTTTAAGGCAAAACTTTAAATTGCATTAAATTATTCATTGTTTCATGGTAAAATATATATATTTTTGCTAATTTTGATACAGTTTTCTTTATTTTCATATAACAAGAGATGGCACTACATGTGCTTACACTTGATACGGAATATTCATACCGTATCTAGAGCTAGAATGGATTCATTCTGTGTTTGAAAAGTGTGTGTATTTGCTTACATTCTAAAGCAGTTGTAGAAAAAATATATTCTATAAAAAATACACTAAGTTTCTACTTCTGTATTTAGTAGATGTATTAATTTATTTTGCAGACAGTTTTTTAAAAAAGTTTATACAGTCCCATTCGTTATTTATTTGTTACGGGTGGAAACACCCGTTATTAAAAGACCGAAAAAACAATTTTTTTTTGCATTTTCGCCGAGGGGTTTATTTATTGAAAAAAAGTGTACAAGGATTGTGGAAGATTGTCAAAAAGATTGTGAAAGATTGTACAACATTTTAATGAAGATTGTTTAAGATTGTGGGAAGATTTCAGATGATTGTGGATTGTGGATGATTTTGGATGATTGGAGATGATTGTGGAAGAAGGAATTGTCAAGGATTGTAGAAGATTGTTGGATAGGTGTACAAGGATTGTCCAATAAATAAACCGATCGATCGATTTTCGCTTAAGAATGCCATGAAACGTCGAGAAAATGTGAAAAAAGTGGGTGTTGAAAAATGTCTGTATGTAAACCTTATTATCAAATCATCAAATATGGTTAAAATTATTTGTCAGGTCATGTCATTTGAAGCAAAGAAAACAAGATAATTACAAAAAAAAAATGGTTTTTGCGACCTTTCAAAGGCTTTGCGGCAAAACCACTGTAAACTAGTGTTATCCCACCATACTCACTATTATTTATTTTGGCTGTGTTGTTACTTTTTTCAAAAATCACAGTGTTGTTCGAACATTCACTTTTCACAGAGCTGTCACTTTTTTTATCATTTAACAATTGGGTGTCTGTTTTTCTAGCGATTTTATTTGGATGTCTTTCACATAATTGAGCTTCCTCTCGGAACAACTGAATGGCCTGGGCAGCAGCCTGGTCTGGAGTTAAAGGGGTTAACTAAAAAAAAAGAATACCTGTTAGTAAGAATGGTTACCCTATAAAAAATTTCAGATTCAAACGGATAAAAAATAAAATATTTTTAACCCGTTTTAATTAGTTCGAATTATTTCTATTTGCAGCAAATTAGGGAAATTTCAAGTAATAAGTAACGCAAATTTTGATCATTTTCGACCCCTGTAACGCCATTTTCCTATACCATTAACATGGGTCTAACACTCCTTTTAAAAGGAGACTTGAAGAGATTGTATGAAGGCTATGCAAATTAGGTCAACTTTTGCATGGTTAACCATGCTTATTTATGTGGAAGTCGACCTTATTCACATTGTGACCCTCTGTGTTTTTGTAATGTAGTCTTTATATTATATTGGGACATAATAAGACGTGGTATTCATCCCTCCGAACACATTGTGACTTACCCCATGAAATTACTCATTTTAAAAACACTTACGTTACCACTTGAAGCACAGAACTTGTTATCACAAGTGGGATTTCCACAGCCATCAGTAAGTTGATAAAAGTACCGCTCAATAAGCTTTTTTGCAGCAGCTCTTTTCATTTCTTCTTCCTTCTTGTCAATGTGTTTTTTTTCGTTGTCTACAGTACTAGACGAGGCCTCTTGGTTAATCCTACAGGAATACAAATTATGTCTTAGGTTTAATAAGAAAG
Source organism: Brachypterus glaber (assembly GCA_958510825.1). Classification (NCBI taxonomy): domain Eukaryota; kingdom Metazoa; phylum Arthropoda; class Insecta; order Coleoptera; family Kateretidae; genus Brachypterus; species Brachypterus glaber. Next base: position 3,268,322 of record OY294047.1, read on the forward strand.
TCTAGTGTGTATAAATAAAGAAATAATATCGTAAAATATACAAAGAAAAATACATTTTTCGCTGATGACATTCAAGTTTGACATTACAACATAACCTCAAATAGCTAAATATGGACTTTTTAACTTGCAGGATATTTTAAATGGGTCTTTTGGTGTTTAAAATGCATAAAATACCTTGAAGCTTCGTCTTGTTCGCTTATTGTATTTGATGAGCTCATAGAATTTGTTAAAAAAAATGTCTATAAAACTATAAAAGTAACAGAATGAAGACATTCACAATATTTGCTCAACCACTGTGTTGTAACATTTATCTTTTGTATTATTATATTTGTTTAAATATAATTTAATTAATATTTATGTGTATTTTGTTAAAATTATTTTGTTTTTATTTTTAACACTTGTGCTGTTGACTTTAGAAGTTTACTGAGTTGGTAGCACTGTCGACTGATTTTATGTTGGTAGTAGCGGCAAAATTTGAAAAATTCGAAGCCTAGCTCTATATTAGCCTTGTCTCTCCCTTATTTTTGACCGTCTTTCCCCAAATAAATTTTAATAAATTGTATACCGTTTTGTAGAAAATTAAATTCTCTTTTTAATGGTATATAGTGTATACTGATTATAGTTAAAGACCACTAATTATAAAAAAAAAATTATTGTAGTTTTGACTTTTTATTATTTCAATTCTATTTTACAGAAAATTGGTACCCACAGTGCGATAAAAGCAAGACAATCATCACTAAAACAAAAAATACAATCCTCTAACACAGAGGATTTAATTACACACAAAATATTGTGTTAAAACATAAATAATTACACACAATTGCATGAAAAAACAATAAATATAAAATCATTTTGAAATAAAATGTTACTAAAAAATTACCTAATACAATTTGAGACTTTCAATTCAATTTAGGCACTCAAAATTATTACAGACATAATATACACTTTTATCATGGAATTCAGGATTAATACTGAATTAGTCATATTGGCACAGCCAGATAACACAAAACTGCCTTCCTAAGCTGAAAAGTCCTATCTGTGTATGTTAAACCTATGTAGATAGGACCTTTCAGCTTAGCGCGGCAGAAAACCAGGCCCATAGTGGCATGCATACCGGGAGAATCCCTACAAACATTGGTTCGTCGGCCGTCCGACGGCCAACCGTCCGTCGACGAAAATTACGTCGGGTGAATGTTGGCGTCTGGCGGCCGACAAACCAATACAGAATATTTTTTAGTTAATTTTAATCATCCTATTTCTAATTTTCTTTCAGATTTTTTTTTTAAAAGACAGTTTTTGAGATACAGCACAGCGCACAGTAGATCAGCGTTTAATTGTGTAAAAAAATATTGAGAATAAAAAATATATATGCATAGAGGTTTTTCCTTATAAGGTACCTATACCAACCATCTATAATTAACACTTGGCGCCGACCTGCGCCGCCGGTGGTACACGGACCTCTTGCCTGAGGGCCGACGTGCGCCATCGGTGGTCTAATGCATTTTAAATGGGCCGAAAAATTCATACGGCTATAATGCCTTCCTAAGCTGAAAGGTCCTATCTGTGTATGTTAAACCTATGTAGATAGGACCTTTCAGCTTAGCTCGGCAGTATAGTTGAGTTTTACCGAAAAAAACGTTTGCGCGAACGTGTTAAGTTAAATTGAATAAAAAATTTAAAAAAATGTATATCCCTTTTATAAGAATGCTTTTATAGAGTTTTTTATGAAAAATGTAACTTATGGTGCGTTTTTAGCAAATGTTTTACTTACTTTTGCCTAAAATAATATTATGGTCCGCATTTTTTTACACCGCAATTAAAGCAAAATACTGCTGCCAACAAAATAATACGTTCCCCTATAGGCTTAGGTTTATTAAAATCAAAAACAAAAAAACAAAAAATAAAAAGTTTTTCAAATTTCAAAAAAAGTTAATTTTTTCGTAAAACGAAAAATAAATTGAAAATAGTATGTTTTTGAAAAAAGTTGGTTTTACCCCATTACCCCCAACCCCATTTTTACGCAAAACAATCCCAGCCTAGAACTTTGGATAAACAACCTGTGGTCCAAATTTTAAGTCTTTAGCCCGAAGCGTTCTTGAGTTATCGTGGTCAAAAATTTCCCGGACACCGACCGACCGACAGACAGATAGAATTTTTTTTATTTGACGGAAATCATATTTTTTGGATATAAAACGTCCAGAAACGTAAAAAAAAGCAATAAAAATGTTTTACTAACGCAACACTTTCCTTGGGGAAAGTAAAACTACTGTGAACTGTCAAAAACCGTGTCTGATGGAGAAAATTTGATACAAATTCAGAATTAGCAGGTCGAAATTAGTTAAAAACAGCTATTATCTCCCAAAAAAGAAAAAAATTATGTGCCTTCTAGTTAATAATGACTGAGCCACTCTATTAAAAAAGGTTTTATTTAAAATTTTATCAAGGTTAATTTATTTATTTATTAATTTATTTATTAATATATTTATAAATACTTAATAAATATTTAAATGCATAGATGAAAAAAACCCTGCTTAAAAAATAGTTAATTTAAATATCTAAAAGCATAAACCTAAACTTCCAAAATTAATTTATAAAACGATTTGATGCAAACTGTATGTCAATAATTAAAAAATAAATGGCTAAACTAATTTTTTCAATATAACAAGTTTTCAAAAACTAAAATATTTTTAATTTTTTTTTAACAATTCATTGCACGTGTTTTTTTTAATCGCAAGACAAAAAAAAAGGAAAGTAGATATTTTTTTTTCTGAAATTACCGCATTTTATGCCCCTTCTAATATAAAATTATTCCATATAAGGAAATAGGTTATGGTCCCCAGCAGTACATTAATATTTTTTTTCTATTTTGCGACTCTTATAGACTCATAATCACACGCATTTTGCCCATAAAAGGTCTCTACTTTTTTTCTGTTGGGTTGGCAACATACAAAAGCCTATCTCTTGACGTTTTGCGTGCAAATGTCAATGTCGATTTAAAGTTTAATTTTTTACAAAATTTTGTGTTTGGGTTATTTTTTACCGTGTTAAAATTGTGGACTGGTTAATTGCAGTGAAAAAACAAGAGATGACTGTAAAATATATCAAAATATCATTTGTTCTTAGAATTGTAAACAAAGTGTAAACTGTAATGCCAACCCAAAACAAAAAACCCTAAATCAGTCATCAATTTAAATGTAAGTTTTTTAAATTTCAGAGCAAAATAGAAAAAAATGTATAAAGCACTCGTTTCATAACACGTTTTTAGAGCACTAGTACTTTAGGAAACTCGCCGCAAGCGGCTCGTTTTCTAAACTTGTACTCGTGCGCTAAAAACGTATGTTATGAAACTAGTACTTTAATATACTATTCTACATATCCCCTATTTTTCTGCAATATTTTTTATACTTTTTTAAGTGTGTACAAAAGAATCATACAATTTACATAAAACAATAGATTTTTGAAACATGCACATAAAAATATATATTTTTTTTAATGTATTAAATTTTAACAATTCGTAAATTTATAAAAAATAATTTTTAGTTAAGTATACCTAAGATAAATTTTCCTACATTATTTTTTCAATTGTATAACAATAAAATATTATAAAATTTATTAAAATAGAACAGTTAAACTCTGAATTATATAACACACATTATATACAATATAAAGCGCAAAAAAGTTAACTTTCAATCTCAAACAGATATTTTCTTTAAAATAATAAACGATTTAGAGGTAATAATTTTTTTAAGAAAAGCTTTGGCGCACGGTTGTTATTACATCGGCACTTAGTGCTACTAAGAATGCCGATGTATTGAAATCTTCGCCGAAAAGTCAAAATCTTTGACACGTTTTTTTCACATTTCTCGACGTTTTAGAGTCGAAATCAGTAAAAAAATGTTTGCGTCCGTCTGTCTGTCTGTCGGGTGTAAACTCTCCAAACTCCATTTCTACATGAGATATCGACTTGCGGTTTTTTGCATATTGTTTCTTATCGTATTCCGAAGAGCTGATTAGATTTTGAAGGTAAATGATTGGGGGTAAGGGGGTAAAAATAGGGTAAAACTCCTATTTTTAGCATTTTTATTTATAATTAAGGCAATTATTATTGTATTTGGTTAATTTAATAAAAGATAATTTTAAATTGGTCAAAAAATGTTATAAACAACGTTTTCCTAAAACGCATTGTTTTCGAGATATTGGCTTTTAAAGCAGTAAAAGGTTTTTTTAGCATATCTCACATATTTATAACCCGATTTCAAAAAATTATATTTTAAATAAAAGCTCTTTTTAAACCCTATAAAAAATGTTATATACAGTTTTTCGCTAGAATATAATGTTTTAAAGATACAGAATTTAAAATCAAACAAAACACCTAGTTTGAAATTTGCAAACTAGAAGGCTCTAGTGTACAATAGTGCCGATGTTTTGACAAGGTGCTTGCAACGTTTCATCTAGTTTTTTAATATATTTACCTACGTTACCTCCGTTAGTTTAGATATTTTTAAAATGTTTTAGGACTTTAGGAAATCTAATAACTCAGTTTCTCTTAATTTCTTAATTCATTAATTTATTTCTTAATTAATTTTTTAATTAATTAATTTTCTTAATTAACTTCTTAATTTTACTCTGCCTCTAGCGTGTCGACTGCAGTAAAGTGAAACAAAGATTTCAAAACTGTATTATTGGCCAAAGCACTATAATAATAATAATAATTACTATAGTAATACACGCTTTATTTTCATCTGTTCGAGACTGAAAATTTTATACAGTACAATAGCAGTAAAAATTTGTAAAACGGATTTAAGAATTCTTCAACTTTTCTTAGTGTAAAAAGTATTTTTTTCAAATTTAGTACCCAAGCATAAATTAGGTAAAAAAGTGGACAAAAAGTCTAATTATCAATTAATAATTAAACTTTTTGTCCACCTTTTTATCTATTTTGTTGCTTGGGTACTGCTGCTGTAAATATATTTCTCGATATATTAATTAGTTAACTTTTATTTGTAAAATTACATGCACAGAATGTTTTTAGACGCATTTTTAGATAAACTCTTGTTAAAACTGCTAACGTTAGATAAACGTTATTCTAACGTTAGACCCTAACGTTATTCTAACGTTAGACCCTAACGTTATTCTAACGTTAGATCCTAACGTTATTCTAACGTTAGACCCTAACGTTAGGATTCTAACGTTCAAACTGCATTCATCTAACGTTAGGTCAAGTTGCACTAACGTTATTTTCCACACTAACGGAAAAAATCCACCGATGAAATTTTTTTATTTCAAACAAAAAAACTACATTGACAAGGCTCTTTTATACAAGATTATTTAGAAATAGGGTCATTAAAAAAAATATAAACTCCCGAAATTCCGGATTGCCATTTTTTAAATTGAAATATTTCGAAAACTAATTAATGGATTTGACTGTTTTTTTTGTTTTATAGCTTAAACATTCTCTACTTTTGTTTGTATTAAGAATGATTTAAAATAGTTATTTTTGTATTAACAGCAACAAAAAATGAACAACTATGTTTTTTGCCCCATCTTCTAGGACTTACATGGTACGTCACCGCAACTGTTTATCAAATTTTTAAGGTCTCTCTTATTGCCGCAGTTTTAATCAATATTTTCCTTTATTTTTTTATATTTTTACTTCTGGTTTAGGAAATATCAGGATTTTCCTGAAAGTAGTCATTTTTTCAGTTAAAAGGTGTTGATTATTTGTTTTTATTTGTTCAAGGATATGTTGTGAATTGAATCTTAAAGTGCAAGTGATTTTTTTTAATTTATTATAATAAAACAATGATTGAGTGTTACACCAGCTCTAAAATCAGTAAAAATTAAATTGTTTTTCAACCGTGGTAAATCTGGCAACCTGAAAAGCGAGTCGCTTTAAACGAGATAGAAAACCTGAAAAGCGAGAAAAGCAAGGTAACACCACAACCTTACGAGTAACTCGGATTACGGGTTTTTAGAATAAAATTTTTAGATTTTTTTTTAAATTCTTTTTAATTCTTAAAATCGACTTCTGGAACCTTCAGGAGTTCCTGTTTTTTTTTTTAATGACCCTAGTTCTGAATAACCCTTATTTAGTTGTACTTTGCAATAACTAAAAACATCCTGTTTATTAAAAATACTTTACGGAACATAATTGCACAACGTTATAGGTAGGTATTTATTAATATAACTTAATTAACTCCTAAGATTCGACTATAGTCAAATTTTACCATCAGTCTGTTATTAAAAAATATAGGCAGCAAATTTTAAGCGAATGTAACTATTTTGGATTAGTACATTTTACATTTATTTAAAAAAATCGATATAAAAGTTAATATTTAAATGCAACTTTTTTTTAATACGATAGTCGATAATCGCGTGCATGCGAAATAAGCAACGAACTAATAACTCTTCTCTCTAGAATAGGCATTTCATTTGTAAAAACTGACAAAAACGTAGCCAACATATACATTTGTCAGTCTAACTCGCACAGCTTTGTTCTGACAGACAACAATAACAGTTACTGGTAACTGTTATTGTTCAGGCCTGAATATGCCTACTATTTGTTTACAAACAAACCGAGATGTTGGCGATACTTTATGTTAACGGTATGCGTATTCTAGAGAGAAGAGTTATTAGTTCGTTGGAAAAAAGGTTCTTTCATAACTATAATAGTTGACTAACTGAATAGTTTTTAGCTACAACCACGGTGTCTGTTCTTTAGCCGTAGTTTTTTACCCTAAAATCGACTTTGATTAAAAAAATAATAGTTTTTAATAAAATAGTTTTTCTTAAAATTGGCACATTCCAAAATAATTGACATTTTCCGTTAAGCTACTGCCAAGTTATTAAAATTGGTTAAATAAATTTTAGTGGTCCCAAATTCAGCTTTTTCTTCTAAAATATACATGTATAAATTCTTATTACCTAAATTTTAACTAGTGCACACATGTGTTAAGGCACACAAATCTGATAATCATAATATATAAATATATACAAATTAAGTACAAATACATAACAGCTCCTCATACAGTGCGGTCAAAAAGTCACCCCCTCCCCTTCTTAACTTTTGTATGAGTTAAGATTTAAACTTTAATTCGGCTTTGGGCCAATTACGGCCTCTAACGCCGCGGCGCCTAATTCATGTGCAGTAGTCGGCGTAAACTCAGTTCTGACTCATCAACGTTGAAAATAAACACAGAAACATAGGCTTACGGAATAATTTTGCCGAATTACGAGGGAAATTTTTATAAAGGTCACTAAATCGAAACATTTGACGACTAATTTGTTACCCACAACAATATTAACTATACATATTAACTATACATATGTATATATCGGTGATTCTCAAAGAAAAACTTCATTCGATTTTTATCTTTTAAGAATACGAAAGTTTTTAATTTTAATTTATTGATAACTTTTTTTCCCACCTTACTCGTTTAAATGGAATAATTAAAAAATATCAAGATAAAATAAATAAATATGTAAATATTTAAAACCTCGCCTCAACGCTAGAGTCGACGCAGCGTCTATGCGAGTACTGGAATTTCGCCGACTACTGTTCATGTGTGTCTCATTTACATGGTCCGAATATGAAGTTGGTATCTATACTTGTTCAACGGTTAAAAGGGAGGGAGGGTGAGTTTTGGACCGCATCGTATAATTTTTCTCTTTCAACATTTTTACAAAAATATTCACTTTGAGCTTCTAGCTTATAGTTTATACCTTTGGTATATGGAATGTAGTATAATTTTTTTGCTAGCTAATATTATAATATTCCTGCAAGAATTCACTTTAGGAGCTTTTCAGCTTACGATAATTAACCTTATAAAGACTTCAAGTATTTGACGTAATTTTTGCCATCATTTGTTTTTACGTCACTTAATGACGTCAATGTAAAAATATAATATGATAGCACCTCAGCTTCAATGGAGCTCTTTACAACTAGAATTATGAAACAAAAGACGTCTACCCTATCTCTATCTCATTTTTGCTACACTTTCCAGCCAACCAAATAAATACTGTATTTGTTTTTTATACAACAAATACAGTATTTATTTGGTTGGCCGGAAAGTGTAGCACTGAGCGGCACGAACGAACGTAGCTAATGTAAATCTGTAGAATAAGATAATTCTACTAAAATTTAGATGGCGCCAGTAATTTTTTTAATAAAAATAATATAGTTACACTTTTCGCCTGGCCAAGTAAATATTGTATTTGTTCAACAAAGAACAAATACAGAATTTGTTTGGTTGGGTGGAAGTGGGAGTGTATGTATGTCTTCTATCCTTTTTGGGTAGAACTTTTGTCCCTGTCTAATCTAACGGGAAAAATCGCCATTGAAAAACTCGTTTTTGAAATATACTGCTAGAGTCAAATTCACAGCTACTATTTTGTAATGACGTCAGTCCAAATAACTGTGGTTTTGACTGTATTTGCTATACTATTAATGAATTAATTTAATTCAGTTAGGTTTTAAAAATCGAATTGCATGATAATTTTAAATATTGATAAAAAATAAAAAATCTCCTAAAGTGATGAATTATAGTCTTTCTCTTTAAGCAACAAGAATATTGGCAGGATTTTTTAATTAAAAATTATTAGTTGGAAGACACTTCTTAATATTAAGTGCTCTAAAATATATTTAAAGAACTGATCTTCCACACTTCTTAAAGGAAGAAAAAAGTCAAATACTTTAATTATTTTGTACTGATGACAATTTACTATTTTATAGTAATATTTAGGGATTTTAGTCCTATTTTTAGGGATTTTAAATCCTTATTGATGTTTTAATTGTTTACTAAATTGCGGGTGTGTTTTAGCGATGATAGCTTGCAGTTTCTGCAACTGACTCATCAGATTCACATTTGAATCTTCGAGGTCGTCAATTTTTTGCCTATATTCATTATTTTCGGAAACTAAGATTTCCACCTTACGTTCCAGTTGGTCCATGTATTCTTTTTTCTTTCTCCTACTTTCTTGAGCAGAAATCTGCAAATAAAATATAAATTAAAATAAAAAGTCCAACAACAAGCCATTATAACATTTTTTCCCCAACAACAAAGTTCAACAATATTTAATGGAGCTCTCTACAACTAGAATTATGAAACAAAAGACGTCTACCCTATATCTATCTCATTTGTACTACACTTTCCAGCCAACCAAATAAATACTGTATTTGTTTTTTATTCAACAAATACAGTATTTATTTGGTTGGCCGGAAAGTGTAGCACTGAGCGGCACGAACGAACATAGATAATGTGAATCTGTAGAATAAGATAATTATAGAATAACTAAAGTAGGCGCCCAGTAATTTCTTTAATAAAAATAATATAGTTACACTTTTCGCCCGGCCAAGTAAATATTGTATTTGTTCAACAAAGAACAAATACAGAATTTGTTTGGTTGGGTGGGAGTGGGAGTGTATGTATGTCTTCTATCCCTTTTTGGGTAGACCTTTTGTCCCTTTCTAATCTAACGGGAGAAATCGCCATTACAAGGACAAAAAATCACATCAATTAATCTTAACCAGAAATTATTAATGGTTTGAATAAGTCTATGTGGTTCTAATTGTTTATATGGGTTTGTATTGGGAAATCCCTATTGCTTGGTTGTGTGTCTATGGGATACACTAATCCCAACCCACATGTGCGTGCGTAGAAACGATTCATAGGGTTATTAAAGCTTCAGTTACTCGGTGAGAATTATATGAATTTTAATAATATTTACCTTATTTTTTATTTTCCTCCTAATTTTCTTTAAGGATTTTTCTTCAGATTTTGTTAATGGTAGGCGGGTGGGTACTGCATAACCTTCTGCAATTAAGGTTCTTTTTTCTTCTTCAGTTAAAATTAGGGTCCCCGTTGATCCTTTCTGAAAAATAAAAAAACAAAATAATTTTCGTCCTTAAAAAAACTTTTTGTAAAGCATCCAAAAATTGATTTTTAGTCTCTTTTGCTTTGGTGAAAATGGCGTACAGAAAATGTCACCTACCGGTTGACTACTAATTAAATGCGTGTGAATGGGCTGCCTCGTGGTGGTGTGGTGGTGCAGTACCATTCTTGCGGTGTTCGATTTTCTGGCAGCCGGTGAGGCGGGTTGGGAAATGGTGGCGCTGTCTTCGCTTTCTTCGCTGCTGCTGCAAGATGGCGGTGTGGGCGGCAAGTGAAACGCGTTACCCTGTTGGACTTTTATACTCATTTTGGGCAGCTGTATCCTTTGGGGAATAATCGTGTGCGGGGAACTGAGGATGTATTCTTTGTTGTTTGATTTGAGGATTGTCGAACTTTCTGTTGCCTGGAATTAAATATGAATAAAGAAGTAGATATTATTAGACCCAAATAATGGGCATAAAGTTATCCATTTGAGATAGTTCTATCTACAATTGGTGGTAAGAGATGTATTTAAAGCTCTTGAGAATTATTAATTTTATTTGTAAGCATAACAATGTTTTTGTGCGTTTACTGATGCGATACTGCAGTGTCAGGATTTATGTGTCAAGAAATTATTCATATTTTTTATTTCAATTTGTTTTTAAATATTTTGTATGTACCCTAGTAGAAATTTAAGGTTAGAATAACGTTTTTCTAACGTTAGAAAACTGTATAAAAGTACGTTATAAAATATGTGCAAATGTCCCGCTTTTTAACGTTAGAATCAAACGTTAGTTACAAAGGTTAATCTAATGTTAGATTTTTAAGTTAGAAATACGTTATAAGTACGTTTAATTTATTACTTTTGGAGGGGGCGTGGCCAACTAGGAAATTTCGACCTGCATCATAAAATGGCAGCTGGGAAAAAATTTATTCATATAAATAAATCTTAATATATTTTAACAATCATAATATTTTTAAACATAATTTCGTTACATTTATTTATAAAATAGCCATCTTTTTGGGTGCCCCTAAATATACTTACAGTTTATGCTTTATACATTTATAAGTGTATACTTTTTTTAATAAAACAAAAAGACTTGTTTTCTTTCAAATAGATTTTTCGATTTCAAAGTTCCAAAACATAGGCTAGTTAGTTTTGAAAAAGGTCCATACTACTCAGCTATACAACTTTTTAACAAACTTCCTCAGATTTTGAAAAACCGAAAAAATGAAAGAAGTTTTAAAAATCTACTTTTTGATTATATGTGTAATATGGAGCCTTACAACATGGAAGAGTTTTATTCATATAGGTCATAAACTAATTTTAATTGTATTTTGTATTTATTTATTTATTTGTTTATTTATTTATTTAGGTACTTGTTGTACTTTTCAATTTCCTTTTGACAATGTTTCCATTAATAGTTTTATGTACTATATTGTATTTAGAACATTCTTGAGAAAATAAATTATTTATTATTATTATTATTATTTTTCGGGTAATATACTGTTATACTTCGATAAATATGTTTACCTCTCAGAAAAACTTTATATTTAGTTAGTTAATATTCATTTAATCTTAATCTTAAAATATTTTTTCAATTATAATACAGCGTCGCCAGTCTTACTATAATTTTGACTTTTGGGGGATATTTTTTTATTATAGAAATAATAAATAATTATGAAAACTAGGCACATAGCTGTCTAAAATGAGTATTTTCTACTATAGCTTACGTATTAATAATGGAAATTTAAAAAATATTTAAAGTTAGAAAAAGGTTAGAATTAAGTTGGGAAACTAACGTTAGATTTATGTATTTTTTAACGTTTTTGTCAAACGTAAGTTTTTAAGGTTAGATTTATATATTTTATAACGTTTTTGTATAACGTTTGAGACTAAACATAAAAATGTCACTAAAACGTTTTTGTCAAACGTAAGTTTTTAAGGTTAGATTTATATATTTTATATCGTTTTTGTATAACGTTTGAGACTAAACATAAAAATGTCACTAATCTAATGTTATGTTAAGTTAGATTTGTGTACTTTTCTACCAGGGTACTTTTTATAAACGCAAAAAATCATTTTGCTTACAGAAATGGGCACACATTTCTAATTCTACGGTGATAAAAAAGTTTTAAAAAGCACTTGGCACTAAGCATAATAGAATTTTCGTATATTTACTGGCAGATATTAGAGTTTCAGACATTTTGTCAAGACAATATTGTTGTATTATTACTGATGCTAGCGATATTAGAGTTTCAGAAGTTTTATCCAATACAATTTTTTTTTGTACGTTTACTGATGCTAGTTATATTAGAGTTTCAAGAGTTTTTTGTCAAGACAAATTTGTTCTATTTTTACTGACGCTAGCGATATTAGAGTTTCAGGAGTTTTGTGTCAATACATTTTTTTTAGTATGTTAATATGAGATAAAGGTGATGAAAAGAAAGAAAGAGTTCTACAAAGCACTTTGTCCTTTGTTAAATACCATCAAGCTTTTGTAGAATTTATGAACCTTTATAAAGTTCATTTTATTTACAGAACCTCATGATTAACTCAATTTCCAATTACCAAGAGTAATAAAGGACTAATTAAGTGCATAATGGGAAAAGATGCGTCCATACCATTTCAACGTCGAATTGTAAGTCATTGGGGTTCATTAGACATTGTGGAGATGAGGGACACGAAGAATGCGGACTTATGTCTGACTCGCTGGTGGGTTCGTCTTTAATATGGACTTCGGAGCGCATCGAAATTACGGGAAAACACTCGTCGTCCATATCTGAAAAGAAAAAGTTAATATTATTTTCTCACATAAGGTAAATGGCATATTTTTATGGTTTAAGGCATATCCACAGGCTTGCATAACAAAACTGAAAAAATGACAACTTTCAGGAAAAGTAAAAAATAAAAAAGAAAATATTCATTAAAACTGCGGCAAGTCCTAGAAGATGGGGTAAGAAACATAGTTGTACATTATTTGTTGCTGTTAATACGAAAAAAAAATTAATCATTCTTAAAACAAACAAAAGTATAGAATGTTTAAGTCTTAAAACTAAAAAAGAATTAGTCAAATCCATTAATTAGTTTTCGAAATATTTGAATTTAAAAAAATGTCAATTTTTTAGGTGTTCGGAATTTAATGTGCGGAAGTCTACATAATTTATTTTTTATTTTTGTGTTTTTTGCGTTTTATTCAGATCGTTCTACTGCAGTAAAATTTAAAAATTAACTATTGGGAAAAAATATGGTAAAAAAGCCATTATTAAAAAATTGCATAAATTGCCCTATATTGTTTAAAACGAATAAAAAAATAAAATTTTAAGTACATCGTGACACGTTTTATTATTTTTTATATCCAAAGCTGCTTTTCCAATAAAATGTACTCGATAATATTTTATGCAATATAAAAAAATGTGCATTTAACAAACGTTTTTATCAGTTGCAATTTTGCATAAAGTTAGATATTTTTGTTGAATACGTAAATTGTCTGGGTTAAAAAGTAAAAAAGCAGATTTTATCGTTAAAAACGAATACCTAGAATTATTAAATAAAACTGATTTTTTTGGAAATAAAAACGATTTTTTTTTCAAATGAATAAAAATAACTGTGTTTTTTGAAAAAACAAACTGTAATAAAATTGTTTTCATAATAAATCACGGTTTGTTATTAGTTATTTATGGTACTAGTGGGTAAAGTAAGATATTGCCCATGCTTGGCTGACGCCTCGCAGGTTAATTTTCGAGAGGGCAATATCGGTTTACCCATGAGTGCCATACAAGGTTTTATCCAATAAATAGCTTAGGAATTCATATTTTTATTAAAAATTTTAATGACATTTACAAGAAAATAATTTGACAAGAGACAGTTGAGTGGGTAAAATAAATAATTATCCACTCAATAAAGTAAAAGCCACGCGGGGGTTATTATTGAGTTTATTTATTTAAAATAAAGCTGGTAATTGTCTCATTATGTGTATGTATTGGATAAAAGTTTATAATAAGTTGTATGTTGTTATATAAAAAAAATAGGCGACTATCCTATATCCATTTTCTCGATTTTGTTTTTTCTTTTTAATAATATTCTTACCTTCAACTTTATGAATCGAACTCGGTGAATTTGGCAGGGAAACTCCATCTGACTGTAGACTGTATGAATGTTCTGTTTTGATTGGTCGTGGGCCTAGAGCTGCGTCTGTCATGAGTCTGTCTTGTAGGATCACTCCTACCGGAAGTTCCCGATCCAAGCCCCAGAGGTCGCATGGGTTTAGCCTTAGTACGTCCTGCATTGTCTGAAATTAAAAAAAAAAGAAATAAAAATGATGCAGTTTTTAGTGCAAAATAAATATATATTTTAAGGTAGTATAAACCCTAATTTAGGGATTTTTACTTTCTCATAAAAGAAAGTATAGTGATAGAAAACAAAAGATCATTTTTTATTTTTTGCTTAAATCATCTTATTTTTTCCTGAAACGTCGAGAAAAATCAAAATAAGCAAAAAAATTATGTCAGTCGGTCTGTCTGTCTGGGGGAAGGGGGGTAAAAGGGGAGTTACATTTTTGTTTTCGTCGTATTTTTTTTATTTACAATAGAAAAAAAATTATAAACCCCATAAAACTTTAAACAAAACTACATAAAAAATTTAATTAAATTATAATTTTTTTCCAGTGCTCTCCCTCTCTCCCCAAAACGTAAAAAAATGTTTCTAGACATAACTCTTATTGTTCACAATGGAAGAAAAAATTAAAAACCACATAAAAGATAAAATAAAATTACATAAAAAATGTTATTATAATTTTTTCTATGACTACCCCCCCCCCCCATTTCCCTAAATGGTAATAACTTGTTTCTGTACATAACTTTTTTAGTATTCCCAATAGAAAAAAAATAATTAAAAACCACCTAAAATTACACAAAAATTTTATCATTTTTCAAAAATAGTAGTAGTTTTCGACTAGATTTCAAAGATTTTTCAGAAATATCAGAAATCTTACCGAAAATCTCAAAAGTCATAGATTTTTATGTGGAAAATCTCGAAAGTCCGTATACAAATATTTTTTTTTGTGGTTTATTCTATAAAAAATTGCAAAAAAATATTCATTACACTCACTTTATAAAATATGTACCAATAATTAAACGATTTCACCGAAATGTTATCTGATAGCTTATCAGTATACAGTGTGTCCCCGGATCGACTTGACAATACCACAAAAATTTTGTGGCCTTTTGTTCGAATTAAGAAAAACTGTTTTGGGATTTAGTCCTGCTCCCTTAAAAACTAATTTTTGTCAAAATAAAATTTTGAAAAATTATAGGTGGCGCCAGATATCATTGAAAGCGAACGTTCAAGTATTACGTAACGCAAATTTTGATCATTTTGGACTTTTTTTTGATTATCAATCTATTTTTTAAATAACTTTTTTTTTGTATCTGTTACGGAATGGTAAGTTTACCTGAAAACTTTTTACTTTTTTTCTGATATCTGGCGCCAACTACAATTTTAAAATTTTTTATTTCAACAAAAATTAGTTTTTAATCAAGCAGGGCAAAGTCCCAAATCAGTTTTTCTTAATTCAAAAAAAATGGTAGTTTTGTGGTACTGTCAAGTCTATCCGGGGACACACTGTATATCTGGTTTAGTGGTATTAAGATAATATGTTATTATATTAATACATTGTCGACTTTGACTTTTCAAAATAAATAAATCACATAAATTAAATGAAAATAATAGTTTTTTGAAAAAAATCTCGGATTAAATTTTAAGCGGGATATCTTTTGGTTTTTTAAATTATTAATTTCAATTGTCATTTTCATGTTTCACCTTGCAATAACAGCGTCGACATGGCGTACACATTAGTAATAAAACACAGCAGATCGGGTACTAATGGCTTTATTACTTAAAATTTAAACTATTGCTCTTTTTAGCATTGAGAAAGTAACTAACCAGTTACGAAACCGTTGGCAATAGTTTAAATTTTAAGTAATAAAGGCATTAGTACCCGATCTGCTGTGTTTTATTAATATATTTCGTATGGCGTTTGAATTTTGAAGTAATACACATTAGTGAAATAAAGTTTCAAATGTTTATTTACTTAAAAATTAGTTCTTTAAATCATAATTTTTGCGAAAATCCTTCATCATAGTATTAGTAGATTTTTCATTTTTTGAACCACGCCTTATTTACGGATATTTTAGGTTTTAGATTTTTGTGTTTTCTTTTTTAGTTAATACCTAATTGCTAAATAGTAACAATATTGTTACTACTAATTTTTTAGTGACATTTTGTTTATAATATATATTATTATATTATTCACAGCGCCAGCGCTATAATAATATACGGTAGTTTCGAATTTTCAAAAAAAAAAATCAAAAATCGTCCTAGACAAAAAATTCTTGGATATAAATTTTTTTCATGAAAAAAATAAGCAACTTTTTTTTTCAAAAGTCCGTCTGTCTGTCCGTCCCTCTGTCTGTCCGATGTCACGATTTTTGTAGACACGATAACTCAAGAACGAATAATCCGATCCTTTTTAAAATTTTCAGGAAAAATCAAGTTCTATGAGGGGAAGATCCCTATTGTTTTTGAAAGTAATCCCCTCAAAAACAAAAAAGTTAGGGGGGGTTAAACTTTTTAAAAAATCGAAAAATACTGAAAGAAAAATTCGATTAAGGTAATTTTTACAGAAAAAGTTTACTTTTATTATAAGGATCAATTCTACAAAAAAAAGTTTTTTTAGAATTTATTTTTATATTTTTTGTAATAATATTTTTTTACTACTTGGGAAATGAAATATACTATTTACTGTAAATAATATACAGAGCGGTCCAAAAGTCACCCCCCCCCCTCTTAACTTTTGAACGAGTTTAGATATCGACTTCAAATTTAGAACTCTTAAATAAGACAACTTAAACTATCTTTAAGCATATATTTGATACTTTTAGCTCTTAAAATGTGGGCAGGGGGGCATCGGGGGACATTTTTTTAATGGAAAGGGGGTCGTGTGATACATCATTTTAAAGCTTATAAAATTCCCTATTTAACTGTTTATTTTTTATTTTTTTTAACATTTTTTTTGGGTTTAAAATAGGGTTGAAAATGGGTATTTTTGTCCACATTTCTTTAAAAAATCCAAACAATTTTTTAAAAATGCCCAATTTCATAATAAAAAAAGTAAATTATACTTTTAAACTAATTTTAGTTGACATAAATAAAAATTAACAAAAAAAAAACTTAAAAATTTATTTTTTTAGCACAAAAAACTGAAAAATCATAACCTTAAAAAACATGTTTAAAAAATTTAAAAATGTATGGTTATATAGAGAATTTTAAAGGCTTTAAAATGATGTATTACACGACCCCCCTTTCCATTTAAAAAAAATTCCCCCCATGCCCCCCTGCCCACATTTTAAGATATAAAAGTATCAAATATATGCTTAAAGATAGTTTAAGTTGTCTTATTTAAGAGTTCTAAATTTGAAATCGATATCTCAACTCGTTCAAAAGTTAAGAGGGAGGGGGTGACTTTTGGACCGCACTGTATAATGGAATGGGTATCATTACATATCTTCACGACTTGTTTTATTATTATTAGTTAACTACTGCTGTAAAGTAACTTACATTTATAGATTATTTCAAACTAGGCACACTAAACTGCACATACAATTTAATAAAATTAACCACGCAATATATCAATTTATTGACCAACAATCGATTGATTAATAAATATTTACTTACAACAGTAATTCGCCGATTCTTAAAATATACTAAAATAAACTTTAAAAAAATGTATTTCGCAATAAACAATGTAGTACAACAAGCATTAGTTAATTATTTATAATTAATTATAAATAAATATGTATGTCTACAAAATAAATAAATACCAATAAATCAAAGTGTTCACATGCAGATACGATACGTTTCGTTGTAAGCTATGTTTTTAAGGTTACACTTTAAGCATTACTTACAATTATTACCCATCATCTTTCTATATTTAGCCAATTCATCATACACTAGAATTTAACAGTACTTTCAGGGACGTAGAAACTTGCTAGTAAAAATTATCTATAGAAATAAATCTACATATGTAGGTGTTGGAACCCCGGGTTTATAATAAACCGTTTATTAAGCCTTAGAAAAAGTCTAAACCTAGCCCTAGTAGAAATTTAACGTTAGAATAACGTTTTTCTAATGTTAGAAAACTGTATAAAAGTACGTTATAAAATATGTGCAAATGTCCCGCTTTTTAACGTTAGAATCAAACGTTAGTTACAAACGTTAATCTAACGTTAGATTTTTAAGTTAGAAATACGTTATAAGTACGTTTAATTTCTAACTTTCGGAGGGGGCGTGGCCAACTAGAAAATTTCTACCTGCATCATAAAATGGCAGCTGGAGACAAATTTATTCATATAAATAAATTTTAATATATTTTATCAATCATAATATTTTTAAACATCATTTTGTTACATTTATTTATAAAATAGCCATCTTTTTAGGTGGTCCTAAATATTTTTCGTGTAACATGGTGTTATACTTCGATAAATACGTTTACCTCTCAGAAAAACTTTTAGTTAATATTTATTTATACATTCAGAATCTTAAAATATTTTTTCAATTCTAGTACAGCGTTGCCAGACTTTTGACTTTTGGCGGATATTTTTTTAAACTTATTATAGAAATAATAAATAATTATCAAACCTAGGCACACAGCTGTCTGAAATGAGTATTTTTTAATATAGCTTAAGCATTAATAATGGAAATTTAAAAAATATTTAAAGTAAGAATAAGGTTAGAAAAAGGTTAGAATTTAGTTAGGAAACTAACGTTAGATTTTTGTATTTTTTAAAGCTTTTGTCAAACGTTAGTTTTTAAGGTTAGATTTATATATTTTATAACGTTTTTGTATAACGTTTGACACTAAACATAAAAATGTCACTAATCCAATGTTATTTTAAGTTAGATTTATGTACTTTTCTACCAGGGAGTTGTTTTCGTTATTAGGGTGGTTAAAAACAAAAAAGTTGGAATTTTTTGCTGCTCATGGAAGATAAATCTCGTTTTGATGAGTAAATATCCCATAAAAAAAAATAAAACAATATTGGAGTATATTTACCACTGCCTCATGAAGGTGGAAGTTTTGTGGTCTGAGCTACGATTTATATTTGAATTTATAAATGTTGTTGCAATTTTTTTAAAACCCTGTATAAATAGTCCAGTCGAATAATAAATGCAAATTGCAATAAATGTACACGGGCTGATATTTTAAAGGGTAGTAGTGGATGATAACATAACACTCCTGTTAGTTTTTCACTGGGTGATTTGCGTAAGGGGCGTCCGCTAACTTAAATTTTAGGGGTGAGTTGCTTAATATGCACCTTATGATAAAAATGCATGTAACCAATTTTCTTAAGGAGGAAATTTCCAACTTCGTTACGGTTACAGAGGGCGCAACTCGCGAGTTGCGACTTTCACCGCCCACTGCAACCGTAACAAAATACTTAAGAAAATGTAAAATATATAAAACTTATAAAGAATTTCAAGAGCTACAAGTTTGCTCATAACCACTTTTATCCTCCGATGAATAATTTGGCTAAAAAATCGAAAAAAACAATTTTAACATGGTAATTTTTGAATATTTATAACTCGTTTGTTATTAATATATTAAAAAAAATGATCAAAACAAAAAAATTTGGAATTTTTTTCCTTAACAAAATTGCTTATATGTATTTTTATCGTAAGATGCATATTTAGCGAGATAACATCACTCACCCCTAAAATTCGCGATAGCGGACACCCCTTAGGCAAATCACCCGGTGAAACACTAACAGAAGTTTATTATTCCATCAATCTATTTTCTAATCATCGTACAGAGTGATATTGGTAGACTGACAGTTTCGGGCTGCTGGCCCTCTTCAGTACCAAGAGTCAACTCTGCACGCTGATTAAGAAAACGGTTTCAGACTTTATTCGCAAAAGGAATATAGCCATTAGATTGATGTAGACTTGTGCGCCATCTATTGCTAGATGTATGCAACTACTCATACCTCTCCTAGTCTGGAGACTTTGAATGGTAGCAAGTTGAAGACTTGTTTGTCTCAAGCACATAATACCACTAACGAGTGGTTAGGCGTAGAATTAAAGTCTCCAGACTAGGAGAGGTATGAGTAGTTGTCTACATCTAGCAATAGATGGCGCACAAGTTTACATCAATTTAATGGCTATATTCCTTTTGCGAATAAAGTCTGAAACCGTTTTCTTAATCAGCGTGCAGAGTTGACTCTTGGTACTGAAGAGGGCCAGCAGCCCAAAACTGGATGGAATAATAAATTAATATTTTTATAATTTTGTTTAAAATTAAAAATTTCTGTCCTTACTAACAGGAGTGTTCTGTTACTATCTACTACTACACTTTAAAATATCAGCCCGTGTACATTTATTGCAATTTAACAGCGGGATTTCTCGTTATTTGACTGGACTAACACTTTATAATAAAAGATAAACTGCTAATTTTTATGTATTAAGAAGGTTCATTGCTCTATGTTAATTAGCAGAATAAATAAAATTCTCCTAAAAGGCGCGCTATAAAAATAAAAATAATAATTATTTGGTATAATTGAATCATCGTAAATACCGTTTTTAAAATTATAAATATTCATTAGAATTTTAGTTTAAACATTCTTAATATTTTGCTAATTTTAAATTTGTAATGGAGCTCTCTACAACTAGAATTATGAAACAAAAGACGTCTACCCTATCTCTATCTCATTTGTGCTACACTTTCCAGCCAATCAAATAAATACTGTATTTGTTTTTCATACAACAAATACAATATTTATTTGGTTGGCTGGAAAGTGTAGCACTGAGCGGCTCGAACGAATGTATAATGTGAATCTGTAGAATAAGATAATTCTACTAAAATTTAGATGGCGCCAGTAATTTCTTTAATAAATAGAATATAGTTACACTTTTCGCCCGGCCAAGTAAATATTGTATTTGTTCAACAAAGAACAAATACAGAATTTGTTTGGTTGGGTGGAAGTGGGAGTGTATGTATGTCTTCTATCCTTTTTGGGTAGAACTTTTGTCCCTGTCTAATCTAACGGGAGAAATCGCCATTTAAAAAATATGGTAGATAGGTATAGGTTCTATCCAAAGCTAAAAAATAATAGCTTCTCTTATTAAAACGAAAATTTATAAAACAGTTGACATATTTTCTAGAAACAAAGTAGAAGTTCTTAAACCTCCAAATTTCTTAAGTTTAAAGTTTTTTTATTTATGTTAAAGTATTTATTGTTTATTAATAAGAATGCTAGCGGTTAAAGCAAATTTTAATTAAAACAAAATCTATAAAATAATTTTCCAAAAATTGATTATTTTATCTGCATCTGTTAAGATAAAGGCAAATAAAATTCCATCAAGGACCACGGGGCTTTTTCGACATAGCCAATAATAGTTATTTATAACCAAGGGAATAAACTGGCTGTTTTAGTCCCGCTGCACGAAACCGAAATGCAAGGGACTAAAACAGCCACGTTTAGTATATACACTATTTTTTGAACGACCAAACATAATTTAGGTAGGTAGATAAAATTAAAAACCATGCGTCTAAAATCGGGTGTTTTATTTTCGTAATTTGATCAAGATGCATTTGAATTGCGAAAAGTCAGTCTCGCGGCTATCGCGATTTCAATTGTTTTTTTAATATGGTGGACACAAACGTCAGTTTGAAAAAATGGACGAAAAAGATAAATTTTAAGTAATTTAAACACTGTTATTTATAAAGGTTTTCTTTGTTAAAATCAAATAACTTTGTTTGAATCGCTAATTTATTACAAAACTTCACCAAACCTAATTTTTGTACCAGTAAAGCATATAGTAAGTATAATATTTTAATATTATCAAGGTTGCCGTGATTTTTTTTCCTTTGTGACAAAAACGGAAAGTTTAGTCCCGAAAATGAAAGCGTAAAATTAAGTTTTAGTCTTGGTCGTGCAAAAAAATTATTTTAAAACATTCAAGTTCTAAAACACTTAAAAGCTCTAATTTTATGATATCTTTTTGGAAAAAAATATATTTTATTAAAAAAAAAAAATAAACAGTATATAAGAAAAATCAAATTCAAAAGTAAAAATCGCATTCAAAAGTAAAAGTTGGTATCATGTAATATTTAATTAAGATTTTTCAAAATGAATTATATAAAATATAGGAAAATATTAATATTAATATTGGTTGCATAACTTCGGTTATTAATAAAATTTTATACTTATTTGTAGAAACTTGTGCAAATAATTTTATTTCAATAACATTTTTGCAGAAATTAATGGTAGATTTTTATACATGGTGTTTTTTTAATATCTACACTGATTTTAAGGGTCGATTTTGCATCAGAAAATGTGACAAAAAATTCCTATAAACATATGTATCAAAATGCGTCGTAAGGGAGCTAAGCCCCTTCGAAAGTGGCTAAAAAAGTCTTTATAAGTTTTTATTTAATAACTCAGTTTTTTGTCCCAAACTTTTTTCTGTGTTATTTTTTTGTAATTTTATTATTGAAACTTGATTCCTCAGGTCAAAATACATAAAATACACTGCCCAGTAAAATCGCTTTCCCATTTTTCACCTTCGCGCGTTAAATGGATTTTTTATTATCAGATTCACTTTCAGCAACCTCAAAAACTCCTATATAACAATTTTCACGAAAACTACCCCCCACCCCTCAGGGGTGTATTATCACATTTACCTTCAGCAACCTCAAAAACCCCTATATTGTATACCAATTTTCAAATTTTTGTATTAACCCCCACTGTGACTGACACATGAAACCTACTTAAACATCTTTAAGACAAAAGAGACCTGTAAGGCAGAAAAAATGTAGGAAAGCTTAAAATGGAATACTGCTTACAAATAACAATGGGTGTAGGGTTTAGGCATTTTTAGAGAAATAGCGGAAATGGCTAGAGATAGGGTAGGATGGAAAGCTGCCTCAAACCAGTCTTAGGTCTGATGATTTTTTGTTTATATATTTTTTCTTGCTTTTTAGAACACTGGACGTCGTCCAGTGTTCTAAAAAGCAAGAAAAAAATATAATTTAATTTAATAGAACAAGAAAAGAAAAACTTTATATTTTTTGTTTATTTTAGTCTGATCAATATATCCGATAAATTAATTAAATACTTCCGAATTCATTCGTACTTTTCCGGACTATTTTGCGTAATAACATTTATCCAATACATACAGATAATAAGACAATTACCAGCTTTATTTTAAATAGATAAACTCAATAATAACCCCCGCGTGGCTTTTACTTTATTGAGTGGATAATTATTCATTTTACCCACTCAATTGTCAAATTATTTTCTTGTAAATGTCATCAAAATTTTTAATAAAAATATGAATTCCTAAGCTATTATTGGATAAAACCTTGTATTCGAAAATTAACTTGCTTGGCTGACGCCTCGCAGGTTAATTTTCTCATGGGCAATATCTTACTTTACCCACTAGTCCCATAACTATTTCTTGTGAAGAATTCGGACATGGAGTCCTTGATCCGACAGCGGGACCAAAAGGTGTCAACAACCGTATTGTTAGTTTCCACCATCGGTCATGGTCACTTGTTTTCGTCTAATAATCACTTAGATCAATTATTTTTTACATAAACATTCCGGTGTCTTTAACAGCTAGGTCCTGGAAGGACAGGCGAAAAATGTCCCAAAATAAATTTCACATTTATCAAAAATGTGCTTCTAACAAAAAGGTAACGTCTGCAATAGGGTTGACAACTATGAATGATGAAAATAAAGGATATAGGTCTCTAAGAAAAAAAAAAAACGGAACCAAAATACAATTTTTTTTTTCTTATTTTTGCATTTTATGATGTTTTATGTCGATATAAATCAATTTCGAGCAAAAAAAAATGTCGGTCGATCGGTCTGTCCGAGAAATCTTGTGAATACGATAACTTAAGAAGGCTTTAAGCTAGAGACTTCAAATTTGGGTTGTTACCAAAATTTCTCGTTCGGGATTGTTTTTGGTGAACACTGGGGTGCGGCAAGGGAAATGGGGAAAAATACTTTTTTTTTTACAAAAATTTGAAAATTGCTATACATATAGGGGTTTTTAATGTTGCTGAAATTGAATCTGATAATAATTTTTTTCTAATTCCACCCCCGAGGGGGTAAATATTTTTAAATCTTTTCAATATTTTCGTCAAAATTGGTTAATTTTAGGGTTGACGAAACTGAATCTGAAAAAATACTAACTCCACCCCTGAGGGACGTGGGGTAGTTTTCTTGAAAATTGATATATTGGGCTTTTTAAGGTTACTGAATGTGAATCCGATAATAAAAAATCCATTTTCACACGCGGAGGTCAAAAATGGGAAAGCTTTTTTACTGGCCAGTGTATTAGTACTTGGTATACCTACCTATTTATTTGCAAATATGGCGAAGGCGCCACTTAACAAAAAATCCATATACATATACAGAGCGATTATAAAGTGTCGAACAGTTTGAAAAGAAAATACTCTTCGTCTGAAGCCACACCTCTGTTAGAGTTTTGCGCGACAAGCCCATGTGATTGCTACGTGCAACAGCTTGGTGGCCAGTAAAACGCACACAGCTTTCTTGCATTTTACTCATCGCTAATGCCAGTTTTGCATTAAAAAAAGTTCGGCACTTTATAATCGCACGGTATATGTATAACATTCTGGTTTCTAGTTCTCTAAGCGGATGTCCTGAGATTAAGATTTATTATAATACTTATTATACATTAATTTAAATGTACATTCCTTACAAATTATGTACTTGAAACTGTTTGACGAAGAAGAGTACAGGGTTTGCACTTTTAAATGGTACACCCCCCCTAAAAATTTTGATGGGATATGAACTTTAAATTTAAAATGTGTTATCACACAACAAAAATTAACATTTGCAATATTTCGTTTATTTTTATTTGATAAATCGACGCTAGGGGGCAGTGGGGGACAACATTTTAAATAGCAAAGTAGGTCATGTACTATATCATGTAGTACCTATATCACTTTTCGTTTCGCTGTCTAACTAGTTATTTTTTTAAAGATTTTTTTTTCTTCAGTATACAGCATAAGACTAAATATTAGTAACTAAACCTAAAAAATATTTTATTTTTAATATTTTTATCATTTTATAAACATTTTTCTGGAAAATGAAAAAAAAATGCCATTTCATTTTTCAGAAAAATGTTTATAAAATGATAAAAACAATGAAAATAGAATATTTTTTAGGTTTACTTACTAGTATTTAGTCTTATGAATAGAATCCCGTTGGAATTTTTACTCTATGTGTTACAGGAAGCCCAAAAACTGTGGAGCCGTTTAAAAAGACGCCCTCTAAAGTGGTCAAGATGTACTAAAAATGCATTTTTTTATATTCTTAATATGTGTATATGTCCAAACGAAATCAGTTTAATAAATACAATATTCTTTTCACAAAAAAAATGAAAAAGTAAATTTTTTTCCAATTATGAAACAATTAAAAACAGACCCGATATTCCCAGTACCATAAAATAAAATTATGGTATAAAATAAATTTGGTACATAGCTTCTATATTCGAAAGATAGATATTTTATTTTTTTTTCCTTTCATAAAACTAAACAACTTTTTTTTTTTAAGTATACGATTTTAAATCTGAACGTATAAGTTTGGACACCCTGTATATACGGACCGTTTTATTAAACCAGTTCTTGCCCTCAAACGATTTGCAGTTTCGTAAAACCTTGAGTACCTGTATTACATTATGTAACAAAAAAAATCAAGAAAATCCTAAAAATGCATAAAGGCCTATCCAGAAGCTTGCATAAGAACATAAAACATAAGAATACGATGCGATGCTTACAAGATACATGGCGGCAAATCAAGCCAATCACGGCATCGCATTGTTATGTACTATGTTCTTATGCGAGCCTGTGGATATTTTAAAAACGTGAATTCTAAATATTTATTTAAATAAGCCAGTGTTCAATATTTTATCAAATTTTAATGCATATCTTTTTGATAAAAATATATAAATAGAACCAATTAATTTTAACCATGTATGGCACAGTTACGTGGTAATGGGGAGGGTTTAATTTCCATTATTATACTATTCACAGCGCCTGCGCTAGAATAGTATTATACGGTAGTTTCGAATTTCCTAAAATCGCCAAAAAAAGTCCTAGACAAAAAATTCTTGGGTAAAAATTTGTTTCATGAAAGAATAATAATTTTTAATTTTTTATCCGTCTGTCTGATGTCACGATTTTTGAAAGTAATCCCTCCAAAACCAAAAAAAGTTATGGGGGGTTAAACTTTAAAAAAAAACTATCTTTTTCAAAAATGTTTTTTTTTTCCTTTTTTTTTTGTTTAAAATTTTTTTGAAAACCTTTTTTTTTAAGAACCTGGCACACATATAGGGGGGTTCTTGGACCTCAGTCAAACTGCCTCAAATTTTGATATTTTGTAATTTCGGGGGTAAAAATTAAATTAGGAAAAGTAGAGTCAAATTAAATGACCAGTTTCGGAGAAAAACGCTTTTAAAAATCCAATTTTATGACAGATTTTTTTGACGTATATTAAGGTTATTTTTACTTATGTAAATATTAACTTAATTAGTCGTTTTAAGTTTATTATACTCTATTAATTAAAGAACAAGCATAATAAATATTATATAAAGGGCTTTATTATCATTTACTTACACGTGGACTAATAATATTACCACTTTTGTAAATCTTCCAATATGTTGAATTTTTCTACGGTTTTGCTAATTATCTGCATATTTTCTGTTACATTTTAACTTGATTATGTTGGAACAAGGTTTGGTATATCGACAAATAGTTTATAAACACATATTTTTATGTTTTTGATATATTTTTTCAAAACTCCATCTGATAGTTGACTATGGTTGACAAATCTGTCATGATATTTTTATAGATTGCCTAGCAACAACTCTTAATTAATATTACTACAAAAGGGTTCACTAATGAATTACGTTGTTACTAGGCAATCTTAGTAATAGATTTTACGTGTAAAACTATCATGACAGATGTGTCAACTATCAGATGGAGTTTTGAAAAGATAGGTACATAAACATCTAAAATATGTGATTATAAAATATCATGTTTTCAACATAATCAAGTTAAAATGTAACAGAAAATATATATAATAATTAGCAAATATGTAGAAAAGTTCAACATACTGGAAGATTTACAAAACTGTTAATATTTATTAGTCCACAACTAAGTAAATGATAATAAAGCCTTTTATATAATATTTATCATGCTTATTCTTTAATTAATATAGTATAATAAACTTAAAACGACTAATTAAGTTAATATTTACGTAAGTAAAAATTAACCTTAATATATGTCAAAAAATCTGTCATAAAATAAGATTTTTAAAAGCGTTTTTCTCCGAAACTGGTCATTTAATTTGACTGCAATTTTCCTAATTTAATTTTTACCCCCGAAATTACAAAATATCAAAATTTGAGGCAGTTTGACTGACGCCCAAGAACCCCCCTATATGTGTGCCAGGTTCTTTCCGTTTTTTTTTTTGGGAAAATGAAATATACCATCCACTAAGAATAGTATACTATGGAATGCGAAGGATTATATATCTTCACGGCTTGTTTAATCTATTTTAGGTCTAAAAAATTATTTTAAAATTTTACAATTTCAAATTATTATTCTTACAATGACATTTTAGTAGAACTAATTATACAAATAATCAAGTAACGATAAAAGTACATATGTTATGTAAAAACTGATAAAAACATTTGGCTTATGCGAATAACTATATCTTAAATATGAATTTTTATGCTGCCATGCAATGGCGATAAAAAATAAATTATAATAAAAAATATTAAATTATTTTGCCTAGATATTTACAAATAATATTTTAATTGGACTATGCCTGTTAAAATAGAACCATCGAAAATGCAATAATAAGCAAAACTACCACCTAAGTAAGTGCTAGCTTACATATTATCTACCGTTGTCAAGGCTTGTTTACCTTGGCAACCAATAAAATCAGTGAACTCATTTATTATTGACCATTGTCAAGAATTATTTATTAACGACGGTCAGTAATGAAAAAAAAAGAAAGACACTAGGTACTAACTTTTTCAACTTAGA
Source organism: Brachypterus glaber (assembly GCA_958510825.1). Lineage (NCBI taxonomy): Eukaryota > Metazoa > Arthropoda > Insecta > Coleoptera > Kateretidae > Brachypterus > Brachypterus glaber. Next base: position 3,296,337 of record OY294047.1, read on the forward strand.
TGTCAAACTAACAGCTATGTCAAAATAATTTTAAAATTATACATTTAACTGATTTTTGAAGTTACTGGCTTTAGGTAGTAGAAAACATATTATATGCGCTCCGTCTCAGCAAAAAAAAATCAGTCTCGAACACTAAAGACTTAGTTCACATAAAGTTTTCCTACATATGCATACATACATAATACGTAATACATATGCATATATACTAATAGTAAACTATGCATAGGATATTATACTATGCATAGTTTATCTCTTAGAGGAGAGAAGGGAGACAGAGTTGGCATCCGTATACCTAATACATTGAGATATTCTGGGCCCCAGCGCGCTTCCGATGTTGAAGTGAGATATATTGCTGTGTAGTTTGTTTGGATCTTTAAGAGACAGGCTTGGTGCCTATGGCTCATTTGTCTAAAATAGAATTAGTTTGAATGGAGTTGTATCTGTAATGAATTGGCGATGGGGGTGGATAGAGGGATGAGGGGGGATGGAAAAGGGAGGGGAGATATAACGTGGCGTACTATTACTATATACGTAAATTATTTTCTATTTAGCAGTTTTGGAACTGTTTGGTAAAAACAGAGGACATAATACTCAACTTCGACCGATAATGTTTTTAAATTTATTTCCTAATATAATAATAAAAAGCCTTTCCCAAAATTTTGAAAATTTTGAAAATGGGAAAGCAAAATATATAATTATAGGAACTGTTTGAGCTTTTGATCGATAATCACATAGAATAAGGACAGTTGTCACATTTTATGACAGGGCAAACAGTTTTAAGCAAAAGATTGTTATAAAATTGTAAAAATTTTAGAAACAATAAAGATATTATTATTTAAGCCGGTCAAAAAAAAATTATGAAAAACAAAAATTAACAAAAAGGTGTAACATTATCGTCGACCTCTCTGCGTTCCTAAGCTGAAAGGTCCTATCTGTGTATGTTAAACCTATGTAGATAGGACAGCTTTAAGAACCTCGATCATCCCTAAGGACAATATTAGAGATAGTAGTTTCTTAAATTAGAGTTCCTACTCTTCTCACTAGGAAGTCTTTTCAGAAGAGTCTTCTGTAACAACCATGGTGTCTTATTATTTACACCATGGTAACACGCAGATGAAAAACAAAACAAAATATACTGCGTTGTTTATGAAATGAGGTAACAAGTCAATGATCTCGTTTATATCAGACATGGTTATAATTTCCAAAACCTTCACCTTGCTATTGCGAATTTCATACAATGTAGGTCTGCTTAAAATTAACAACTTTGCCGAACAAATAAGTGTCATTTTAAATACACTTCACTTGTTCAGCAGAAAAGTCGTATCAACAAATTTAGAAGAAAAAGGGAGAGCAAAATTAATTTCTACTTAGATCTATAGTCCCTTTGCTGTAACAACATAGGGTATGTTGGTAGCCGGTTGCATGCAGTACATGATTCTATTCTGCTTAACAGAAACGCTGTAAAACGAGACTAAAGGCCTATATAGAAGCTTGCATGAGAACATAAAACATAAGAATGCGATGCCGTGATTAGCTTACAAGATACATGGCGGCACATCCAAATGAGAGACGAGCCGAAGCCGAGTTACAAAGCAAAAATGAAACAAATGCGTTTTTGCACATAATTGTGCAACAAAAAATCGCACAGGGGTGCAAATTTGGATTCAAGCTTTCCAATCGAACCCCTTTTGATTACAAAAAAAAACAGAGAGTGTGCATATCATCGCAACGTGAGGCTCTTTCACACGACCGTTCGACTGAACTTTTGTATTGTCTAATCTGTTTATCACAATACGTAATGACCTTGAAATTGATTTTGAAATTAGACCTGAGAAATGGATTCCTCGTATCCTAGAACCTATATAAAGTGGTATTACTCAAGATTTTGTGTCTATTTGAAGCCCATCTATTCCAAATAGCAATACAGAAAGCGGCCATATTGGATTTATAGCAAACAGAGGTCGCGCACAAGTTGCTTGCGAACAAGCGCCTAAATGCAGCTCTCTATGCAGGAGTATGTTTTGGTTTTTTCTTGGTTTGAACTTTTTTTTTTTAATGAGGGGGCCTTGGTTTGCGTTAACGTTGTTTTGGCGTCTGTTTGGTGTTTTTTTTTGTAAAAAAATGTTTTTTATTTAAAATAACATATTGAAAAACGGTCAGCGCATGCGCACTTTATCAAAATGTTGCATAAAGAGCTGCACATAGGCGCTCCTGCTTGCGATGGTTTCCTAAATCCTTATGACCATACCTAAGACTATACCAAATTTCAAAGACTTGTCACAAAGTGCACGATTTCATGAATTCCCCCTAAGGGAACGTTCAAGTATTACGTAACGCTCCTAGGGGGGGGGTCATTTTGGAGTGTTACGCCCATGTTAATGGTATAAGAAAATAGCTTTATAGGGGGGGGGGGTCCTTAATGATCAAAATTTGCGTAACGTAATATTTGAACGTTCCCTAAGCTACATTAAAATAATTACATCGGCACTTAGTGCTACTAAGAGTGCCGATGTATTGAAATCTTCGCCGAAAAGTCAAAATCTTTGACCACGTTTTTTTCACATTTCTCGACGTTTTAGAACATTCGAGTCGAAATCAGTAAAAAAAAAATTGCGTCCGTCTGTCTGTCTGTCTGGGTGTAAACTCTCTAACTCCATTTCTACATGAGATATCGACTTGCGGTTTTTTGCATATTGTTTCTTATCGTATTCCGAAGTGCTGATTAAATTAGTAAATTAGTAAGAGTAAGGGGGTAAAAATAGGGTTAACTCCTATTTTTAGCGTTTTTTGTTTATAATTAATGCAATTATTATTGTATTTGGTTAAATTAGCACTTATATAAAAGATAATTTTAAATTGGTCAAAAAATGTTATAAACAACGTTTTCCTAAAACGCATTGTTTTCCAGATATTGGCGTTTAAAACAGTAAAAGGCTTTTTTAGCATATCTCACATATTTATAACCCGATTTCAAAAAATTATATTTTAAATAAAAGCTCTTTTTAAGCCCTATAAGAAGAAAAAGATGTTATATACAGTTTTTTGCTAAAATATAATGTTTTAAAGATACAGAATTTAAAATCAAACAAAACACCTAGTTTGAAATTTGCAAACTAGATGGCTCTAGTGTACAATAGTGCCGATGTTTTGACAGGGTGCTTGCAACGTTTCATCTAGTTAGCTTTAGAAAATGAACATTTATTGAACTTTTATGCCCACATATTATGTACATAAATAATGTGACATATTTTTTGAAGAAAATAATACGCTGTTTACAATAAGATTTGAATACATTACTCATGAATACCAACATACCTTCTACCTGCTATTGTGATTCAAGGAAAATTATGACTCACTGATTTAGCTAAATCAATTAATGCTAGTAGGATATACGTAAGATCCTAGATGATTCTCCTGTTTTCACATAATATATCGTCGGCTTACAAGTAAAGAGCACCAAGTCCAAAAACATGGTTCTGAGATATTGACAAATTTAACTTTCATTGTTGTTTTTTAATTTTTGTAATAATTGTTTTTGGAAAAAAACTACCGCAAATTGCAATGTTTGGACATAATAATGTCCCATTTGCAGTTAAATAAAGAAAAATTAAAGTAGTTTAATTCAACTAAATTTGAAAAAAGACATGGACTTAGTGCCTTTTATTTGTACGCCCACGACGTCGGCTTACAAGTAAAGAGCACTAAGTCAATAAAATAATAGAAAAAACAACTATTTAAAATTAAAACCCTTCTATTAATTAAACGTAATGTATAACTATAAAGTAGAAAACAAGATATTTACATAAATTTTCAAAAACTAGATTTTTAAAAGAAGGGTTTGGACTTTTTGATTGTTTAAAGAACGTTTCCAAAATTAATAATAATAATTAATTAGTATTAATTATATGAAACTGCTTACTATCACGAACTAAGACAGTTTTCAGAGGCCATCGGCTTTGCCGGCAAAGAAGCATCTCCTAAAGTCAATAATTATAATGAATCATTATTAATGATAAAACACTTCACGGCGCATTTCTAAGGGCTGTTTTCTAAACTTGCCGCGAACTTTAGTTTTTTTTTATATTCTTGTTATTTCTGTTCTGTCTCTATTCCATCAACTTTAACATAGCAAAATTTGAATTCGTTTGTCAGTACAATAAATAACGCGATATTGTATCATATAAATGATTCAAGCAATCATAATTTTATAAATTAACTCTTTTTAGAAAGTCGCTTAGTGCAGAAACATTTAAAATAATCTACAAGTAAAACGCACTAAGTGCACTAAGTGACTTAGTGCCTATTGCCAGATAAAATTTTAATCAAAATCAAATTGGTGCGTTTTGTATAGTTGGTAACTCCCTTGGCAGTTCACCTAGAAGTTAGTTCGGTTTACCTATACATAGATCATCAAAAATTAATTACAGTGCCATTAAAATCCCATTTTTGCAAAACAGTGACTTAGTGCCTTTTACTTGTAAGCCGACGATATTATGTATTATTATCATAACAAGCCGTGAAGATATGTAATGCTACGCATTCCATTATATATTATTCACAGCAAATGGTATATTGCATTTCCCAAATACTTAAAAAAAAATAAAAAAAAAATACATTTTTTTTAAAATATCTTTTCTGAAAAAGTCCAAATGATTGAAAAATAAAATAAAAAAAAAGTTTCAAAAAAACTTATTTTTTTTTTAATATATCATTTTTTTATTAAATTTTCTTTTTGAAAAAGACGAAAAATTTCATTTTATTTTTTTTTTGTAGGATTTGTAGGATCCTTAATAATAAAACTAGTTTTTCCTGAAAAAAAAAAAAAAAAAGTACGTTAATCGGAATATTCTTTCAGCTTTTTTCAATTATTTTAAAAGTTTAACTCCCCATAACTTTTTTGTTCTTGGGGGGACTGCTTTCAAAAACAATAGGAATCATCTTCAATTGGACCGGATTATTCGTTCTTGAGTTATCGTGCACACAAAAACGGACAGACAGACGTACAGACATAGATTTAAAAAAAAAAGTTGCTAATTTTTTCATGAAACAAATTTATATCCAAGAATTTTTTCTCTAGGACGATTTTTGATTTTTTTTTGAAAATTCGCTATAGTTCGAATATAAACTTATTATTAACGCAGTAGCTATGTTTGTTTGTTTGTTTTCTGTTTAACCTCGTACTATTCTACTTAATTAAGCATACCCTAAGTCCAGGACTTGTGTGGGCTAGTAGTAGAGGGAACCACCGGCTTATACTGACTTTCGAACCAGTTTTTATAGGGAGTGTCCGCTTCACTTATGCCTTCGCCAAATTCAATTATTAATTAACTGAAAAAGGTAAATCGGCGCCAGTGAGAATCAAACTCAAAGGGGGCCCTGATCAGAAAAAAAGTTACAGTGCGTCAAAGTTGATGAAATTTTTAAAAAAATGATTGGTTTTCCAGTTAACTGGAATTAACTGAAAACAACTAGTTGTTTTCGAAAAACCGGAGAGTGTGCCTTTCATTGCAAGGTGAGGCCCTTTCACCCGACCGTTCGACTGGGCTATTAACCTAGACTTCAACATTTAAATAAACTGTAACTACACATTGATAAACGCATCGTCAGCTCATAGTGTACCAGAGATAATAAAAAAAACTACTTTTCAGATGTACCCTTAAGAGGGTCGTAGCTCCCTTAGGGCTCATTTCCGGACCAACCTTTATAGGGTTTTTTTTTTCATATTTTTGGACCTAAAATCACCCTTTAAAATTTTGTACCCTATTTCTGAATCGCCCTGTATAAAGTATTACGTAAAAAAGTAAATAAGTACTAAGATATTAAACCAAAAAACTCTACTATTTTGCTGATAATAAATTTGATAAGATATTTTTTTTTATTTCCGCTTCTATAATATTCGTAGAATTTTTTCGGTAGAAATTTAAAAACTGGTTTATATTTGATAAAATGTATTGAATTAATGACTTTTTTATTATGTATCCCCCTGCTTCCATTGTATCCCCTAAACATAAAAAATGTATTATATACCTCAAACTTGTTACAACAATGTTTGGTTGTACTATTTTTAGTGTACGATTTTCAATCAAGATTCCTCATAGACAAAAAGAAACCGCAACAGACGCGAATGACGTAAATATACAGCCTCTTGGAGCATACGCCCTTTTTTTATCGCCCACATATTCTATTTTGGGTCTACTTAATAAAAACACGATGTCTCTCACATTAAATTGATACATACAATATATGGGGGTGTCAAATGATAAAAATACAATAAAAATTCTAAACTCTTCCAAGTATAAACGCGATACCGTAAAACCTTGCAACCTTGGCTAGAGAGTACAACTTTGCCCATCTGCAAGGTGGTATTTTTTTTTTAAACGTGCCAATGTAGCAGAAAGGTTTGATGTTAGCAGTTCGCTTTCTAGAAGTGTAGAGACGCGCTCAGTACTTCGACAGCTAATGTTGTACTGTGCTTCAAAATCACATAAGAAAATATCAGCGATATTTTGACGGTTTTTAGCACTAAAAGCTAAAGTTTGCTGTGACTTTTGTTTTTTTTTTGTTTAATAAAAATCTTTTAAAGAAAATGAATTTTTTTAACCAATTCGGCAAAATATAAGTCGCCCCAGTTAACTCGGGTAAGCGGAAAAGAGAAAAAGTCCAAATCTACTGTCAACGAGTTAACTTGGGTAAGTGCATTAAGGGGTTAAAGTAAACACGGGTAAGCGAAAAAGTCCAAACCTACTGTATACGATATAAAGAACTTTCACTTTCGGGTTTAGACCGTGTTAATGGATTTTCACTTTCCGACGTTTCAGATTAATCCCTGAAGATGTCTCTAGTAGTAAGAGACGAAACGTCGGAAAGTGAAAATCCATTAACACGGTCTAAACCCGAAAGTGAAAGTTCTTTATATCTTAATGGCCGTGAAAGCTTAAAATCTAAAATACTACTGTATACGAGTTAGTGAGTTAGTAAGTGCGTTAATGGGTTAATAATTGAGAAAATACAATATACCATTTACTGTGAATAGTATGGAGTGGAATGCGTAGCATTACATATCTTCACGGCTTGTTTCATTATTATAATGATATTTAATATGACTATCAACAAAAATTGAATGAAATAATTTAGATAAGGTTTTAGAATACAATATTATATCACTAGAACTAGTAATGATAAAAACTTGTAATATATACTTTGTAATAGTATTATGTACATTATACATAACAAATTATGTATTATGTATTTAGTTGTACAATGTATATTAATGTGCATTGTACAACCAAACCACACTAGAAAGAACCTTGTTTTCGCATGCGCGCGATTATCACTGCATCTCAAGAACGACTGATCTTTCGCCGGTTGATATTAATTTCACCGTAAATTCTGTAAAAACGTGCATAAGATTTAATTTTTTCACTAAAAGTAGTTTTTAGAGGGCTGGGAAATTATTTAAAATGTAAAAAATTCCATGTTCAACTATTCTTACTAAATTAACGTCCACTTATCTTACTTATGAATAATAGATTATTATTATTATTTCAATAATAATAATATTAACAATATCGCAAATCTTATGGGAAACCCGAGGAAAATAAAAGGAATATTTTTATTTCAGCGCCCAAGAGTCCCACCAACCATATTTTAAACGAAATACTAAAGAAAATCTTGTTAAACTTTAAGCGTTAAGTAATAATCAAATAACGCCTTATGGTAAAATCACAAAATTTATCATTCTCTTGGTATTTTAATATTACAAGCCCAGAGAATTAAGTTTAGCGGCATCTAAAAGATTTTCAGTGTGCCGTAATATTTGAGTGACCCCTTAAGATATCCGGCTTATCAGAGTTATCCGATATTTCTCTAAAAATTTGGCTGGTAGTAGAACCAAATTAAGCCGTTTTTAAGTGAAATTGCGTTAAAATGATTAGATTTATCTTAATTATCCGGCTTACCCGTTATTATCTGAGCGTCAAATTAAAACGAGACCATCTCATCTCTCTTTAAGTTGCAAAAAGTTTCATCAAATTCCGTTCATCCGTTCCAAAGTTATGCGGAAACAAACAAACTTTTGAACCAGTTGAGATATCGACTTCAAATTTGGAACTTTTAAATAAGACAACTTAAACTATCTTTTAGCATATATTTAATACTTTCAGCTCTTAAAATGTGGGCAGGCGGGCATGGGGGGACATTTTTTTAAATGGAAAGGCGGGTCGTGTGATACATCATTTTAAAGCTTATCAAATTCTCCATTTAACTCCATATTTTTAAATTAAAAAAAAAAAAAATTGGGTTTAAAATGGGGTTGAAAATGGGTATTAATGTCGAAATTCCTCTAAAAAAAAAAACAAATATTTTTTTAAAAATGCCTTATTTCGTCATAAAAAAATGTTAATTATACTTTTAAACTAATTTTAGTTAACATAAATAAAAATTTATAAAAAAAACTTAAAAAATCGAATGTTTTAGCACAAAAAATTGAAAAACCTTAAAAAACATTTAAAAAAAAATAAAAATGTTAGTTTAAATAGAGAATTTTATAAGCTTTAAAATGATGTATCACACGACCCCCCTTTCCATTTAAAAAAATGTCCTCCCATGCCCCCCTGCCCACATTTTAAGAGCTGAAAATATCAAATATATGCTAAAAGATAGTTTAAGTTGTCTTATTTAAGAGTTCTAAATTTGAATCCAATATCTCAACTCGTTCAAAAGTTAAAAGGGGGGGGGTGACTTTTGGACCGCACTATATATATATATATATATATATATATATATATATATATACATATTTATAGTTAATATGTATAGTCAATATTGTTGTGTGTAACAAATTATTCGTTGAATATTTCGATTTAGTGACCTTTATAAAAATTTCCCTCATAATTCGGCAAAATTATTCCGTAAGCCTATGTTTGTGTTTATTTTCAACGTTGATGACTCATAACTGAGTTTATTCCGATTACTGTTGATAACCTCCTTTTTGGAAGTCGGTTAAAAATTAATAATATTTTATTGTATAAAGGTCCTTATCAGATCAACAGTTTTGTATTTTTTTGACAAATTTCTTAAAATGAAACCCGCACTGAAAAAAATTACTTTCTTGGCTCAAAGTAGTCAACACTCTTGGCAGTTATTCTTTTAGCTTAAAAGATGTGTATCTTCAAACAAAAGTATTTATCTTGTCCCAAGAAAAGTATCGCTTTTGAAATATTTTTAAAATTCTCTTGGACCTGGCGCATTTGAGGCAAAAACCATTTATCTTGTTTTAGGACTGTTAAAAATTAAATAATTTTAAATGCTTTGGCCCAAGAATTTTTCTTTTGAGACAAGACCACTTGCATTTCACACAAGATCAAAGAATTTTAAGTTAAAGGATCAGAAAGATTTTGGCAAGTGAATTATATTTTCATGTTAAGAGAAGGCGCTTTTGGACGTATTCAAGAGTGCGAAGCATTTGGCCTAATTTCATATGCCATTACCCCAAAGGATCCTTTTTTCCAGTGCGCTAAATTCACCTTAACGTCCATGAATAATTTTTAAAATACATTTAATGTACGTGTAGGTAAGCATTTCCTTTGTAGATTGCACAGGCAGACAGGAAATGATTTAATTAAATACTTACAATATTCTTAGTCGCCCAGGAAAATGGTACCTGAGTTTAGCTTTCACCATTTTAAGGATTCCGTGCGAAAAACAAATTTCGGTTTTCAACATTTTAGTATTTAATTTTTCGTCCTAGACCCGTGAAATTTCACCTTCAAAAGAATTTTTCTCGAAAACGGTTAATCCTACAGTATTACAACAAGAGTACCTTTTTTATGTATTTTGATCCGACACAGAAAAAAAGGTTATCTTGGCAGAAGATAATAAATTATCTTGGATTTATATTATCTTAAATCGAGGTAATAATCTTCTTTTGAGATCATGTATCCTCGGTTTAAGATTATCTGTGACTTTGATTTCCTTTAATTATTCTCTTGGTAGAAAAATCCTTGTGTCAAGGATTTTTTCCTTAAATGCATGACATTTAAAATAGTAACAGAGAATCAAGAGTTATTATCTTGACTCAAAGCCTCTGTTGTCTTACGGTAAAGTTTGCCAAACCCCACGTAGATATACAGTAGACTCGCCCGTTGTTATTGTTGGCTGGCAGACATTTGCGCAGTAGTTCAAGATATGCGCGGGAGAGAAGTTGGGTTTGTTTTTTTTGTCGTCAGTTGTCTTTAAAGGTGTATCATTGTTTTTATCTGCTTTAAAATGGACAAATTTGTATCTGTTACCCTCAAACGATGGGGATTTTCAAATTTACTTAAAAAATTCACGGGTAAGTAGCTTTAAATAATTTATACCTATAAGCGCCATTTTGCAATGGCGTTGCAACAAGTGTTTCTTCAAAAACAAGTGCTTTTTCCTACGACCACCTATGAAACCAAATTTTACACGATTAACAGAGTAAAAAAGTATCATATTTCATAGGCGTGCGAAATAATATTATACATGTGTGGGAAATTTTTTCAAAATATTTACCATTCTATTAACCCTGGAACCTGACTGTGGGGTCAATATGATCTTGAATCAAGAGAATCATAATCTTAAATCAAGATTATAATTCTCTTCATTCACGATTATATTATCTGAAACCAAGACTTGGTGTAAGATAATATGATCTTGGATAAAGATAATATGATCTAAAATCAAGATAATTACATACTTGGTTTAAGATAATATGATCTTAAATAAATGTTTTAAGTGGCTTTGATTTAAGGAAATGTCCTTAAATCTAGGACCTCAAATGCCAAGATCACGGCGGACTTGATCCAAGACAGTCATGGCGTTGAACATATCGAAAGCCATGGCGGCCTTGGTTCAAGATCGTTTTGCTTTGATTCAAGATATCCTTTATTTCTGTGGAGGAATTATATTCCCAAAATAAAATTACAAAAAAAAATTATTTTTTTTTTAAGGCCGAAGGATTTTTTATTTAAATCTTAGTAAATGGACTTTTAAAAATTCTGAAAAAAATCAGGGATGATACTCTTACTTCAATGAAAATTTAAGAGATGAGAGCTCTAAATTTTTCAGTTTGAAATTTTGGTGGGTTAACCTACTATATAGGTACTACCTTCTCAATGGCGATTTCTCCCGTTAGATTAGACAGGGATAAAAGTTCTACCCAAAAAGGATAGAAGACGTACATACACTCCCACTTCCACCCAACCAAACAAATTCTGTATTTGTTCTTTGTTGAACAAATACAATATTTACTTGCCGGGCGAAAAGTGTAACTATATTATTTTTATTAAAGAAATTGCTGGCGCATCTAAATTTTAGTAGATTATCTTATTCTACAGATTCACATTAGCTATGTTCGTTCGTGCCGCTCAGTGCTACACTTTCCGGCCAACCAAATAAATACTGTATTTGTTGTATGAAAAACTAATACAGTATTTATTTGGTTGGCTGAAAGTGTAGCACAAATGAGATAGAGATAGGGTAGACGTCTTTTGTTTCATAATTCTAGTTGTAGAGAGCTCCATTACCGCGACAGTGTTTCATCGACGTAATTAAAGAGATATCGATTTATACGCATTAATTATGTAACAATTTTACTTGATTAATTGGTAGTCAAAACTCAAGAGGTAGATAAATACACGGCATTTTTGGGTAAAGTCATTGCACTCATCGGTTTAATACACTGTAAAAATAAACTGAATATTCGGGGAATATACAGAGCGTTAAACTCTTAGGCCAATTATTAAAAAGAGATATTAAGATCTATAAAAAGCATAGAATAGGTATAATGTTTGACTATATTTTGTCATGAACTAAGACCACTTT
>OY294047.1:3308383-3376383 GCA_958510825.1 Brachypterus glaber
AAAGATTTTTTTTTGTACTGTATAATTAATCACCTATCCACATTTACAATACTTTTAGTTTATCACTTAAGAACTTGAAGAAATTTATACGTTACAAATGCTTTTAAATAATAAATTTAATTTTTTAACCCGAAATTGTTACAACCACATTTCGGTGTTTGTATTTATTTTTAATTTGGGTTTTATTATACATAATTTCATTTAATTTCTTTACTTAGTTATAATTCAAAAATAATATTTTATTTTGAATTGATTGTATTTTTGTAAGTAACGCGCTGAAAACCTCCTAGCTTTTCTGCGCGTGAGTTCGGGTAGGTTGCCTTCCGGACAGTAGCAATTTGACACTCGAGAACGATCGATGCGTGTCAATAAAAATATACTCAAATCAGCTGACGAATATACCACGCGCCGGGCATTTCGTTAGAAATTACCATATTTTACGGCTGCAAACTATAGAAATAAGTTCCATATACACATATGTATTTAAATAATTAGTAGTGTATACCTACACTGGTCAAACAAACTTTAATTCGCGTACATCAGTTTCCAATTATGTGGTGTCTCCTGTGAAGAAATGGCGGTCATGACCTGTCGTGCTGAATGCTGTAACTAAGGTAAGATTACCATATATATTATTGGAACTGTCGTTTTGTCTTTAATATTCTTTTCAATCATTAATACCTATTCGCAGTCCACTTAATTAATATCATAAAGGCGATGTTACGGAGGCAATCCCATATCACCGAATGGGACCTTTCGACGTCACACAACACGAAATACTTAAAATAATTTGAAATAATCACAGTATAATATATGTTTGTCCTTAATTCTCGTGATATTTTGATTAAGTACCTAATCAAATCGACACTCCCAAGCAACAAGGTTGTAACTCAAGTTAGACCCGTTTTGAGTTATACTCATAGGTAAACGCCTTGAAAAAAGACACACATGGTGGTACTACTCAGGTTTCTCCACAGTCCACTTTAAGCAAAAGTTTACTTAAAATCACTAAAGTAAGAAATTCTAAACTTGAATATTATTAGAAACAAACAGTAAATAAACAATAAATACTTAAACAGTTAAATAGAGAATTTTATAAGCTTTCAAATGATGTACCACATGACTTCCTTTTCCACTTCAATCATTTACCCACCCTTAAATAACAAAAAAAAATATTTTAGAAATTTAGCTGTCGTGAAAAATGACAATATATGAGTTACGGCTTTGTTGCTTGGGGGTATCGAAATTATCATAGACCTGACCTAATTATACAAACTAAACAAACATTTAAAAATAATTACACGAAGTATTTTTTTTTGGCCGATTTTTAGACCTTTTAAGGTATATTTTTCGTCAAAATTCTATTCTCCTCGTTTAAACGGGGGGCGACGCCCAAAAACCAAACAAACGAAAAAAAAACAAAACAAACCAAAGAATTAGGTTATGTTACGTCGGACGTGAAAATAGCTACTTCGTTAATTATTTTGGAAACAATAATAATAATAATAATAATAATAATAATATTTATTGCATTAAAAATTTAAAGTATTACAATTAAAATTTAAAGTATTACAATAAAATTTAAACATAATGCTACAAATATGCTAAAAGCACTAAAATGTGTAAACATTTGAGCGTGCTTAAAAAAATTATAAATAGAAATTAAATAAAGAATATATAAAATAGATTAATAAAACAGTTAAGGTACAAGTATAGTTGATAAAAGAGGTACATATATATATAAAGAATACATATACATATATACACACACACATACACACACACCTACACACACACACACATACACATACATATAATACATATAATAGAATAAAATAAGACACATTATAATTTAGGTTACAAGTAAAGTTAATAAAAGGGGTATAAATAAAATATAATAAAATAGAATACATTAAAAGGGGTAAGTATAATCGAACTGTTACATCTATAGGTAAGTATACAGGTAAGCATAAAAATTATTAATAACTAGGTAATTTATTTATTTTTTTCAGGTTATTATATTAGGAGTTTCCAAAATATAGTTTTTGCATAATTTTTTGAATGAAACAATAGAATTAGCACTTTTTACACTCATCGGTAGTGAGTTGTATATTTTTGGACCCAGAAATTTACCACTTCTTTGGCCTATAATAAATGCTGTAGTAGATTCGTTTAAAATATCTGTGCAAAAGCAAGCAAGATATTATTTACATCGGCACTTAGTGCTACTAAGAGTGCCGATGTTTTGAAATCTTCGCCGGAAAGTCAAAAACTTTGACCACGTTTTTTTCACATTTCTCGACGTTTTAGACCATTCTGAGTTGAAATCAGTAAAAAAAAAATTTGCGTCCGTCCGTCTGTCTGTCTGTCTGGGTGTAAACTCCATTTCTACATGAGATATCGACTTTCGGTTTTTTGCATATTGTTTCTTATCGTATTCCGAAGAGCTGATTAGATTTTGGGGGTAAACGATTGGGGGTAAGGGGGTAAAAATAGAGTATAACTCCTATTTTTAGCGTTTTTTGTTTATAATTAAGGCAATTATTATTGTATTTGGTTAATTTAGCACTTATATAAAAGATAATTTTAAATTGGTCAAAAAATGTTATAAACAACGTTATCCTAAAACGCATTGTTTTCGAGATATTGGCGTTTAAAGCAGTAAAAGGTTTTTTTAGCATATCTCACATATTTATAACCCGATTTCAAAAAATTATATTTTAAATAAAAGCTCTTTTTAAGCCCTATAAAAAATGTTATATACAGTTTTTCGCTAGAATATAATGTTTTAAAGATACAGAATTTAAAATCAAACAAAACACCTAGTCTGAAATTTGCAAACTAGATGGCTCTAGTGTACAATAGTGCCGATGTTTTGACAGGGTGCTTGCAACGTTTCATCTAGTTGTAAACATGAAATAGTATTATATAACATAGTAAATAATTGAAGACATGTCCCAAGAAATCTTGTTTTTGGACTTTTTGAAATTCACTTTGGCTGCTACCATGGAGGAAGACGGAGTCGCTATCACGTGACCCTCGACGGCACCACTTCTCCCACTCAAAAGTAGGGTTATATTGGTTGTTTTTAGTGTTTGAAAGGTTTTTAAAGGTTTTATTTAATATCTATATCTATATCACCCAGTCAGCCGCATATGTCTATGAATACACGGAAAGAAATTAGTGGGCTCTGCGCTATACATTATAAGATATTTGGTAACAGTAGCAAATTATAGTGATTTAAGCTATAGATTATAAGGGACACAATAACTAATAATGTTAAAAATAAATTGGAAACGATTATATATATTACAGACACGATTATATTTATTACAGGCACTATTATAAATTTACAGAAATTTTATTATATTATAAAAATTATTAGCACGGACAATAATTAAATCTATTTAAGCTATAAATGCCATACTATTTGTTATATTTTATTATTCACTAAACAATTAAAGTATTTCATATAAATTTTTACACTGACTGCCATAATTGTAAGAGAAAGCCTTGTATGTATATAATAAGCGATTATAATTTGCTTGGTATGTGTGTTATAGCGCTCCTAGCTATATTTTTTTTTCCGTGTAGAGTCTAGAATATAATATGCTACGCCACACGCTGACACACGAGCATTTACCTCCCTACAACGCTGCTTTGAAACAGGTGCCTGGCTCCTATGAGAGTCGTGCGCGCTGTGGCAAGGACGGGGCGACTCTCAAGAAAGTGAAAGTCTTAACATATTCAGCATTCTATCTGCCACAACTGAAAGCGCGTGTCTCAAATATATTGGCAAAAAAGATTTAAGTGTTTAAATAAAAATAAAATTTTTCTCGGTGTTATTTACAAGACCTGACCTAGATATCAATGGCCATACACCTTTATGTTTGTGTGGGTAAGTCAATGGAAATATTGGCATCAATTGTTTTCTAGAATACAATTCTTAAAAAAAGTTTTAGCGTGAGTGCATTAGAACAGGAATAAAGAGATTTATAGAATTAAGAGAGTCGACAAGGTTCAATTATTTAATTTTTTAATTTTGTTAATTATAGTTATAAATGATTATAATAATTATAATTATCAAGTAAATTAAATTAAAATTTTTATGTTGGCTTAAAGTTTGAGTTTTTTATGGTGGTCGTCTACACGAGAGTCAACTTTTAGTAGGTAAAAAATGGTAATGTAAAGAAATTCATTTGAAGGTAAAATTTCACGTTTCGAGGACTACTATACGTACTATACCTTTAAAAATGGAGCATTTATAGGAGACCATAGCTCTCTTAGGATTGAGTTTTGGAAGCACCTGTAGTAAGTACCTATATGAAGTTCTTTTTTAAAGTTTTTGATGTACATTCACCCTGCATCATCAAAATGTTGGTTTTTAACATTTTAGTGTTTAATTTTTTATCCTCGAAACTTTACCTTGATTTTTTGGAGAAGATGCTTTTGAATATTTGGCTGGTTACGACACTGTATGCTTGTCATTACTTCTGATCTTTAATTAAACAAAAAAGTAAACTATCTTTCAATTAACAATTAAAAAAGATTTATTTAGATAACGTTAAATAAACTAGTTCAATGTGGATTTACTGTAGGGCCATTCCAGATAAAATTAACCTGGATCTCAATTTTTACTTTTATATTTTCAATATAAAAGTACATATGTTACTGGCAAAGACGATAATTGGGCAATGACGATAACAGCCGGACGTGAATGTCCAATCTCCCTGGCAATGGCGTTAATGTTCGGGCATTGTCGTTATGGCCGGTTGTTGGTGGGAAATGTTGTTAATATTTTCATGTTGACATCTTTGCTCGGCCATTAACGATAATGCCAAAATGTTGATAATGAGGTTATTAAAACTAAATTTGTACAAAAAAAACACCAAACATGCGCAAAACTAACGCAAACTAACGTTAACGTAAACCATTACAAAAAAACACCAAACCAGCTAAAAAAAAAAACAAACCATCGCTAACGTAAACCATAGTTTAAGCTGGATTGTTGTTTTTTTAATGGTGGGCCGTTGGTTTACATTAACGTTGGGTTTGCGCCTGTTTGGTTAGTTTTTTAACTTAACTTTCAATTTTATCATCACTGGCCGATGTCTAAACCGTTTTTTTTTGCAAAAACTTCACAATGTAACTAAATTTCCAACCACCTTTCCATATCGATACCATCAAGAAATGAGCAGCAGATGATGTACGGGGTACCCCAGAATAGGAAGAAAACATCCACATGGTAAGCGTATCTTTCTTTACTTTCAACCTTGTTTCTGTACGAAAGCCCTAGCGCTTACAATCGGAGTTGCCAGATCTTTTAGGTGAATTTTTTTAAAATTAGGCGTGCCTATAGTAATCTTATAATTGTACAATTTTTTTCTGGCCCACCCTGTACAAATTATGTCATACAAATTTGGGTTAGAGAGATAAAATAAAACAGATCATGTTTCCTTCCCATCAAGTACAGATAATAATTGTTGTAGGTTTACTCATAATATTTTCCTTTACATGATTTATACTAATAATACTATGTATTTATAGTAATATTTATAATTATTTTTTACATCGGCACTTAGTGCTACTAAGAGTGCCGATGTATTGAAATCTTCGCCGAAAAGTCAAAATCTTTGACCACGTTTTTTTCATATTTCTAACGATTGGGGGTAAGGGGGTAAAAATAGGGTAAAACTCCTATTTTTAGCGTTTTTTGTTTATAATTAAGGCAATTATGATTGTATTTGGTTAATTTAGCACTTATATAAAAGATAATTTTAAATTGGTCAAAAAATGTTATAAACAACGTTTTCCTAAAACGCATTGTTTTCGAGATATTGGCGTTTAAAGCAGTAAAAGGTTTTTTCAGCATATCTCACATATTTATAAACCGATTTCAAAAAAAATATATTTTAAATAAAAGCTTTTTTTAAGCCCTATAAAAAATGTTATATACAGTTTTTTGCTAGAAAATGCTTCAGTGGTTCCATATGTTTAACCGAGAGAATAATTTTTTCGACAGCCTTTCAAGTAACACGGATGAAAAATAAATAAGGATTTAATTGCTTGTTTAAAAAATTAGTCCTATTAATAGATCCTTAATTGATTAATTGATTCACGAGAGATAAAGAACGTCGATAAGTATTTTCACTCGGAAAATGGCAATTGCAGTAAAAAAGTAGCCATAAAATCAATAGAACCGTTGAGTTTTAAAAGACGTTAGAGGAAATGCGCCTAATTTCGGATGGTTTCCAAATTTCGGATAGTAGTGTATTTAAGATACTGTCTGCAAAGGTAAACAGAAACCTACTTTTATGTGAAGCCAACAGTCAAACTAAATCCGTCCTGTAATATGATAACGGTAGAGCTTCTCCCCTTTAAATGGCAGCACAAATCGTTTATATTGCAAATGGCAGTTTTGTGCTCAGTTGCATTATTATGCTTGTTTATTTTATAAATAATCGTTATAAAAGTTCGTGATTCTGTCTTGGGTAAGTTATGATGTTAGTTAAGTTGATCCACTATTCATAATTAAGCAATTTGAAAACGTAAACATTCTACAAATTTCTAATCTAAAAAGCAGAAAGTTGCCTAATTTTGGATAGACCATTTTTGTGCATTTGATTCCCAATTTCGGATATCCGCAAGGTAATTATTATTCAGGATAACCAACCATTAATTATTATTTTTATAATGATACAACAAACTAAGATAAACAATTTTGAAAAAACGAAAATTACCTAAGATACTAAGATATTCGAAATTGGGAATCTAAAATTATAGTTCCTATAGTACCTACTCTTGAAAAAAAATTTTCGGATATGTCCGAAATTAGGAGCCCTTTTTTAAATGCACAAAAATGCGCTGATTTTTTTTAACCGTGTTTTTTGGAAAAAATAAACTGTAATAAAATTGCTTTTATAATAAATCATGGTTCGCTATAATAAGTTGTATCTGGTTATATAAAAAAAATATAAAAAAGTAATACCGAGTATTAAATATTGAATACATTGTAAATGGTATCCGAAATTAGGCGACTTTCCTCTATGTCCCATTTTTGGCCAAATTGAGTTAATAACGGATATGATATCTTAGACCACCCAGTGAGCAAAAAGAGTTTTAGTAACTTCTCTGGGATGCAAAATTATTTTATTACAAAAGTGAGGTTATGTCACTGTATAATCCTATTATTTCACGAAAAATAAAGTATTTTGACATAAAAACCAATAAAAACTATTAAAAAACGCCTGTAGTTGAACCTAAAATACAAAAATTTGGTCATCACTTGTGCCAGGTAGCATGTATGACATATATGGGAGCCTCCCACAAGCGTGCGAGTATCACCGATAAATGTGAGAATCACAAGGTTTATTGGACATATACGCATCGATTACTTTTAGGAAAAACAACAAATCCTGAGCCTTTTTTTGGGACTAAAGTATCGTAAAAAACTTCTGTCATTATCAAAACTTGCGGGTGTGTTTTAGAAACATCTAACTTCATCAGTCTACCACAGGTAGACTACCAGCAAAAAACGTCTTAGATAAAAAAAAATTTGGATACAAATGTGTTTCATGAAAAAAACAGACTTTAAAAATGTCCGTCTGAAGTCACGATTTTTGTGCACACTATAACTCCAGAACGAATTATCAGAAATGTTTAGGAAAAATCAAGTTCTATGAGGGAAAGATCCTCACTGTTTTTTTTAAATAGTCCCCCCAAAAACAAAAAAAAAGTTATTGGGGATTAAATTAAATTAAAAAAATTGAAAATATATTTTACAAAAAAACTTTTATTTTATTTTTTCGATTTCCGAAAAAAGTTAAGTCAATCGGAATCATCCAAAATAGTCAAAAAGCGCCCTGGACATAAAATTCTTGGATACAAATATG
Source organism: Brachypterus glaber (assembly GCA_958510825.1). NCBI lineage: Eukaryota > Metazoa > Arthropoda > Insecta > Coleoptera > Kateretidae > Brachypterus > Brachypterus glaber. Next base: position 3,316,276 of record OY294047.1, read on the forward strand.
TTTCACAAAAAAATAAGAAATTTTGAAAATGTCCGTCCGTCCATCCGATGTCACGTTTTTTGTAGACACGATAGCTCAAGAACGACTAATCCGATTTACTCCAAATTTTCAGAAAAAATTAAGTTCTGTGAGGGCAAGGTCCCCATTGTTTTTGAAAGTAATCCCCTCCAAAGTCAAAAGAGTTTTTTTTGTTTTTTTTTTTTGAAAAATTTTTTTTTTTTCCGCACAATTTTTTTTAGGTGTTTGGGAAAATGCAATATATCATTTACTGTGAATAGCATATAATGAATGCGTAATATCATATCGCTGGCTTAAAATTATAAGGTTCTATGTTCTATAGAAACCCCATATAACATAGAACCCTATAATTTTAACCCAGCGATATATCTTCACGGCTTGCTTAGACATAACCCCCTTTTAAAACTCAACGATTCAACTAATTAGTCGTTTACAAAACTTTCTTTCCACATTTTACTTGAAAATAAAACACAATAAAGGTTAAAATATTTGTCGTACGAGAAATTTAAATGTCATTCAAGCTAGTTTATTATATAATGCAAATCCAACGCAGATTGTTAACTACGTTTTTTTTAATCTACGTTGTAAAAATTGCAATTCGTCTGTACACTGTAAGAAGAAATAATGTAAATTTACAGTATTCTACGTAGGTCGTTTCTGACCAATGTGGCGTATGGTAAATTTACATCAGCATATGTAATGTTTCATTACATCGTGTAATAAAACAGTAGTTAAAGTGTAATATTTGTTTAAGTATATTGTAAAATTACCATGAAAAATAATGTATTTTTATACCTTTTAACGTAATATTTTGATATACCTAGTGTAATAATACAGTAATAATAATGTAACCTTTGTTTAGTAATACTGTAAAATGACAATATTAATAATGTATTTTTACAATTAGCAATGTGATAAGTTGTTACACCTTGTGTAATAATACAGCAGTATTAATGTAATCTTTGTTTAAGTATATTGTAAAATTACCATCTAAATAATGTATTTTTATAGTTTAGTGCGTAATTTTTTATAAAAAATATTGTTAATATTATTATAAAGGGTGTAAACGAGATCAATAGCATCCCCAAATTACCTCTTGTATTTCAAGTTATAAAATCCAAAATCCATAAAAAAATTGGATTTTCACAACTTAAAATAAAAGAAGTAAATCGGGGATGCTATTGATCTCGTTGACACCCTCTATAGTAATATTTACAATATTTTTTTATAAAAAATTACAATGTAAACTATAAATATACATTATTTAGATGTTAATCTTACAATATACCTAAACAAAGATTACATTATTTACTAATTATTAAATAATATTAATAATAGTTATAATAAAAGTAATAATAATAACCTTATTTACTACTATAGATTATTGTACCCAAGTCCTGATGAAAATGTTTACTTAATATTTGAAGAGCATCCCAAAGGGTTGACAAAATTTCAATTTTGTCAAGGCTTTTAAAAGAGTTTTCCTTTATAAGTTTTCCAAATTCCTTTATTTTATTTACTGGTTCAGAAAAGTCTATATTTTCTATATCCAAGGATGTTAATTTTTTGAAATGCCAAAATATGATTTCTTTTCTTAAGAGGCAATGCCACTTTAATTTTAATTCTACTATTGGTGGAGGGTTGGTGAACTCGTTGATCCATGCTCTTTGTTGCCCATACGATTTTTCCAGTAATTGCATGTACTCAGTATTTAATGTTTCCGTCTTGTTTAAAATAGTTACGTCCACTTCTTCGTAACGTCCAGTTACTGCATCCAGCTCTGCTATTTACTACAAATTTATTTTTTTTAAGGAGTTTTCGGTTTCGTATTATTTTATCGAATGTAATATAGTATTGCACAATTTACAATTAAACATCTTACCTGGTTTCTTTTTAAATTAAAAACACTTTTACTCACAACGTAAAGATCACATGTGCATGAATATTCGCGAACAGAGAAATGGCTGCTGGCATGTGTTTATATCCTATGTGCGCATGCGTTGAAATACAATATTCGTAATGTCAACGAGACGACGTGATATTTTTTACATTAGACATATAGTAAAAGTTAAAAAATACATTATTGACTAAAAATTATTTTAATAGTATGGTAAAATTACATTACCCGTGTAAAAGTGTTTTAAAAATGGGGTAATAATACATTTTCTGTTAAATTAAAATAAAAAACTTGTAAAATACGGTAAAAACGCATTACAAATAATGTGAATTTACATGCCCTTTTTACAGTGTACTTTGTTTTTAGTCTGGTTTTGTCTTTTTCGAAAAAGATAAGTTTTTTTGAATAAATACAAACGACAAATAAGATGAAGTGACACTCAGATATAAGGTTTAAGTTTAACAATTCGACCTCTTTGACACCTATATTTTGATTTAAATAAAAATCCTATAGGATTATCATATATAATTACACAAGAGGCTGAGAATTTATGGGAAAAACTCGCTGTTTTCATGAAAATTTTCTGTCTGGAAATAATTACGACCATCACCCTGCAGGGAGTAATTATTGCCTTTGACAGCAAATTTTAATGAAAACTGTGAACTTTTCCGACATATAAATATTTTTTTTACTTACAAAATATAATATTCATTACATTAATGAATACAGAAACTGGCAAGGATACATACCTGAAACAAAAAAATAAAAATAAATCAACACATAATTTATTATTGTTATTTTTCCAAGAAGTAGTTGGAAAAATTTAAATCTATGCGCAAGATTGTAGGGCAGACTGCCTTGTAAAGATTTGAGAAGCTAAGGGAACGTTCAAGTATTACGTAACGCGAAATTTGGTAATTTTTGACCCCCACCCTCCATGTAACCCGGCGTAACATTTGTTACGTAACATTTTTATTTTTACAAAAAGTAAAAAAATTGAAAGGAAAATTTTCTTTATGATTTAAACCGGTTTTTAACCGGTTATTGCTTCCGTGTTTTAACCCAAAACCGGTCTGATGGAATTTCCGCAACCGGTTAACCGAAAACCGGTTATTGGCTATGGTTTTCCATCTCTAATTTGTTTTTGTTTAGAGGATTTAGTGAACTGTTAACCACGCCGTGTGTAATAAAATTTGCAAGGAATACGTCTCTTTAGGCCTGGGTCATTGTTAAAAACGTGATCCAATAAACATTTTATAAGTTTATAATTTTTGAAGTGTTACGTACTGACACCCCCCCCCCCCCCTCTGTAACGCGGCCGGCCAAACGTTTTCGAGACCCCTCACCCCCCCTAGCACGTTACGTAATACTTGAACGCTCCCTAATTTATACAAGGAGCTGAACTTCGCGAATATGAGTAGATACTCTTTTGTTTCTTGTATTGTGGTCGGCAGAATAAATAAACGATGTGGCAGAATTTTTCATGGCAAGTTAAATTAAAATTTTAAAATATAATTTTAGGTATCAGCAACTCAGGTAATGTAAAATTTTATTTTAATAGCACATTATGAACAGTCATCGGCGAATTTCCAGTGCTCGCATAGGCGCCGCGTCGATTCTATCGTTGACGCGAGGTTTTAAATATTTACATTTTTATTTTCTTCGAAAAACACCGATATATTTACATATTTATAGTTAATATTTATATTCAATATTGTTGTGTGTAACAAATTAGTCGTCAAATATTTCGATTTAGTGACCTTTATAAAAATTTCCCTCATAATTCGGCAAAATTATTCCGTAAGCCTATGTTTCTGTGTTTATTTTCAACGTTGATGAGTCATAACTGAATTTATTCCGATTAATGATTATGAATAAAACTTGCTTGCTTTTTTAGTAGTGGACTTTTTTATCATAGTAGGTACATAGTACTAACTTAATATAGATAAGTATATTTTCATTCATAAATGATTGAATAATGTCATACTAGCGCACTGTGAAGTAGTTTTATTTGGTTTTGTAACATTCCTTCAATGAGAAGATAATTTATATAACGGGAAGTATGTGTAGTTTACATACCTACAGGTATAAAGTGGGCTGTTAACATGCATAATTATACTGTGTTCATTATAATATGCAAGTAGAAATTGAGATTTAAGCTCTGAGCTTCTGTTTAAGATTTAAAACGGGCCAATAACACAATTAAATTACCTTTATTTTTCAAATATAAGATTTTTTTCAATATTACTTTTTTTTACCCCCTGGATTTTTTTATAGTTACGGGCCTGCTACACAACTAGTTGTTTCACTGTCCCAAAAAAAAAAGAGGTCTACACTTTGATTTTACCAATTTTCCGCACAATGACAGCAACAATTCGGGTCCTGAGCCCCCTTAGTGGGCTGAATAAAAGTCTTTGAACTTTAACTAACTGGCTAATATAATAATAATAGTTAACTGTTTGTAAATTATTATGTATACCTGAAGTGTTAATAATTGGTATAGCTATTTACCAACGAACTAATAACTCCTCTCTAGAATAGGCATTTCATTTCTAAAAACTGACAAAAACGTAGCCAACATATACATTTGTCTGTCTTACTCGCACAGCTTTGTTCTAACAGAGACAACAATAACAGTTACTGGTAATTGTTATTGTTCAGGCCTGAATATTATGTAATCATGTTAATCCAGACTCGGTGCGCTTTCTTGGTGTGTATCTGGACAGTGGATTAGTTTGGAATAAACACATAGAATATATGGCCTCATCTTTATCCAAATATATATTTGCTCTACGTAACCTTGTTGGTGTAGTTTCGATGTCTGTTCTCAAAACGGTTTATTACGCATCAATACATAGTAGACTAAAATATGTAATATTTGTTTGGGGTCATTCTTCTTCTACAGAAAGGCTGTTTCGTTTACAACGAAGAGCTCTCCGTACCATGTTTGGTGCAAAATACAGGGATGATTGTACTCCTCTTTTTATACAGGCACAGATTCTAACTTTACCATGTTTATATGTATTGGAATGTCTGATTCATGTGAAGGTAAACATTGGTAGTTACAATAAAAATAATATAGTTTGTACAAGAAATAGTAATAATATAAAAATTGAGTATCTTAGATTAGAAAGGACAAGAAATGGGAAAAATTACTATGGCCCTACTGCTTTTAATGCACTCCCCACCAGTGTAAGATCTCTACCCCTTGGCAGATTTAAGGCTGAAATTAAATCGTTTTTTATAAAAAATCCATTTTATACTATAAATGATGTTTTAGTAAATTTAAAAAATATTTTATTGTAATTTTATGTAAATTTGTATTTTTGTACTTATTTATTGCATTTTGTATTTTATTGACGTGTGTAAGTTTTTTTGTAGCACAATAAATTATTCTTATTCTTATTCTTATATCTACTATTTGTTTACAAACAAACCGAGATGTTGGCGATACTTTATCTTAACGGTATGCGTATTCTAGAGAGAAGAGTTGTTAGTTGGTTCGTGATCATAACTAATGGAAAATAGCTATTTTTACCATGTGATGTAATTCTTCCGCCATCTTGTCAACAAACTTGCTGATTATAAAAAAACAAAAACAAAAACACCACAAAACAATTGAAAAACACACTAATATGTAACAGAATACGAGTATCGCATGCTAGATGCAAGTTGAATCGTCGTGAAATAAAATTGATGCTCGGGCAAAACTGTAAAACAACGGAACTTACATTCCATTTCCCTATACAAGGACAGGTAGGTGCATTTTAAAACCATTACATCGAGCACACTAATAGTCCGGTCAATTTAGACATTCGAAGTTACATAAAGTCCCAACAAGCTGAATTTCAGTGAAATTGTTCAAAATATAATTATAAACAATGTCTAGAAGTTCCCCATCATTCCCCTGTAAGGAAAAAATTTAATTCAAGGTCAAAGGTCAAAAAAATGAGTTTTTCGCGATTTTCAGCAAAACGGTAAGTTTTATCATAAAAGTACCTCAGACAAAAATTGTAGATCATAAAATTATCTATAAAAAATGTATCAATATTTTTTTCTTACGAGCCACCGTTTCTGAGATATAACGATTCAAAAAGTTATAAAAGTTGTTATCGTCATAATATGCATGAGTACGCGACGTATATACATCTAGAGTTGTAATATTTTATATAATATATATATGTATGTATATATATATATATATATATATATATATATATATATATATATATATATATATATATATATATATATTATATATTAAATGTTTAAATATTTTTCTATCGGTCATTCACTCTCATTTTTTGGTCTAAATTGACCGGACTATAAAGAGTATCGTAAGATATTTTTAGCATTGTGACTACCCAAAGAACTTTTACCTCAAGAAGGAACATGATGAAGTCTACCGTATGCTTTGTTTGAAGCGTGAACCAACTACGGTGAGGGGCTGGTGGGGAGTGACTATTGTTTACACTTAGTACGCGTAAAGAGAGAGAAAGAATGTGTAAACTCACAGTCTAATATCGTAAAATGACTGACAGGGGTACAGTGTTGCCGATTGGAAACATATACTTTTGATATTTTATTGTAAATTTTAAGAAACATTAGTTCTGTATGAGTTTTATATGAACTAGTAGTTTAATTTTAATAGATTTCAATATACTATATTATTAAACATAATTATAGTATACACAATAAAGTTTTTTATATTTTTAATTTAAGTATAATGATTTGAATTCATGATAAGGTGGAAACTACGCAACATCGCTACCAGATAGACTGAAAGTCGACTAGCGGCATCTACATTTTACACCTCAAAGCTGTATCGCGTTTCTGTTAGTAAATAAACAAACAAAAAGATGACACCTTCATAAAAATTGGTCTGAAATTACTTCTTGAGGTAAAAGTTCTTTGTGACTAGCATCATATACAGTGCGGTCCGAAAGTAACCCCCCCCCCCAACTTATGAACCAGTTGAGATATCATCTTGAAATTTGAAACAAATAAATAAGACAACTTAAAATATCTTTTTCTATTTTACGACTCTTATAAGCTCATAATTACACGCATTTTGCGTGTTCTTATAGGCCCATAAGAGGTCTCTACTTTTTTTTCTGTTAGGTTGGCAACACACAAAAGCCTATCTCTTGACGTTTTGCGTGCAAATGTCAATGTCGATTTAAAGTTTAATTTTTTACAAAATTTTGTGTTTGGGTTTTTTTTTACTGTGTTAAAATTGTGGACTGGTTAATTGCAGTGAAAAAAGAAGAGATGACTGTAAAATATATCAAAATATCATTTGTTCTTAGAATTTTAAACATAGTGTAAACTGTAATGCCAACCCAAAACAAAAATCCCTAAATCAGTCATCAATTTAAATGTAAGTTTTTTAAATTTTAGAGCAAAATAGGAAAAATTGTATAAAGCACTAGTTTCATAACACGTTTTTAGAGCACTAGTACTTTATAAAAAATCGCCGCAAGCGGCTCGTACTCGACTTGTACTCGTGCGCTAAAAACGTATGTTATGAAACTAGTACTTTAATATACTATTTGGCCTATCATCAAGAATTGTAGCTTTTAAAATGTAGTCAGGGGGCATGGGGGAGATATTTTTTAAAAAGGGGGTCGTGTAATACATCATTTTAAAGCTATTTTTCACAAAAAAATCTGAAAAACGTCTAATAGTCAACATTTCTAAAAAAAATGTAGATATGCAAGTTTATTTTTTATTTTTCACAATAACTTTTCGAAAAAAATTAAAATCTAATAATACTAAAAAAAATATAGCTATGCCAGATTGTAAAAGCAAGTTTAATATAGCTATGCCAGATGGTAAAAGCAAGTTTTTTTGAAAGAAAAAAGTTTTTTTTATATTAAGTCCTTAATTGGAAATATTTTTGATAAAAAACGGAGTGGACTAATAAACTTTCGAAAAACATCTAAAAGTCAAAATCCTAAAAAAAAGAGCTGTTCCATGGCTAAAGCAATCTTTTTTCACATAAGAAAAACTGAAAAAATCTATAGCTATGCCAGGTGGTTAAAGCAATTTAATTTTTTTTTCACAAAAAAGAATAGCAAAAAGTCCAAAATTTAAATATCGAAAAAAATATATAGCTCTCACGCATCCTGTCTTATGAAGCTTTAATCGTAAAGTTGAGAGCGCTGGCCTATCCATAAAAATCCGTGTATAATGGAAAGATTCAAGATCTTAAAGGTTTTCAAAAATTAATAAATATTCAATTCATTCAATTTGCATGTAAAGCTGTATTTAAATAAGATATATTAGACTATAAAACCAGAAAATATTGATTTATTTCAACTATCAATAATTCGTGAACTAGTTCATAAAAATGAGAAAATCAATCTCTAGCTTTTAACAAGTATAGTATTTGTACATAGTAAAATTTATTAGAACAGCTTAGTTTAACAGTTTTTAGTTTAACAGTTTTTAGTTTAACAGTTTTTAGTTTAACAGTTTTTAGTTTAACAGTTTTTAGTTTAACAGTTTTTAGTTAAAATGTTAGGTTTTTTCATGCTTACATGATGTACGAGTATAAATAAATGACATAACTTGACTACATACTGGAGTGTATGTCCTAGTAGGACAGTCCTACACAGTATTATAAATGAAAAATTGTGAATGCATTGCACGAATTCCTATGCAACTTTTTTATGAGCATAATTCATCTCTACAGTAGAGGTTATGTCGGTTATGTACAGTTGATTTCAACAAAACTGGAAAAGTGGGGTTAAGTAAAATTTCATGTTTTCCATAAAATTTAGTTGTGTGAATGTGGATTATTTAAATGGGGTTATGCCTGTTTGAAAAATAAGGTTAGTTTAACCATGTCAAAAATCATATGTTATTCGATGCATTTGTGTTTAGTAAATACTATTTGGATTTTGAAGCGTATCTCTATTGTTAATTACTGTATTTCTGCTCTAAAATATCCCTATTCTAAAATGTCTATTCTTAAATCTCCTTATCAATATATTTTGTATCTAATAAACTTGTTTTAAATACCTTTATTTAAAAAAAAACACTACTAGTATATTGGTCTCCTACAACTAGGTATTCCTCATAGTTCCTTAATTTAAAAATTATAATTATGGGTTTTACACCAGTATTCTTCGAGTATTCTTGTTTTTGTGCTTTATCTCTCCGTTTTAAAAAAATACACCAACATTTTTTGACTTTGACATTGATGTGGCAATAACAATATTGACACTAAATTTATTAACAAGTAAACAAATATTTGTCAAATGAAAGATAGTTCACAATGTATTTTTTTTATAACCCCACTTTTCCAGTTTTGTTGAAATTAACTGTATATTTTAGCCATTAATTTAAATTTCCCGGTTGACTTATAATAAAAATGGCGGATCGTAAAGTATATAACCTTGAGATGACAGCTCATCTATTTTCTTTGTCTATGCATCCGAGTCACTTGTCGGAACCCTAGAGTATGACGTCATAGCTCCCATCAATTCCGGGTCATGATTATTATACAGTCTGTATAATACACAATGTATGTGGCATATTATTTTTTGTTATTATGTTAAATATAAATTTTATAAAAAAATCAATTCTATACAATTATAATCGAATTATAATTTTCATTCATGTTTATTTTAATTGAAAATGTAAATGACAGGAAATATACGTTATGATTCGACAAAAAAGCTTTAGTGCAAGGACAACCTACAAATTTATGAATGGACATAAACAAATAATAATTTTCTAATTTTATTTTATAGCAATTGTAATTTGAGCGATTTTTTAAGAATTTGACCTATACAGGGTGATCAATAACTGGCATGCCAAAATTTAAGACGTGATTCTACATTCAAAAATATCAAAAAAAAATTCCTATAAAGGTTGGTCCGGAAATGAGCCCTAAAGGAGCTAGGGCCCTTTAAAATTGTAATAAAAATAAGGTTTTTAATTAATAACTTTGGTACCATGTAAGCTAGAGCGACGAGCTTTCGCATGTATACTAGTATTAATAAGGGCAATAAGTTTATGGTAATTTATTTTTTTTAATTTATCCAAAAGCGTCCCTAGACGGAAACATGTATTAGCCTTAACACATTTTTGCGCCAAACTTTTTTATGTATGCTTTTTTTTTGGATTTTTTTGTAAAAAATATGAATTCCTTGAGTAAAAATATTAAATTAATTTGGATTAGTGCTTTTTTCCGCCATGGTATGCTAGTTCTAATTAAATAAATGTCAAAGTATATGACAGTGAGTAGAGATGTGTGTGAATAGAGATATGTGTGAGTAGAGATGTTTGAGTTGAGTTGAGTTGTGTGTGTGAGTAGAAATGTGTTTGAATAGAGATGTGTGTGAGTAGAGATGTGTGTGAGTAGAGATGTTTGAGTTGAGTTGAGTTGTTTGTGTGAGTAGAAATGTGTGTGAATAGAGATGTGTGTGAATAGAGATGTGTGTGAGTAGAGATGTGTGTGAGTAGAGATGGATGAGTTGTAACAAAACGGTCGCACGGACGTTAGGGGTGTGGGACGCAGCAGCGAAAAAAACCAAGTTTAGGCGAAATATTGGTTTATAATGGCAGATCTGTACACAAAAAAGAAAATACATCAGACAATGATATAAAAATATGGGGGGTTGAGCACTCACCTGTACACCAGGTACTATAAGTCCCGGTTTTAGTAAAAACCAGATAATTTATTTACACCCACGGCTGTACTGCGATCTAGCCACGTTCTGAAGCGTACTGAAACCGGGTACTAATTACCGAGGAGCTCGCGCCCTCTATACCGCGCAAATATTTAATTTAAATATTTGAAAGGGTGAAAATAGTGTCCTTACAGAGTTGAGTTGAGTTGTTTGTGTGAGTAGAAATGTGTGTGAATAGAGATGTGTGTGAGTAGAGATGTGTGTGAGTAGAGATGTGCGTGATTAGAGATTTGATGAGTAGAGATGTGTGTCACCCAATATTTTGCCTACACTTTTTATATTATTAGTCACAGAACATTTGTTTTAGCATATGCTTTTAAATAATTATAATCATTTACACATTTAAATGTTAATTTATCAAAATGCTTTTTAACGGTAATTTAAAATTTAGTGGGTTTTTCCTTAATTCTTTTTTTAATTATACTATTTTTTTAGCTATAAACGTTCCCACTGCATAAAGGCATTTAGTTTCTGCAAGTTATAAACTATTATTTTTACTTTTAATAATAAAAACAAGCCGTGAAGATATGTAATGCTACGCATTTCATTATATATTATTCACAGTAAATGGCATATTGCATTTCCCAAATAATAAAATAATAATTTTCAACAAAAATAACAACAAAAAAATACATTTAAAAAAAAAGATCTTATTTAAAAATAAGATAAAAGTGCATTTTTGTCTAGCCTTAATTAACCTCATGTGTCAATTTTGAGCAATTTTACCCCAGAAAAAAAGCCGTTTTATTTTTGTAGAGGGGCATAAAAATTGAGAATATTCCTTTATTATCCAGAAATAATTTTTTGTTCCATAAACTCTAATATTAAAGTTTTTATATCCTTAAAAAAATAACAACCCCTCTAAATACTTTTTAAAATATCTAAAAAAAAATCAGGGTTGTTTTTTTACCTAAAGGAACAATTTTGAGGGGTGGGACCCAAAGAATTCCGTAGGTCCTGGGCACCCTAATACACAGATATCTGCATGTAAAACTTAAAAAGGACAAGTATATAAAAAAAGAAAACTGTTATTATCATTATAGCATACGTACGTTTTTGATTAGTTTAGGAAGTTCAAAATCCTTAAAAAAGGATATTATACTTAAAGTACACCAGGGTGATCCTTATAAAATAAGTAGGTTTTTTTGGGGACGCAAGTAAATTTTTTCAAATCGTTTTAAAATGATGTGTACAAAAAGAGGGCACAAAATATATTTTTAAGGGTGCAGAAGTCAAACCTTACGACCTATCGAAAAAATACAAAGAACAACAAATATTCAGAATAAAAAAAATACATATTTTTGTAAACTTGAAAACCTTAAAAAAAAATCATAAATTACAACAAACATATTTGCTTCTGTTTGCTTCTTTGCACACTGTTTGGCTTTTACACCTTTAAAAATATGTTTGTCCCATTTCTTAGTCTCACTGAGGGCACGTATTAACAACAATGTTAACTTGAAATTATCTATGTTAATGTTAATTTAAACTTGGCAAGTTCAAATTTGGTACACGTTATTTTTAGACAATTTGTAAAAAATCTATTTTGAATCACCCTGTTATAAAATTGCTACCTAATAATTACACATTACTTAAGTCGTATAGTCGAGAGAAAATTAGACTTCCTTGAACAATTAAATCAAAGCACCTATTATTTAAAATAATTATACCTAGTTAAAACTGCAGTTAAAATTATGATTGCACTAGGTTCCAAAATACAATGCATTTTTAAATATCAAAAAAATATATAAATGTATATACAGGGTTATTAAGAAATAAGTTCGAGAAATTTAAGAGGTGATTCTACGTTAAAAAATATGAAAAAATTTCCTATAAAGGTTGGTCCGGAAATGAGCCGTAAGGGAGCTACGCCCCTTCGAAGATGGACATATTGAATGGGGAACAAAAAAAGCACCAATAAAATTTTAATACTACAGAGCGATTCTTCATTTAAAACTGTGCAAAAAAGTGGTTTTCACCAAAATACCTAAACTTAATGTTAAACGAGTTATAGCCTTTTAAAAAGTAACATTTTTCGTGGCACAAAATGTTACTTCCTCTTAATAGCATTTTTTGTTTGAAAATGGTGGCTCCTACAGTGTTATACTATATGACATTTTTTATGTATTTTTACTAAAGGAATCTATATTTTTTACAAAAAAGTCAAAAAAATACACATAAAGAAGTTTGGGGCAAAAATGTGTTAAGCTGCACACATTTTGTCAGTGTAGGCACGCCTCTGAATAAATTTAAAAAAATAAATTAACATCAACTTATTGCCCCTATTAATACTAGTATACATGCAAAAGCTCGTCGCTCTAGTTTAAAGGTTACAAGAGTTATTAATTAAAAACATTATTTTTATTACAATTTTAAAGAGCCGTAGCTCCCTTAGCTCATTTCCGGACCAACCTTTATAAGAACTTTTTTTCATATTTTTTAATGTGGAATCACCTCGTAAATATCTCGAACTTATTTCTGAATAACCCTGTATAAAAAAAGAATGGCAAATCTCGTTGCATGTATTAACTTTTAGTGCTAAGACTAATTATAAACTTGCATTTTTCCGCAGGCTCGTAGAAAAACAATTATCGCCCCTCAAGGGAAATATGATACACAATTTTTTGTGTACCTATTATTTTACCTTTTAGGTGGTTTTTAAATTGAAGACTACACGACAAAAACCCTAATGGTCACAATGCGAATAAGGGCATATCCACAGCCTCGCATAAGAACATAATACATAACAATGCGAGGCCGTGATGGGCTTGATGTGCCGCCATGTATCTTGTAAGCCAATCACGGCATCGCATTCTTATGTTTTATGTTCTTATGCAAGTTTCTGGATGGGCCTTAAGGTCGACTTCCACATAAATGCTTATTTATCTGAAAGTGGACTTTATTCGCATTGTGACTATTAGCGTTTTTGTCGTGTAGTGTTTGATTATTCTTTCATTACATACAAAAAATATATCTTTTTCGACGACAATACTTTATTACTCATAAATTATGAGAAAGTAATAAAAAAAATATTTTTAATTTAAAACTTATAGTTTTTATTTCTGCAAAGAGATAATTTTCTAGTAAAAATACTGTATAAATACCAGAAATACCGTAGATACCGGAAGAACTATAAATTTTACTAGGTTATCTTGATTTTTTGTGATAAAAATTACCACAATGGTATTTTCAGACCTGGACTGGGCCAATTTCATCATTTGTATAATTTTCCAACAATTAAAATCTGGTGTTGGATTATCTGTGGCCACATCCGTGACGCATGTGACCACAGTGTGCACTAAAAATTTGGTAATATTTTTGCTATGATTATTAAAAATTTAATATTTTCACGCTCATATTCAAATGGGAAAATGTTATTTAATTTTTTGTAGATTTCTGAAAATCTTCGAAATTTTCGAGATTGTCAAGTTTTTTGAGATTTATGAAAGAGCGAAAATTTGAACAGTGGTTCAACCCTAGTAAATTTTCAAATAACAAAAAGGTTTAGGCCCCCTTGCCCCACACGAATTTATAAAAAATAATCCCAGCCTAGAACTTTGGGTAAGAAACCTCTGCTCTAAATTTGAAGTCTTTGGCTCAAAGCGTTCTCGAGTTATCGTGGTTATAAACCCGGCCATACAGATTTTTTCGTGAAAATTATATTTTTGCAGATAAGATGCCGAGAAACGTAAAAAAAAACAATAAAAAAATTAGATTAGGACTTTTCTAGCGGGAAGTAAAACGTTTTGAACTAAATATATTTATACAAAATAATATGAAATGTACAAAAGATACAACATAGTTTTTAGACTTCTCTTGTAAAATAATCAATCAATAGTTTTCCCAGAAATCGTTAAGATTTTTTAAATTTAAAGTTTCGGAATCAAAACAAATCCCGGGACCATAAAATTCCTGATCCCAGGATTTCCCGGGACCAAAGTCCCGGTGCTGGATGCCCTAATGCAAACGTCCGAGTTTCAGCTACACTGTTAAAAGTAAACTGAATATCCGGTTACCAATGGATAGGAAATCGAAAGGTATTATCCTATAGTATATTCAACATCAAAATGCAGTAAGTAACAATCGCACGTGACAACAACGGATTTAGTGACAGGGTAGGACTCAAAACAAAATATTTCTATATAACGGTCCATTGCAATTCATAGCACGCTTCTTCGCAAGTACTCACGTACTGACCTGTTTAATTTTCTACATCCCTACTCTCGCAACATTCGGGTGTTCTAACCAATGAAACCACGCGCCAGCTGCCGCGTACGCGATTGTTTTATTTACTTCTACTGCATATTGAAATTGAATATACTATATACAATGGAGCTCTCTACAACTAGAATTATGAAACAAAAGACGTCTACCCTATCTCTATCTCATTTGTGCTACACTTTCCAGCCAACCAAATAAATACTGTATTTGTTTTTCATACAACAAATACAGTATTTATTTGGTTGGCCGGAAAGTGTAGCACTGAGCGGCACGAACGAACATAGCTAATGTGAATCTGTAGAATAAGATAATTCTACTAAAATTTAGATGGCGCCAGTAATTTCTTTAATAAGAATAATATAGTTACACTTTTCGCCCGGCCAAGTAAATATTGTATTTGTTCAACAAAGAACAAATACAGAATTTATTTTGTTGGGTGGAAGTGGGAGTGTATGTATGTCTTCTATCCTTTTTGGGTAGAACTTTTGTAACTGTCTAATCTAACGGGAGAAATCGCCATTGAACTTTTTTTTAACGTTTGTTAAATATACGCAACATTTCATGTCCGCCTTTAAATATTAAAGTACGTGACTTTAGAACTATACACGGAAAGAAATTAGTGGGCTCTGCGCTATACATTATAAGATATTTGGTAACAGTGGCAAATTATAGTGATTTAAGCTATAGATTATAAGGGACACAATAACTAATAATGTTAAAAATAAATTGGAAACGATTATATATATTACAGACACGATTATATTTATTACAGGCACTATTATAAATTTACAGAAATTTTATTATATTATAAAAATTATTAGCACGGACAATAATTAAATCTATTTAAGCTATAAATGCCATACTATTTGTTATATTTTATTATTCACTAAACAATTAAAGTATTTCATATAAATTTTTACACTGACTGCCATAATTGTAAGAGAAAGCCTTGTATTTATATAATAAGCGATTATAATTTGCTTGGTATGTGTGTTATAGCGCTCCTAGCTATAATTTTTTTTTCCGTGTAGTGTTTTTAACAAAAATTAAAGTACAACTGTATAGGGTAATAACTTCCGATTTCCTATCCATTTGTGA
This sequence comes from Brachypterus glaber, assembly GCA_958510825.1. NCBI lineage: Eukaryota > Metazoa > Arthropoda > Insecta > Coleoptera > Kateretidae > Brachypterus > Brachypterus glaber. The sequence goes on from OY294047.1 coordinate 3,332,212, forward strand.
CTGAATATTCAGTTTACTTTTTACAGTGTATATATATATTTGAAGAAACTAATTATATATAGTCTTTTTCTATTTTGCAACTCTTAAAGGCTCATAATCACACGCATTTTGCGTGTTCTTATAGGCCTATAAGAGGTTTGTACTTTTTGTTCTTTTGGGTTGGCAACAGACCTGGCCTATCGCTTGACGTTTTCCGTGCAAATGTCAACGTCGTTTTAAAGTTTAATTTTCTACAAAATGTTGTGTTTAGGTTATTTTTACCGTGTTAAAATTGTGGTAATTCCAATCCAAAACAAAAATCCCTGAATCAGTCATCAATTTAAATGTAAGTTTTTTTTTAATTTTCGAGCAAAATAGAAAAAATTGTATAAAGCACTCGTTTCATAACACGTTTTTAGCGCACTAGTACCTACTTTCTAAATGTAAATATTTTTCTAGAAAATTTAAATTGGTCAAAATATTATTAGTTAGCTATAGATCATGTATTGCAGTTTCTAAAAGAATGCTATAAAACTATTAATAACGTAGACTATTCAATTAGTCTATGTAAATGCTAATAGTTAACAAGCTCTGAAGATATATAGTGCTTAGCATTCTATAGTACACTCCCGCAGTTGCAAGTATCTTAAACTTAATTAACTTGAAATGGGATATTTCTAATTTTTAAGTAGTGCCCCTATAAATTTTTTGTGTTTTTCTTTTTTCAAATTTAGTATGATTGACTGAAAAGGTAATTTTTCCTGAAAAAAAAAAAAAACGTTTCCTTCTATTTTTTCGATTTTTAAAAAATTTAGCCACCTATTTTTTTTGTGTGTTTTCGGGGATCTTTTTCAAATTTGGTACCATTGATCTTTTTTATATTAAGAGTAATTTTTCCTTAAAAAGTTAAGTTGATTTTCTTCCAGTATTTTTGATTTTTTTTTACAATACAGTCCAGACCCTATAACTCGAACCTCCACAAATCGAAATTTTCCATAAGTCGAAGCTTACTGATGTTCCAGCACATTTTCTATTGTAACAATGTATTCTTACCTCTCTAACTCGAATTTTCTATAACTCGGAAATCTCGAAACCACAGTAACATATTATTCTCCATAACTCGAATTTTCGGACAGCATAAAATAAATTTTTTCGTCACAATATTATGCACTTTAAAAAATAGAGACGCAACTGGGCCTATCTTTGCGCGCAATCGCTCAGAATCGTCAAATTTCGTTACGCCTTACGTCGTTTACTGTGTTTTCTAAGGGAATCCCCAAAGCTTTGCGGGATGTTTTTTCTTTAACTCGAAATCTTCCAACTCTAACTAATTTGGCGGTCCCTTGAGTTTCGAGTTATAGAATCGACTGTGTTTTCTAAGGGTGTCCCCAAAGCTTTTGCTATTTTGGTATACACACATCAGTATGCTTTAAAATTAAATTTTACGTCGGTATAGAAAATCGACTGGCGTTTAGACCCTAATTAACTAAGAGGAAAACCAATGCATTTTTATAACGCAGAATAGTCTAGTTATTGTTTTTTAGATGAATATACAGTGCGGTCCAAAAGTCACCCCCCCTTTAACTTTTGAACGAGTTGAGATATCGACTTCAAATTTAGAACTCTCAAATAAGACAACTTAAACTATCTTTTAGCATATATTTGGTATTTTCAGCTCTTATGTGGACAGGGGGGCATGGAGGGAGTTTTTTAAATGGAAAGGGGGGTCGTGTGATACATCATTTTAAACCTTATAACATTCTCTAAATAAACTAACATTTTTAAATTTTTTAAAAATGTTTTTTAAGGTTTTAATTTTTCAATTTTTTTTGCTAAAACATTCGATTTTTCAAGTTTTTTTTATAAATTTTTATTTATGTCAACTAAAATTAGTTTAAAACTATATATAATTAACATTTTTTTATGATGAAATTAGGCATTTTAAAAAAATTATTTGTTTTGTTTTTAAAGGAATTTTGACATTAATACCCATTTTCAACCCCATTTTAAACCCAATTTTTTTTTTTTAATTTAAAAATATGGAGTTAAATGGAGAATTTTATAAGCTTTAAAATGATGTATTACACGACCCCCTTTCCATTGAAAAAAATGTGCCGCCATGCCCACATTTTAAGAGCTGAAAGTATTAAATATATGCTAAAAGATAGTTTAAGTTTTCTTATTTAAAAGTGTCAAATTTGACGTTTTTCGATATCTCAACTGGTTCAAAAGTTAAGAGAGGGGGGGGGGGGTGACTTTTGGACCGCTCTGTATGTTCTGTTTATGAAATTCATTTTTCCTTTTTGTACACCAAAACAGGGCTTGGGCGGAATAAAAATTTCTTTTTTCAGGGTCCAAAGTCAACGTATATTACTCCTCTGCTTTGAGGCTGTGAGGAGTATTACAACGATTAGTTCAAGGCTAGTAAGTGGCATTTTTCACGTGGTTTTAAGTACCTAAAGGCGGTACGGTGACACCGGGTCTGAACTGGATGGGCTTGAGAACTGGCCACGCTACTATCGAAAAGAAAGTATTACACGGTTTGTTGAATCAGGCATTCATTCAAAATCAATCGTAGGTGGCTTTTGTTTCTATCATCTTGATTAAATCAGGATATATTTGAACTTGAATACACAGAAAAAATGGTTTTATTTAAAATAAAACAGTAAAATGTCCTTTATCCAACACCTTCACAGAAACACTTTTTTTGAGATCTATTCTAAATGTCAAAAGTGATTTTTTTCCACTAGTAACTAAAACATTTTTCACCCACTCTTTTACGTACAGCTTTTGATCTCACCCAAAATTAGTTACATACCCTATTAATAGAAGCACGTTAACTAAACCATAAAAATTAAAGAAAACCCCAAATTATTCTTTAGTTTTTGAATAAAATACTGTTTTTTATTAAAAATTCTGTCATCACCGCGTCCATTTTGACGTTTGTAAGAAATGTAAAACTAGCAATTTTTTATTTTTAATAGGCATACTTAGGCCATGGCTACCTATTATTCTGGTATTAAGAAAACTTAATCTTAATATTTTTGACATAATTTTGCGCAAAATTATAGATTTTTATTTAAAAATAAAAGGTGTTGGATAAAATTAAATTCTCAACTCGTGTATTAAGTGATTTTATCCACTTAATACACTACTTAAGAAAATAACTATTTTGTGCATTAAAAAACTTGCAAAGTATATCATTCTTATTTACTTTTTAAAAGTTAACTTTTTTTAAAGTTAAGCCATATTGGGTACGATATCGAGGCGATATTAAGGCGATATCGGACAATCTCGAGGCGATATGGGTGATACTGATTAAAAGGCGATATTTCGTCCCGCAAATGAAGAGTGACATGCCTCTCGTTGGTATCTATTCATGTTTTTGACGTCGCTGAAAAAAAAATCCGCTAATAAAATTTTTCCAACCCCACATAAGGGGGCGGAAGACCCAAATTTTGTATTAATTTCTTAGTTGTTTTGCGGTTTTTGGGTCGGTGCCTCTAAATCTGAATATATTTATTGATGTTTATTGTTAATGCCAGAGGTAAGGGTTAAAAACTACTTTTATAAAAACGTTTGTTTTATCTTTTGAGTCGTTTTTTTTTTCATTAAAAGAAAAATACCCAAAGAAAAAAAAAACGGAGTGATTAACGAGGTAATTAAGATATAAATTATTTTTCAAATTTTAAAATAATATTTTTTATTATTTTTTTCAAAAAATACTTAATCAATATTGATACTTGATTAAATATTTTGGATAATATATAAATAAATCTCGGGACATCTGCCTTTGCTATGCAAATGACTGCACTTACCTTGTTTTTTATACGACAAATAATTGTATTTTTTTTATTTCACTTAATTATATATTATGGTTTAATTAGAACACTAGCGTACAACCATATTGGGTGATATGGCATAGAGAAAATCACAAAACGCCATAAAATAGTACTATACATTACTTAATTAACACTATATGTACAGTTTCTTTTTTGGGAAAGATCGATTTTGAAAGAATGTATATAAAACGAAACACTTTGTTTTAATTAATTTGTTTATAATATTTTATAAAAGCCCATAAATGAAAAGGCTAAGGTCTTTCATACAAAACATTTTTACCGCTGCACAATAAAATTAAAATTCTTTAACTTTAATTTGAAAATTATGATTAGAGTGAAGAATTTACACCAGAGCAAAGTAGACCCAGGCCCTAGGGGATACACTTCCTAGGGGCATCATGAAGCGAATCTGTTGCTCTGTACCCAATGTTTTTTTGCATTTCCTTTATATTATATAAGAGAGTTACAACTAAAGATGTTTTATCCATATGCACAATTAGGTGGGGGTCGGAAGTTTTGCCCCCCTAAATGAAAACACACTGCCCAATAAAAGAACTTTCCCATTCCCTCCGCGCCCGAAATGGATTATTTATTATCAGATTCACTTTCAGCAACCTTAAGAACACCAATATACAAATTTTCACGAAAACTGCCCCCCAACCCCAAGGGGTGGATTTAGAAAAAATATACTTTAAGATTTAGTTTTAGCGACCTCAAAAACCCCAATATATCAATTTTCAAAAAAACTACCTTCCGCCTCTCAGGGGGTGGAGTATCTGATTCACTTTCAGCAACCTCAAAAACCCCCATATACCAATTTTCACGAAAACTGCGCTCCGCCCCTCAGGGGATGGAGTTAAAAAATTTTTATTATCAGATTCACTTTCAGCTACCTCAAAAAGTCCAACATCACAATTTTTACGAAAACTACACCCCGCCCCTCAGGAGGTGAAGATTTTTTTAATTATTAGATTCACTTTCAGCAACCTCAAAACCCCCAATATACCGATTTTCACTAGAACTATCCCCCACCTCTCAGAGGATGAAACATCCTCATTACTTAGCGAGTGAAACTCAAAGACTCAACCAATAGGAGCTAAGAGACCTTTCCTGGGCCAATATCCTGACCTTTATTTAAAGGACGGGCCGGTTCAAGGAGGACTTAAATTAGTAAATGGCTGGGGTCGCCTGGGTTGACAAAAAGGGCCATAAATGGTCTAAAAAGTCTTCTTCTTCTGCTTATATTTTATTCAATGACAGCATCAATGCTAGAGCATACTTTCTAGACAAAATGTGTTTGACCTTTTCCATTATATTAATATACCATAAATATCTACATTGTATATTAATTGTAGTATTATACAGAAAAAGAGGATAAAAAATTGCATGATACTATCGTATTTTTATAATGTCATGATGCTTTAATTAAATTCTATAAAAAATTGAATTAATAAAGTGTCCTGAATATTTTTAAAAATAGAATAAATATTGCAAATTGCAAATCATAATTTTGCCAGCTTTTTGGTCGAAAAATTACCAAATTTTTTTGATGGAGTGTTTTTATCCAGAAAAGCAAGTTATAACCAAAAAAAAAGCTCATCAGCTCAATTTTACCCACATTTAAAAATAATAATAATAATAATAATAATAATAATCCTTTATTCCAGACCAGAGGGCCATATACAAAACATACAAAATATCTACAAGAAAATTAATAATTAGCCAATATACAAAAGTTCAAAAGAGCTACCGTCCCCCCATTAAAACTCTACTCCAGGTTTGCCATAGATTGGAACGCCATAGAATGTCACTCCTCAGCAGAGACACAATAAAGAGGTTGGAAGATTTATACAGCCGATCGCGGAACTTAAAAGCCCGAAATCTACGAATAGCTAGAAAGTCATTAACACGAGCCGTAGCAAACATTTCACTAGCACTAGAAAATCTCGGTATGTTATTTAAGAGTCTAAACGCATTATTATAGCACACGCGCAGATTATTCCACCATCCCAGTGTATAATTACACCAAAGTTCGGACATGTAGATTCCTGAGCAATATGTTTGAAATAACAGTTTTTTAATGTCAGAGTTACACTTGAAGAAACGACGGGTTAACATATTAGCACGGACGCAAAGGGCTTTGTACTGTCTCTGAATGTCGAGATTATCGGAGAGATCACAGGTTAGAATATGCCCTAAGTATTTGAATTAAGACACTATACTTATAAGACTATCCTTAAATCTTTATAATACATATAGTACTTATTACCTATATGCACCAGGCACATTTATGTGCCTATAGGCACATGTTTTGTGCTTTAGTAGGCATGTTTATTTGGACACATATATATTTGGTAAATTGTGCGTTTATTGCTCAATAGTTGCCCTTGGTGAAGTCCTAAATAAAAATAGCTCAGTTAAAAAAAAAAAACAGTTAAAAAAAATAATTCCTCGTATTTATCGATAAACCCGTTCCACATAAATAAAATTTAATAAATAGTTCGAATTGCGCTTATTTAAGCTAGACAACAAAGTCCATTAAAATCTCGAATTAATAAATATAAAATTAATCCACTCCAGTCATGATATGTGATACTAAGTGATACTAAATAAATTAGAACCATATGAGCCGCCTTTTTGCTTTCCAGTGGCGTAAATATAGGCCTGCGGGGCATTTTGGTACAAAACTTTTGGAGCGGTATAATATGGAATGTTTTAATAACACAGGTTCACAAAAAAAAAACATTTTTTAAATGCAATTAGGATGTAATAACTGGGTTTTTACAAATTTTGAGTTACGGAATTCGACCAGAAAAATACGCCTTAGGATAGTCTTATGTCATATGCCGTATGCAAATTATGCCAATATGTTATTATGCTTTGTGTCTCCTTATACAAGCCTGTGAATATGCCTTAAGGTATTCAAAACTTTATGCAATTCAATCAACGAACTAATAACTCTTTTCTCTAGAATACGCATACCGTTAATATAAAGTATCGCCAACATCTCGGTTTGTTTGTAAACAAATAGTAGGTATATTCAGGCCTGAACAATAACAGTTACCAGTAACTGTTATTGTTATCTCTGTTAGAACAAAGCTGTGCGAGTAAGACAGACAAATGTATATGTTGGCTACGTTTTTGTCAGTTTTTACAAATGAAATGCCTATTCTAGAGAGAAGAGTTATTAGTTCGTTGAGTTCAATATAATGTTCTTCGTGTGTTTATGAGAAAATTATCTTGACACACAAAGAAGCTTTTTTATAACATTATACGCAATGTTCTCGTCCCAAGATAATTGGGTGTAAGTTTTTGTTGTTGTAATTTTGTTTTTTTATATGGGGCTCGAGAAAATAACCAAAGGATCCAGCTTACGCTACTGCTTCTTTTTTAAACAATGTTTACGTGCTTGGGATAGTGTATAAAAAAATGGCTTTTGGTAAAAAATAACCTTTATTAAAGGTCTACATAAATAAAATATTTATGCACCGACAGAAGTAGGTGATATACAGTACTCGGCGAATTTCCAGTACTCGCATAGGCTACTCTAGCGTTGACGCGAGGTTTTAAATATTTACTTTTTTATTTCTTTTTATCTTGATTTTTTTTTTAATGATTCCATTTAAACGAGTAAGGTGGGAAAAAAAGTTATCGATAAATAAAAATTAAAAACTTTCGTAATCTTAAATGTCAGTTTTTTCTTTGAAAACATCGATATATAGACATATGTATAGTTAATATGTATAGTTATTATTGTTGTGTGTAACGAATTAGTCGTCAAATGTTTCGATTTAGTGACCTTTATAAAAATTTCCCTCATAATTCGGCAAAATTATTTCCTAAGCCTATGTTTCTGTGTTTATTTTCAACGTTGATGAGTCATAACTGAGTTTACGCCGACTACTGGTGATATATTAGCAGTAGAGGGAATGGAAAAGGCTATCGAGAGTGCTAAGATACACAATACCCAAGATGCATACAAGGACATATGTGAATGTCCATCGCTAATAGGCCTAAGATGGAAGTACTTTGGGAACGACTCTCTGGAACCAAACGAGACCATGAACACTCCCCTGAAACCATACCTGGACTTTTTAAAAGAAACAGGGATGCTCTGAGGAGGTCTGTGCGGTAAACACAAAGGTCCCTAGGGACCAGGTGTTGAGGGCTATGAACCCCGCATTGAAACAACTAAACTAAACTAAGATGCATACAATATTTTTCTTTTGTCGACAATATCATAGATTTTAAAAATTAGTTTAAACGTTCGGTTTTATGTAGAATGTCGCATGAAATAAATCTCATTGTGGCTTTAAATAAAACTTTTAATAAATAAATAATTATCTTGAAGCTGTAGTGTTCAGTTATTTTTATTTAGACCAGAACAATATTACGTCACGGGAGCAAATAGGTTTTTTCAATTAATTTAAATGTAACAAATCACTGGCTTGAAGAATTTTAATGAATTAAACTGATTTCATTAAACTATGAGATTGGCCTAGCATAAAACGTAACCATATTTGGTTTGCTTTTTCCAAATTTGGATTATTTATTCATGCATGGTGGTTTTCTGTAGTTGGAATTGATACAGGTGCACATGTTTTTTTTTTACTTCCGCATCTTACCAGTAAAGTAGGTACAGGGTGGCCCATAAGTCACTTTACCATTTAAAAATTAAATAATTTTTTTTGTTTCTCAATTTTTTATCTATTTATTTTACAATATAGAGTACTGGAAATAGATTTTTTTTAACTATGTATAAAAATATGTATATAATGTCTTATTTCTATTTTGCGACTCTTATAAGCTCATAATCACACGCATTTTGCGTGTTCTTATAGGCCCATAAGAGTTCTCTATTTTTTTTTCTGTTGGGTTGGCAACATAGAAAAGCCTATCTCTTGACGTTTTGCGTGCAAATATCAATGTCGATTTAAAGTTTAATTTTTTACAAAATTTTGTGTTTGGGTTATATTTTATCGTGTTAAAATTGTGGACTGGTTAATTGCAGTGAAAAAATAAGAGATGACTGTAAAATATATCAAAATATCGTTTGTTCTTAGAATTTTAAACAAAGTGTAAACTGTAATGCCAACCCAAAACAAAAATCCCTAAATCAGTCATCAATTTAAATGTAAGTTTTTGAAATTTTAGAGCTAAATAGAAAAAATTGTATAAAGCACTCGTTTCATAACACGTTTTTAGAGCACTAGTACTTTAGAAAACTCGCCGCAAGCGGCTCGTTTTCTAAACTTGTACTCGTGCGCTAAAAACGTATGTTATGAAACTAGTACTTTAATATACTATTAAATGACCCAGGTAGCAAGGGATGTTATATTACAAGAAATTAACATCACTTTTGGGTGTATTTTTAAACTAAATCATAACATCACATAATATTGAGAAATAACATGCAACGTAACACGTGTGACGTGACAACCATGTTATTTAATAACAAATATTTAGCAACGCTGTGAATATATGGCACGTCACATATTAACGTGGCTTTCACGTGAATGTCATGTTATTTTGCTTCTCACCGACGTTCGAAGCAAAAAAATCGATATAAGATGATGTTGATAGAGTAAATTATTATAAGGAAATTGTATACACATTATACGATTTCCAATGGATAGGGGGCTCTGCCGGGCTTCTCAAGACCACGGACACGGATTAAAGGAATATATTCTCCGCTTAATCTGCAATTTCGTATTTAGAATCTATCTGTTTCTATCTGCGATTGTTTCAATTACTGATTGATTTTAAATCCGATTTTTTTATAGGGTTATAGCGTTTTTAATGGTTTTATTTAGAAAAAGCTAATATCCTAGGATATTATTTAAATATTAAAATACCAGTAACGGCATCCATAAGATATTAGATATAACAGGAATGTGGATTTATGATGTCACAAACACGTTATTTTCGGGATGTCATTGTGTGATGTTATTAGGGGCGGACTTAGGACATGCCCACCATGCTACATTCTTGTTAAATGAGACTACAATCTTAACATCACATGTCACATATTAACGTGGCTTTCACGTGAATGTCATGTTATTTTGCTACCTGGGGACGTCCATTTTCCGCTTTTCACGGTTTGATGTGGCGTAAATTCCCAAATGGTATTCGGGCCTTATTTCTGCTAGGAAAATGGATATACAGTTACGGTGAATGGCGACCGATATCGCGCAATGCTGGAAAATTTTGTGCGCCCTGCAGTGGAGGACATGTAGACGACATGGTGGCAGCAAGATAGGGCAACTGTGCATGCGGCCAGAACCACAATGTAGCTTTTAAGGCAGATTTTCGAAAAGCGAATAATTCCGCGAAATTCGGATTTTTATTTTCCTTCGCGATAGTCCGATTTGACAGCACCGGACTTTTTTCTGCTGTCAAATATCTGTCGAATATCAGTTTTAAAACCAAATAGCGTACGGTTTTAAAAACTACGAATATTTAAAAAAAAATCGTTCTGACGTCACATATTTGACGCTAAAAAAGAATAATTTTTAAAAACTTGAAAAATATTCAACGCTAAAAAATCTCTAATAATTGCTTCTTTTTTCGCTAAAGAGTTTATTCACTTTTTAAGAGTGTATCTTCTTTCATATAAGACAATTTATTGTTTTTTTTTAATACAAAATTAGTTAAAGTGACTATAAATATGTTTGGAAAACAAGTGTAAGAGTATATTGGCTTCAAATATTTTTTATACTCATGGAAAGAATATGATACTTAAAACAAGTATATGATTATTCTTGAATATATATTTGATTTTTTTTCGTGTACTGCTTTTCTTATAATTTTACGTTTACGTTTTTACGTCGTATTTGTAAATAGGTTTTTCCTCTAAACCCTAACCTAATAGCCAGTACTCGGCGAATTTCCAGTACTCGCATAAGCGCCGCGTCGACTCTAGCGTTGACGCGAGTTTTTAAATATTTACATTTTTATTTCTTTTTATCTTAATTTTTTCTAATGATTCCATTTAAACGAGTAAGGTGGGAAAAAAGTTATCGATAAATAAAAATTAAAAACTTTCGTATTCTTAAAAGATAAAAATCGAATGTCGGTTTTCTTTGAAAAAAACACCGAAATATATACATATGTATAGTTCATATGTATAGTCAATATTGTTGTGTGTAACAAATTAGTCGTCAAATGTTTCGATTTAGTGACCCTTATAAAAAAATTTCCCTCATAATTCGGCAAAATTATTCCGTAAGCCTATGTTTCTTTTTTTATTTTCAGCGTTGATGAGTCATAACTAAGTTTACGCCGACTACTGCTAATAACGCACTATCACGTGTCGGATACGATGTTCTTACTAATAAGAGCAGTAAATAGTAATTTATCTTTTTTACTACAACTGATAAAGCAATGAGGAAATGCACTAGTGCGGTTGCATAAAAAACAGAAATATCTTGAACGTTATTCATACACGACAATAATAGCGATGCAGATGTTCCGCGATGCTGGTTATCGTACTCACTGAATTTATGTGACTTTTTTATAGGCTATGCTAAAATTACTTGCTTATAAATCTTTTTACGACTCCACTACAGTTTGGCACAATATAATAGTAAGAAACTTTTAAAAACAAACAAACTAAATAAAGACTAAATCCAGCATGGAGTAAAGACACACCAGGTCCACTAATGACAGATCCACTAAAGCTACGGTTTCCTCCAAAAGTCGCAGTCGCTGACGACTGCGATCGGGTAGCCGCGACCAGGTCGTTACGACCATACCTGTTTTCCTCGGTCTCGCCAGTCGCCATTCTGTTAGCTGGCCATTTTACAAACAGCTGTTTTTTTTGCGAGTTTATGCCTTTCAATCAGTATTAATATCTCTAAAAAGTCGGCTCTTTTAATGTTCCTAAATTATCAAGCGGAAGAAGAGAATATCCTCCTCTTATTAACATTACATCATGAAGAAAAAAGGGTAAAAGTTTATGAGATGTTTCGGCTGAGAGAGGTGGAGAGATTTCAAGCAATTCTAATTGAGTGATACAGTGAAAGAAACTTCTCACAGTGCAAAACTACCTGTTTCACCGTCAAATGCGTCTGCTCCCGGAGCGGTTAAGCGACTGGCGACCAAACGAACGGCGACCGGTAGTTAGTAGTAACGACTCGGCAGCAGCTAGGAAAACAAACGAATCGGTCGCGGCCATCCGGTCGCAGTCGTCAGCGACTGCGACTTTTCGAGGAAGCCGTAGCTTAAAGCTATACTGCCCTACTAAGACAAATTGTCCTATCTGATTTATATTGCTTTACACTAGCCCCAAGTACCTACTAAAAAGAAATGTCCTATCTAAAACCCAAATCCTAAAAATTAGCCTAAGATATTTGTCCTATGTGGAAAATGTTCAATATTTTCTATATAAAATTGCCCTAACTAGTCTTTACTAGACGAATAAGTTAGGAATAGGACTAACTTTACAGATCTTAGTAATTTGATTGGACTTTTTAGATCATTTTATTTATTTTATTCTCAGACAGAACAAATGCATTTAGTATGACAATTTATTTTTCTGGCAAAAAAATAATTTTTTTTTCAAAGAATATCACGTATTTTTGATTTAAAATAAAGCAGAACCCAACGCCATATTTATTTAAACATGTTTTCAAAAAGTGCAAACAAAAACAATAAAACTGGGCATATCTCAAAACATCTAACAAGGGCAGTATAGCTAAAATACTTTTTTTTTGTACAATTTGGAAGCCATTTTGCATCCGCCATTTTGAATCTTAACTTTTCATTGTCAGATCCGTATCAAGCAACCTAAAATTACCACCCAATACAAATTTTCATTAATACTGAGCAAAAACAAAAAAATATAATGAAGCAATCAAAATATCAAAATCTTTTAAAAATTTGAAATCAGCGACCCAAAAAAGTATAGTTCGAAGTTGGGTAAATAACCGTAAAAACGACGTAAATATTTATGGGCTAGAATAGTAAATAGTAAATATTTATGCGCTAGAATAGTATTATACGTTAGTTTCGAATTTTCAAAAAATTTCAATAATCGTCCTAGGCAAAAAATTCTTAGATATAAATTTGTTTCATGAAAAAATAAACAACTTTTTTTTTTAAATGTCCGTCTGTCCGTCCGTCCTGTCCGGTGTCACGATTTTTGTAGACACTATAACTCAAGAACGAATAACCAGATCGAATCTAAAATTTCAGGAAAAATCAAGTTCTATGAGGGGAAGATCCCTATTGTTTTTGAAAAAAGTTATGGGAGGTAAAACTTTTTAAAAAAAATAAAAAAAATCAATTTTTTTTCGTTTTTCGCAAAAAGAAAACTTTTTTTTTTGAAATAAAAAAAATCGTTTTTCAAAAAAAAATCTCTAAAAAAATGTATTTTTTTTAAAATTTTTTTTAAGTATTTGGGAAAATTCAATAAACCATTTACTGTGAATAGTATATAATGGAATGCGTAGCATTACGTATCTTCACGGCTTGTTCATTATTTATCTTAATTTACTGTACTTTATTTTTTCAAATTTTGGGGATTACAAACAACCTTAACAATTTCAAAACAATGAATAATCCAAATAAAATAATTAAATTGATATTTGTTAAGAACAAATATAATACAGAATTATAGGTACTAAGCCCTTTACATCGTAAAATAATTTTAAATAATGTATTTTGGAAAATTAAAAATTAAGTATTAGGTACTTATATTACGGAAGTACAAATAACTAATACTTATTAAGTATTTTTTCTTGTTGTTCTTGTTCTATAAATGTATGTTATATTTTTTTCTTGTTTTATTAGAACAGAAAATAATTAAGTATTTTTAAATTTTTAAACAATAGCACCATATTGAACAAAGAAAAATCTCAATACTAGGAATTAAACTTAAATCCAAATAAAATAAATATTAAAAGTTTTACAACAATACATTTAGCAGTAATTTATAAGATAAACATACACTGATAAAACTGATTTACCGAATGGCTAGCCTAAACTAAGGACACTAGATTTACTGTCCTTAGTACAAATAGTCACAACGCGTTGGGCCCCCCAACTTGGGGGAGTTAAACATATTCGTGATCATCAGCACCCTAATTTTAAGTACCCCAAAACAAATCTAATTAAGCTGTACCCAACCGGTTGTTAAAAAAAAAACAAAAAAAAGATTAAAAAAAAATAAATAATTTTCTTTCTGCGACAAACGAAAAAAAAATTTTGAAAATTATAGTTTTTTTTATTTTTTTTTTAGTTTAACCCCCCATAACTTTTTTGTTTTTGGGGGGATTACTTTGAAAAACAATAGGGATCTTTCCCTCATAGAACTTGATTTTTCCTGAAAATTTCGAGTCGATCGGATTATTTGTTCTTGAGTTATCGTTTAATAGAAAGTTATTTAAAGCTATTTTTTTGGGTTTAATTAGTAAAAATTGCACAAAGAACTGAAAAATCTAAAGTGACAGAAATCAATTGTTTATAAAATTTACTCCTACTAGGAGAGAAAAAATTATTAAGTATTGCTATTGGTGAAGAAAATTGATTTCCCAGTCTGAAAACATGATAAATAATGGCATGGTCTAAAGCTAGTAGTGAAAAAAATCATTTTATCCAATACATACAGATAATAAGACAATTACCAGCTTTATTTTAAATAGATATTAACCCCCGCGTGCCTTTTACTTTATTGAGTGGATAATTATTTATTTTACCCACTCAACTGTCACTTGTCAAATTATTTTCTTGTAAATGTCATTAAAATTTTTAATAAAAATATGAATTCCTAAGCTATTTATTGGATAAAACCTTGTATGGCACTCATGAGTAAACCGATATTACCCTTTCGAAAATTAACCTGCTTGACTGACGCCTCGTTAATTTTCTCATGGGCAATTTCTTACTTTACCCACTAGTACCATAAATAACTATTAACCGTTTAAGTATATCTTCACGATTTTTTTTTCGGCAACATATTTTGAACTTGACCTTGTTAAAAAGATGTAATTCATGGATGAATAACTACGATAATTATTTGTTGTACGAGACATATTATTACTTGTCAAACAAAATAATATATATGGTTGCACCGCACTTACTTTAGAGCGAAAATGTGCAGATAAGTTTTGTGATTTTGATTATTTTGTTGTTATTTTTGTGGACCAGTTTGGATTTATTTTCGGTGATTATGAAAAAATAACCCCCAAATTAAAATTTTAATGGGCATTTGAAAAAAGTTACATAATATAGCTTTCTTCTCCTCTCCCTCGTTCGAAAGTAAAAATAATAACTAAATAGGGTAAATTTCAGTCATATAACCTTAATATTACAGTAAATTTTTCCCTTTAGTACTTGTAATCATAGTTTTATATTTCAAATTAAATAACATTTTAAACAGATCATTTGTGTATATAATTTACCAAAACGTCCCAAGTATCGAACCTTGGGGTACTTCTCTTTTTATAAACTGAGGGCTGAACTTTTTAGAGCAGTTTTGCAAGAATATATTATGAATATTTTTGTAAAATATGTTTTTGTACCCTGACAGGATGGTCCTGCTATATGTTACATTGTTACAATGTAAAAATTGCATAATGTAAAATAATCACGGATAGGTTTATTTTTAGCCTTGGGCATGATATTTAAAAAAAATAATATTTAATCTCAAATTGTTATCATTTAAAAAGCATTTTTAAGTAGGTAAGTACAAATGTTATACTAATTAAAAATTTGTATACCACGCGCGTACACGTGTTTTATTAAATAATAAAGTTTATATAACTTTTTTGAAAAATACTGCGATTAAATTTAATTTTATCAAATGAAAAGGCAAACCTCTGCAAAAATTATTTTAATAATTAAATTGCAATTGATTAAAAATATCTAAACTTACGCGGTGGCGCCCGTGGCCGTGTGTATGCAATTTTTAAATTGAATTAAATTTATTTTAAATAAAACAGATTGGTTTACGATACAAAAAATACGACTTTCTGGACTACAATCGTTAGTTCTCAAAAATTTTGCCTTTGATCGATTATATTTACCTTCTAGTTCTATGCGTCCTTGAGTTATCTTGTTCACAGACAGACCGACAGACACACAAGTTGGTCTCAAAAGTTTTAAAATTAGAGACCAAGGCCGTATTCAGGGGGACCAGGGGCCCCTAAACTCTAAAATTCAAAATTTTTTGAGAATTCAAAGAAACTGTGCAAATTTTTTTGCTGTTTTAATTCTTTTCAAAATTTAGGAAAAAATGTGTTGGAAATGCTGGATGAATTTTAAACTATAACCTCACCCAATATCTAAATAAATATATAATAATAATAATAATAATAATAATAATAATAATACTTAATTTTTGATGCTGTGTTTGCAGTTGACGCGGAATGACCCATGTGTTCTTTTATATCTGTCAGTTATTCTGCCTTTCTAAGCTGAAAGGTCCTATCTGTGTATGTTAAATCTATGTAGATAGGAACTTTCAGCTTAGTGTTGATTGAGTTTATAAAATTTTTATAAAATGTTTGCTTATAGTAACAATATTTAATATTGTTACTATAAGCAAACATTGCATTTTGCATGCATGAAAGAGACTCGAGTGCACCCTATGCAATTTTTTTTTATTTCTTACTATTTTCGATTTCGTCATCATTTAACTCAGTAATATGATTAATAATATGAATATCGTACATAAAATACATCAAATAATATGGCCGGCATAATATGGCCGGCAGAAGGGCCGGGCGGCCGCCCGCTCGCTGTCGAGGAAGGGCACCAAATTGGCACTTATTTGGTCGGTTTTTGGAGTGATAAGGTTTATCTAATGGCTCAACTGTATAACACTATAATAACATATAATAACACCACATCAAGCCAATCACGGCGTCGCGACGCGTCGATGTATGTTATGTATCATGGTTATGTTAGCCTCTGGACGACGCTTCAATGGCGATTTCTCCCGTTAGATTAGACAGGGACAAAAGTTCTACCCAAAAAGGATAGAAGACATACATACACTCCCACTTCCACCCAAACAAACAAATTCTGTATTTGTTCTTTGTTGAACAAATACAATATTTACTTGGCCGGGCGAAAAGTGTAACTATATTATTTTTATTAAAGAAATTACTGGCGCCATCTAAATTTTAGTAGAAGTATCTTATTCTACAGATTCACATTAGCTATGTTTGTTCGTGCCGCTCAGTTCTACACTTTCCGGCCAACCAAATAAATACTGTATTTGTTGTATGAAAAACAAATACAGTATTTATTTGGTTGACTGAAAAGTGTAGCACAAATGAGATAGAGATAGGGTAGACGTCTTTTGTTTCATAATTCTAGTTGTAAAGAGCTCCATTGTCTATGCACTAAAAATCACTGGGCGGCGTTAAAAGATATTTTAGAAAGAAAGTAATTTACTTTCTTCTAATAACTAATATAAGTATTAAGTGGTTTCCATCAGAATGCTTTTCAATACAAATAAAACTACAGTTAATAATATTAACTTATTAAATGTAGATGCTATACTATTTAAAAATAAAATACAGGATAAAAATTTTAATCCATTTAAATTTGTAACCCGAAGCTTATTAAAATAATTAATTTTTCTTTTTTAGATTTTAAGCTTTCACGGCCATTAAGATATAAAGAACTTTCACTTTCGGGTTTAGACCGTGTTACTGGATTTTCACTTTCCGACGTTTCGTCTCTTACTACTAGAGACATCTTCAAGGATTAATCTGAAACTAAGTTTCGAATCAACTTGTGTCACTATTTATGACGTGTTGTGGTTATTCACCCGTGACAAGGTTTTTCCTATCAAAGACTTCCATATTGCAGGTAAGTGGTAACCAGTGTCCCGATTGATATTGTTAGGATGCTTGATGATTTCTATCGATTCCCGTATCTTCCTTGGCATTTTTCTGTTTTCTGTTAATATTTGTTTTGTTTCAGACAAATTGATTTTATGACCTGTTTCATGTACATGTTCGGCTACTGCCGATAAGGAAATTTGTTTCTTTCTTATATTGCGCTCATGCTCTTGAAGTCTTGTAGAAATTTTTCTCTTAGTTTCACCTATGTAAACCGTACCACAGGAGCAGGGTATTTTATATACGCCTTCTGAACTCAGGGGTATTTTGTCTTTTGTTGAAGTCAAAAATTGACCTATATTGACTTTATATAATTAATTTTTCTATTTGGGATGCATTGTAAGTGTGTCTGGGCATACATTTACATACATATCTATTAGATATCCACACTGAAAAAAACGACGTTCTTGACTCAAAGTATTTAACACTCTTGGCAGTTATTCTTTTAGCTTAAAAGATGTGTATCTTCAAACAAAAATATTTATCTTGTCCCAAGAAAAGTGTCGTTTTTGAAATATTTTTAAAATTCTCTTGGACCTGGCGCATTTGAGGCAAAAACCATTTATCTTGTTTTAAGATTGTTAAAAATTAAATAATTTTAAATACTTTGGCCCAAGAATTTTTCTTTTGAGACAAGACCACTTGCATTTCACACAGAATCAAAGAATTTTAGGTTAAAGAATCAGGAAGATCTTGGCAAGTGAATTATATTTTCATGTTAAGAGAAGGCGTATTTGGACGTATTCAAGAGTGCGAAGCATTTGGCCTAACTTCATATGCCATTACCGCAAAGGATCCGTTTTTTCAGTGCAGGGGATATATACAGTTCCGTTCCAAAATTAAGAAATGTTTACTTATAAGTAATAAAAACATAATTTTACAAAATGAGGGAGAAAAATTGTTTTCTAGATTTTTGAATTTTCACATTGAAAAGTACGAGGAGTCAACAAAGGGTTAATATTTTTCTCCCAGATACAAGACAGGACAACCGTGAACTTTGTAGCTTTTATTCATTGATAATAATCTTATGTTAACTACACTGATAAAAAGGATTTATTTGGATATTGCCAATTAAATTATTTGGTTGTATCAAATTTTATTTGAGTCAAATAAATATTTAGTTCATGTAAACAAATATTTTAATTTCAAAATGATGGGAGCAAAATAGTTTATTTGACAGAAAAATAAAATTAATTTGTCACAACCAAATAATTCAATATCTAACAAAATATTTTTTGACACAGATAAACTGTTTATCAGTGTATCTAGTTTAACAACAAAATTAGATTAAGTAGACATTGTAAATTACGATTTGTAATCGAGATACTTCGCATTTTCGAAAGGCAAACATTAAATTTGTAGGTACCGTCAGTCTGTAAAGGGTTTAAATTCTTCTCCCGGATACAAACGTCAAGACAATCGTGATGTGAAGCTTGTAGCTTTTATTCGCCGATGAAGATCATATTTAACTAGTTTAACTTTAACAATTTGGCACAATTAGATCTACAGTAGAGATTTGAAAGCACTTTGAAAGTTGTCTGATATGTGTGGGTGATGCAACTAGATACAGTAAAACTAGTACTACAGGCTTTTGAAGGGATCATTGCAAAAAATATAATGATTACTAATTAATTAAAATTGACTAATTACCAGCTTTAATAATTTTTACCAGACTGACCAAGAAAGGATGGTAACGTGTTTAACAGTCTATGTATGTATGGATGTTTCTCCCACTTTACAGCCTAAACGCCTGGACCGAATTTGACAATTAAAAAAGTCCATGTTTCGCCTGTTTTGGCGGCCATCATCCAAATTGAAATTATTTGGTGTATGAGGCACCACTTCGTGTGTCCCGGAACATACTTTAATTAATTATATTAATTACGAATTTTGACATATGTCAATGCACGATTTACATTACACGTTACGAATTTTCATGTGTGAAGTGTCATGAAAGTAAACATAGGTTTTGTTGACAGGCTATTAAAAATTGTTTTTCTGTGTTCTTTCTTAAAAATAATTAGTCAAGTTAAATAAAAAATGTAAATTGCAATAAATGGACTTTTTGGTTGATATTTTAAAGGGTAGTAGTATTTTTGTATTAACTATTCGTTTTTTAAAAAGAAACAATTAAAAAAAATAACTAAGTACTTCTCCATGAGTCATGGACCATGACCAAGTGACTCACTGAGTATTAACAGCGTCGACATGACATTCCGCTTGGTGAACTATAGTTTAAAGTGTCTATTTACTTGAAAAACGAGATTTTTAACATTCTAATTTTTGCATGCCCCCGGTAATGACTACTTCAATCCGACCCGTGTTCATAATACTTGGGATGCAAAGAACTTTTACCTAAAGAAGTAATTTCAGACCAATGTTTATGAATGTGTCATCTTTTTGTTTGTTTATTTACTAACAGAAACGCGATACAGCTTTGTGGTGTAAAATGTAGATGTCGCTAGTCGACTTTCAGGCTACCTAGTAGCGATGTTGCGTAGTTTCCACCTTATCATGAGTTCAAATCATTATACTTAAATTAAAAATGTAAAAAACTTTATTGTGTTTACTATAATTATGTTTAATAATATAGTATATTTAAATCTATTAAAATTAAACTACTAGTTCATATAAAACTCATACAAAACTAATGTTTCTTAAAATTTACAATAAAATATCCAAAGTATATGTTTCCAATCGGCAACACTGTACCCCTGTCAGTCATTTTACGACATTAGACTGTGAGTTTACACATTCTTTCTCTCTCTTTACCTGTACTAAGTGTAAACAATAGTCACTCCCCACCAGCACCTCACCGTAGTTGGTTCACGCTTCAAACAAAGCATACGGTAGATTTCATCATGCTCCTTCTTTAGGTAAAAGTTCTTTGTTGGGATGTCATGGCTCGGGAATGCATACATTCGAATGTGCGCATTTATTTTCTCTCCTTACTATTGAATGAACAGCCATTTCGCCTGACCAGCTAAGGTCGCGTTAACGACGATGAATTAGCGATATTTGATTCATTAAAAACCGCAGAACTTTCGAAAAAGCTGCTTTTTATTGGTGGGATCAAAGTACTTATTTACCGGGGGCAAGCCAAAAAATAGAACTATAAAAATTTTATTTTTAAACTAAAAAAAAACTTGAAACTATATAATTATCCACTAACCGGTGTGTCATTAGATCATATATTCATAGATATGGCATTAATGCTAATTTGTTTTATGTAGAACATATACAAAGCCAATTGTAAACAAACCACTATAGCGGTGGGTGGTCACCCAAAGCGGGAAGGTGAAATCTACCTGGATATAGCAATGAAAACATTTCGGTTTGACGTGGACTCAATGCGCATCTATGTATATATGATCTAATGGTGTGTCATATTGACGCTGTTATTGCAAGTTAAGTCACTTGCAACATGAAAAAGCAATTTTTTTTTGAAAAACGAAAAAAACTTTTTCTTGTTACAAGTGACTCACTATGCAATAACAGCCTCGACACGACAGTCCAGAGTAAAATATAGTTTAAAGTTACTTTAACCCATTATATTTAGGATCGCTATTTAAGGGCTTACAAAATCAGTTCTGAAGAATTGAAGTGAGCGCGTGTTATTGTGACCTTTAGGCTTTTATGAACGCAAAAATATGCTTTTTTTACAAAAAGAAAGAGGTAATGTAACATTGGACTTTTTGATATTAAATAAAATTTTTATCCTCTTTTAGTTTTTAAAGTAAAATGATTATATTATTTGTGTTTATTTTATATAAAATGAAAAAAAAAATTTTTGAACCCCTTGGGAATTCTATGCATGGTATCCTATATAAAGGATGTGTCATAAATGTCCCAAGTAGGAGCTTTAATATAAAACTAAGCATGGAGTTAAGCTAGATTAACCTAAAAAACGAAAGTTTTACAAAAAAAAATTGTTTCTTTTTAATTATTTCTATGCTCGTGCAGTAATGGGTTAAAAATTAGTTTTTTGCACGACCAAGACTAAAACCTAATTTTACGCTTTCATTTTCGCGACTAAACTTGCCGTTTTTCTCCCTAGGGAATAAAAATCACGGCAACCTTGATAATATTAAAATATTATACTTACTATGTGCTTTGCTGGTTCAAAAATTAGGTTTGGTGGTGTTTTGTAATAAATTAGCGATTCAAACCAATTTATTTGATTTTAACAAAGAAAACCTTTAAAAATAACATTGTTATAACAATTCATACATAACTTAAAATTTATGATCTTCGTCCATTTTTTTGACGTTTGTGTCAACCATATTAAAAAACAATTGAAATCGCGATAGCCATGAAACTGACTTTTCGCAATTTACAGGCATCTTGATTAAATTACAAAAATAAAACAACCGATTTTAGACGCGCGGTTTTTAATTTTAATTTTATCTACCTACCTAAATTATGTTTGGTCCTGCAAAAAATAGTGTATATACCTCAGGACTAAACTTGGCTGTTTTAGTCTCTTGCATTTCTGTTTCCCTCGCTCGCTACGCTCGCTCAGTCCAAACACTAATGCAGCGGGACTAAAACAGCCAGTTTAGTCCCTTGGTATATAAATAACTATTTAAATTTCTAATTTTTGCGAGCCCCCGGTATATGAATACGATTCGAGCTCGATTATTAACCCACATAAGCAGGATTTATTTTAATGGAGCTCTCTACAACTAGAATTATGAAACAAAAGACGTCTACCCTATCTCTATCTCATTTGTGCTACACTTTCCAGCCAATCAAATAAATACTGTATTTGTTTTTCATACAACAAATACAGTATCTATTTGGTTGGCCGGAAAGTGTAGCGGCACGAACGAACATAGCTAATGTGAATCTGTAGAATAAGATAATTCTACTAAAATTTAGATGGCGCCAGTAATTTCTTTAATAAAAATAATACTTTTCGCCCGGCCAAGTAAATATTGTATTTGTTCAACAAAGAACAAATACAGAATTTGTTTGGTTGGGTGGAAGTGGGAGTGTATGTATGTCTTCTATCCTTTTTGGGTAGAACTTTTGTCCCTGTCTAATCTAACGGGAGAAATCGCCATTAAAATGCGATAAAATATCATAATCTAATTGTACTTTCCCCTATAAAAATCCTGCATTTCGACTAACTTTTTTACATCAGCACTTGTTTTTTTTTTTCATATATCTTGACAATTAGATCTTTCTGAGTCGAATTTATTAAACAAATTGTCTGTCTGCCTCTGTCTGTCCTTCTGTCTGTAAACTCGATAACTCCATTTCTAGAAAAGATATCAACGAGCGGTGTTAGCATATTGTGTCTTATTATCTTTCAAAGAGCTGATTGAAATTTTGGGGGTAAACGATTAGGGGTAGGGGGGTAATAATGGGGTAAAACTCCTATTATTAGTTTTTTCTTTATAATTAAATTAATTATTATTACCATTGATTAAAAAATTTATCAATAAAACAGCAGGGAATGCTTAAATTTTAGGTTTGTCGCACGAAATAGTATATTAAAGTACTAGTTTCATAGCATACGCCGCAAGCGGCTCGTTTTCTAAACTTGTACTCGTGCACTAAAAACGTGTTAAGAAACGAGTGCTTTATACAATTTTTTCTATTTTGCTATAAAATTTAAAAAAACTTACATTTAAATTGTTGACTCATTTAGGGATTTTTGTTTTGGATTGGTATTACAGTTTACACCATGTCTAAAATTCTAAGAACAAATGATATTTTGATATATTTTATAGTCATCTCTTTTCTTTTTTACTGCAATTAACCAAGCCACAATTTTAACATGGTAAAAATAACCTAAACACAAAATTTTGTAGAAAATTCAACTTTAAAGCGACATTGACATTTGCACGGAAAATGTCAAGCGATAGGCCAGGTCTGTTGCCGACCCAAAAGAACAAAAAGTACAGACCTCTTATGGGCCTATAAGAACACGCAAAATGCGTGTGATTATGAGCTTATAAGAGTCGCAAAATAGAAAAATACTTAAATCTTTTTGTGTGTAGGCTGAACCCCACAATTTAAATAATTAATAAGAATAAATTAGTATTGTTTCTTAATAAGATTGTTTTATTAATTTTTAATAAAATTCTATCCTAATTTACATTAATTTTAATAATTAAGCACTTTGTCAATTTAAAATATCATTGTTTAATTGGATGGATTCTTTGAATTTCTAAAATTATTAATGAATACAAAAAACCAATTCGTATAACATAAATTTTACAAAATATGTAGAGCTGTTACAATACTTCATGGCACTTCAGCATTAAGTGCGTATTAACATAACTCCACCCTACCTCATCTTGGAAACATTTTTATTATAATTGTTAAAATTTAGTGCCTCGCCATTAAATTTTAATAAAAAAATGTTTTTAAGATAGGGCAGGGTGCAGTTGAGTTAATACGCACTCAAAGCTGAAGTTCATAATATCAAAAAAATCTACGTAAAAAAACTTTGGGGCAAAAAAGTGAAATTGCCCCCCATATTGCACGTCCCTGGTTAACATTACCGAATAAAAATTACATAAAAGAATAGCCTTTATCAGTGTTAAGGTATGTGCAAAAACTCGTTACTGTGATTTAGAGGGTTCCAGAGGTATTAAATAAAAAATAACATCTTAGATGTACCCTTAGGAGGGTCGTAGCTCCCTTAGGGCTCATTTCCGGACCAATTTTATAGGAATTTTTATTATATTTTTAGACGTAGAATCACCCTTTAAAATTTCGGACCCTATTTTAAATACACCGTGTATAATATAGGTGGATTACCTACATTTAAATTACCACAAACTAAAATTCAAACCAATTAAATGCAAGGATCAACGAAAAATTTCTTAGTTCAAATTTTAATCACCTTAAACCTCAATTATTGAAATGTTATGTTTTTTTCCCAATTGTCATTATACTTACGAATATTGAAGTAAATTAATTCCGTATAAAAGTCCAAACCAAATTTTGGTACTCACCTAGAAAAGAAGAAAAAAAATATTAGCTAATATGCACATTTCTTATAAATAGTATTTTCCATATCAAAAAATGTAATATTTACTGACTAAAATATTAGATACTTAAATAATAATAACTCTTCTCTCTAGAATAGGCATTTCATTTGTAAAAACTGAAAAAAACGTAGCCAACATATACATTTGTCTGTCTTACTCGTACAGCTTTGTTCTAACAGAGACAACAATAACAGTTACTGGTAATTGTTATTGTTCAGGCCTGAATATACCTACTATTTGTTTACAAACAAACCGAGATGTTGGCGATACCTTATATTAACGGTATGCGTATTCTAGAGAGAAGAGTTGTTAGTTCGTTGTTAGTTACTGATTTTATTAATAATCTTAGTAATTAGTGATTACTGATTTAAGTAATATTTAGACCAGTAATTATCAATTTTCTAGAAGGGTTCCATGAAATGTAAAGCAAGATTTAATTTTTATATCATGGATTGCAGTATTTACATAAATATTCTTTTGCAATATTTAAATAAACAATTTCATGAGCAGATAAAAATGTTATAAGATTTTTATATTATTAAATAAAATCGAATAGTTCTTAAAACTTGTGATAAAAATACACATCAAAATGACCCCCACCCCCCCCCCCCTCGGAGCGCTACGTAATACTTGAAGGTTCCCTTAAAACGTTATCAACAAACATATTTTTTTTAATTTAGCAAAAAGGGCAAGTCCACAACATTCAGCGTCGCAGACGAAATTTTTTAAAAACCCTAGTATCGTATTTTTCAGAATTTCATATGAAGACTACACGACAAAAATGCCAATGGTCACAATGCGAATAAGGTCGACTTCCACATAAATAAGCACGGTATACCATGCGCGTTTAAATGGTTTAAATCGTTATTTATGACGATTTATCGGACGAGAGAGAATATTTTTGATAAATCCCAGATCCCATCCGAGAACTCAATAATCCCATCCGAGAACTTTTATTAACCCCGAGCGTGGCGGGGGTTGGTGAGCGAAGCAAGCAGGGGGTACCCCCCTATTTTTAATAAAATTGTTTGTTTGAAGTTTGTTTGTTTGTATAGTGTGTAAACTACCGACCAACCCTAACAAACCTGGCTATCCAGTGTTCTAGTTGCCATCAGTATTTGAAATATTCTGAGACAAACATTGGTGATTAATCAGAACACATTTATAACCATATAACTCTCACAACATTTATTATATTTATTATTATTATACTTTCAAAATATTAAAATAAGCCATATAATCGATGGCATAGATAAATAAGCCGTGAAGATATGTAATTCTTCGCATTCCGTAGATTACTCTTCACAGTGATATGCAACACCATATTATGGTGTGATTTCGATATACTTCACAAAATATGAGATTCTTCAAGGGATTTAAAATTTAGAAATATATGAGTCAAGAGGTGATTCTACTTCTAAAAAATATGAAAAAAAGTTCCTATAAAGGGAGCTACGATTTGAAATAAAAATAATGTTTTTAGTTAATAACTTTTGTACCCTTTAAGCTAGAGCGACGAGCTTTTGCATGTATACTAGTAATAATAAGGGCAATATGTTTATGTTAATTTTTTTTTTAATTTATCTAGAGCCGTGCCTAGACGGACAAAATATGTTAACACTTTTATGCCCCAAACTTTTTGTATATTTTTTTTGAATTTTTGGTAAAAAATATAGATTCCTTGAGTAAAAATATATAAAAAATATCATAGTGTAACACTGTAGGAGCAACCGTTTTCAAAAAAAAAATGCAATTAAGAGGAAGTAACATTTTCTGCCACTAAAGATGTTACTTTTTAAAAACTCCTTTAATATTAAATTTAGGTGTTTTGGTGAAGAATACTTTTTTGCTTAGTTTTAAGTGAAGAAACGCCCTGCAGCATTAAAATTTTATTGGTGCTTTTTTTGTTCCCCATTCAATATGTCCATCTTCGAAGGGCCGCAGCTCCCTTAGGGCTCATTTCCGGACCAACCTTTATAGGAACTTTTTTTCATATTTTTTAACGTAGAATCACCTCTTAAATTTCTCGAACTTATTTCTGAATAATAATAAGAATTTTTAAAATTTTAAAGTGAAACTATAATACTTTGTATCACTTTTAAGTCATAAATACTCTTCTTAAATATTCTTCTAGCTGTATCAATGGGAAGAGTAGAATACTAGATAGGTCACGATTCGGAGAACAGTATCGGCTAGTCAACCTTTTGTCATTTCTCTTCTGAATACACATTGTGAAAGTTAATGAATTAATAATTAACTAATTTGCAGGATTTTTTTTATTAACTGGTTTATCAAAGGTTTCATAGAATTAAAACATACACTTACTCACAGAGAAAGACTATCTTACTTAAAGTAAATATTATTTAGTCCCCGTGCGGAAACTTTTCTGGATAAGCTCTTCTTACCATTAATAGTTGTGAAAATGTTTAATATTTTTGTGAGTGGTGAATCTACGAACATTATCTAGTTAAACCACCACTGGTGATAATTTCGCAATCATAATGATAGTACTGGAGCTTGGACCAATGGCCTTTACTCCATTTATCGTAGAAAAGTTTGACTACAGAAAAGTTTGACTACAGAAAAGTTTGTTTTTTTTTATGGATAGAAGACCTTTTCTACCCAGTATATAAGTTAAAGAGCGATTTGGCGTTGATCCCACGTAAGATTTTTGGATATAGTAATGCCTAGATATTTAACATATCATACGCCTGCACGCCAATCGATGCATTGTAGTGCACGCAATGTCTAAATATGATTAGATTAACTCTGCCACACATCCTCGCCCGATAAAAGCTCCATACCGATCAGGCCTGTATCCCGTTCCGCCCCGGGTTCCCGTACATTACATTTATTATATTCAGATTGAGCTACTTTCATACACAATACACAATTCTGGGGTCAACAGTCTTTAAAAAGTACCTCACATGTGATATTTAAAATTTTAAAGAAATGAGGATTTATGAAATATCTTTTAGATTAAATATTTTTTATCCAATACATACAGATAATAAGACAATTACCAGCTTTATTTTAAATAGATAAACTGAATAATAACCCCCGCGTGGCTTTTACTTTATTGAGTGGATAATTATTTATTTTACCCACTCAACTGTCACTTGTCAAATTATTTTCTTGTAAATCTCATTAAAATTTTTAATAAAAATATGAATTTCTAAGCTATTTATTGGATAAAACCTTGTATGGCACTCATGGGTAAACCGATATTGCCCTCTCGAAAATTAACCTGCTTAGCTGACGCCTCGCAGGTTAATTTTCTCATGGGCAATATCTTACTTTACCCACTAGTACCATAAATAACTATTTTCCACAATTTAGAATTGACATAATATATCATATTATATCACATTATGATGTCAAATAAACTTTTTAAAGAATCTTTCTTGGCTCGCAGAATAACTGTGTTAAATAGTGTAATAACTGTGCTAAATAGTGTAATCTGAACGTAATAATTTATTATTTATTATTACTAATAAATGTAATGTGGTACGAATCTGAATGTAACAAATGTACTACGTTTCTCGGTTTTTTTTTTTCATAATTTTTAAAAAGGTTTTTTTTAATTAAATTAATTAGTTAAATTAATTATTAGGTTACTTAATTTAAGTGGTCCGTTCTAAGTATCGTCCTATTTTGATAACGTAATAATTTTAATCCTAACCTAACAATTAGAATTATTATTAAATCAAAATAAACAAAGTTGAATGTATTTTTAGAAAAACATTTTTCTAAGATTTTTATTATATCCCAATCTCATCAAATAAAAGATAATTTTACACGGAATAGGAATTTACAATATTCCAACTTTAAACGTTTTATAAAATATTTAATAAAAATGAAATATCGTCACTCCAAGTGCAATAGGTGCATGTTAAATCTTACTTTATTTTATTTTGGTGCTAAATTGTGGCACTTTAATAAAACGCCACAACTCTAGTTTCTGAAAAGAGTGGACATTATTCCCACAATTTAGAACAAAATAGTAAAATTTAACAAACGACCTTTTGCACTTTGACTGACGATATGTATTGACTGTGGCAGAAACCTCAGTATGAGGCTAAGGAGCTGTCCATATATTACGTAACGCGCCTAGGGGGGGGGGGAGGGGGTCAGAGAAATTGTTACAGTGACAGTTTGTTACACAGGGGGGAGGGGGTCAAGTTTTTTGAAAAATTGCGTTACGTAATATATGGACAGCCCCTAACCTTGGCTGACAACAACCTGTTGCATTTGCCTGGCAGTAAAGACCTATTTACAAATACGACGTAAAATCGTAAGAAATGCAGTACGCTGATTGGTCCAACCTTTAAATGGAACCAATCAGCGTACTGCATTTCTTACGATTTTTGGTTTACGTTTTTACGTCGTATTTGTAAATATGTAGGACCTAATGAATGGAATTTGTAGCCTCCGTCCTGTAAAAGATAGATATTTTTTCACGAAACTGGGAATTTTAAAATTCTCTCTAAATTATTTAAACATTTTATAATATATTTAATAACTTTTTTTCTAGCAATTTTAATACAACTCGTTTTAATAAAGCTGGTCATATATTAAACATGTTATATGCAATACAAGAGAGGCAACATTCGGCAATAATAAAAATAAACAAAAGCTGTAGGACGAGGCAACCTTTTTAATCTACTACACCTTGGCTGACAACAACCTGTTGCATTTGCCTGGCATCAAAGCATGGGATTTGTAGTCAAGGCCGCAGGTCGCCTGCTCGGTCAAACATTACAGGTTATGTAACCCAGCGAGGCACCCCTTGCGTCTTCTCTTCGCTTGAACGACTTATGTAACAGGTAAACGAGGGGACAGGTACTTATATGACATGTTAGTTTAGCGCTTTCGGACCATTACAAAGGAATTATAATGTCAATATTGTTATTTAAATTAACTGTTTTTCATAAAAACGAGGAAGGGTGCGCAGGGTTTATTAACGGTAGCTGTATGATCGAAATTAAAGTTTATTTTTTTAAGGTATAGTTATTTTAAATTTGCCGCTAAATACTCCACAAAGTCCGATTTACACCAACGAACTAATAACTCTTCTCTTTAGAATACGCATAACGTTAATATAAATTATCGCCAACATCTCGGTTTGTTTGTAAACAAATAGTAGGTATATTCAGGCCTGAACAATAACAGTTACCAGTAACTGTTATTGTTGTCTCTGTTAGAACAAAGCTGTGCGAGTAAGACAGACAAATGTATATGTTGGCTACGTTTTTGTCAGTTTTTACAGATAAAATGGCTATCCTAGAGAGAAGAGTTATTAGTTCGGTGATTTACACTGAAGCATGTGGCTTGTTTTGAATGTCAACATAACCAAAATTTATAATTTTTGTTTACTTACTTTGTTTTGATGTAAAAAAAGAGAATTGATGTTTCTAAAAACACTTTTGTATTCCTGTAGAAACAAAATTTGCTTATAAAATCGCTTTTATTCCAATAATATAGAGGAATAAACCATTGTTTTGTTCTCGTTAATGGCACGACAACGTTTTACGGTTGTGTAAATTCTTCTTCTTCTTCTTACTGCTTGGCTTTTGTCGCTAGACTAATTAGCCAGTAACATTATGTTGTGTAAATTGGGCCTAGTCATTTCGCTTACGACGCATGCGTATCTTACGTTGCTATGGTAATTTCGACATAGTTTACAAGCGGGAAGGTTTAATATAACTACCTCAAAAAAATAAACTTTAGTGGCGGGTTAACCCCTTTCGGAAGTGATCCTCTTAGGGGTCATCTATAAAATACGTCATGCAAATTGACCAAAATTCATACCCCCGTTTCTCACGTTATTAAAGGCTGTAGATATTTTAATACCCCGAACCATAAACTTTGTGGTCATATGACCACAAAGTTTGTGGTTCGGAAATATTTCAAATGTTTCTATTAGTTCAAATAACTAAAATTATTGAGGTTTTAATGCAGCTAAATTGTATACAATACAAATGGTTATGGCTATCAAGCAACCAGCCCGAGGCCACGGTGTGCCTTAAATATTTTATCCAATACATCAATATAAAAACTTAGATTACTGTCGTCAATTTACCTAAGAAATTGACATTTTATTCATTGTTTATAAATTGTCTCACGTCTCCCCAATCAACGTAAGGTAATATTTTAACACCACTCTTAGAAAAGGCAGTTTTTTTACAAAATACTTACATTTAGGGATTGGGCTGTGTGCATTTATCCCGGGATCCCATTTAATTGATCTTACGAGCCAAACGGCTTAAATAAACAGTAACAATGTTGAATTTTGTAAAGTCATAAACTTTTTTTGGGTGGTATAGTATTTAAAGTAGCTACATTTGCTTCTTTTAAAATGTCCTCAGGGACAAAAACACTATTTCCATCTTTAAGGTCCGACGCCATCTTGATTTTAAACTGTCAAACTTGCAATTGTTTTTTTTTTTTACCGTAGCCGCCTACTGTTTCAGCGGCCATAATGAAATAAAGCATTGGTCTACACAAAAAAGCATTATTAAAGATCGCATTTTCTTATGATTACAAATTTTGTATGGCACACGTGGGTAATTAGATTTTGTCCACTCTCTCGTGGACAATATCTTACTTTACCCACCAGTAGGTACCATAAATAACTATTAAATGGAAAGTCAAACCACCCCGAATGTTTTGATTTTAGGTTGTTTTTGGGATATTTCCAAACAGTTTTTGACAAAAATTGAAATCGCTCACGAAGCCGTTTTTAAATAAAGTCATTCTTCTTTTTCAAGTTTTTCCTGACATCACAATACGGAGTTTTTTTCCATGACACACCCTATAGCATAGGTACTACCCATGATACTCAATATAATCACGCCTACTTTGTTAATGTCCAAAATAAGACGACCGTAATTTTGGACATTAACAAAGTAGGCGTGTGAATGGTCGTGATTATATTGAGTATCATGGGTAGTAACTATGCTGTGTCATATAAAAAACTCCGTATTGTGATGTCAGGAAAAACTTGAAGAAAAATTACTTTATTTAAAAACGGATTCGTGAGAGATTTTAATTTTTGTCAAAAACTGTTTGGAAATGTCCCAAAAACAACATAAACCCTAAAAATCCGGGGTGGTTTGACTTTCCATTTAAAATATTTAAGGCACACCGTGAGGCGAGTATAAAATACCGGTACCACTCGGTACTATAAAAATTAAATTTTATAGACCTTCGATTAGTTCAAGATCACGGTCAAATCAAATTAAAATTTTGCCGCGGTTTTCTCGATTTATTCTTCTCTAATAAGATATTCTTCACTGATGTTATTAATATTTAAATTTCTTACAGCACTAATGAATATAAATTACATGAGTAGGTATAAGTTGAATGTACTTTTTATTATTATACTATTCACAGCGCCTGCGCTAGAATAGTATTATACGGTAGTAATAGTAATTTTCAAAAATGTTCAAAAATCGTCCTAGACACAAAATTGGATATTAATTTGTTTCATGAAAAAAAAAGTCCAAACTTTTTTTTTGAAATGTCGGTCTGTCATCTGTCCGATTTCACGATTTTTGTGAACGCGATAACTTAAGAACGAATAATCCGAATACTTGAAATTTTCGGGAAAAATCAAGTTCTACGAGGGGAATATCCCTATTGTTTTTGAAAATAATCCCCCCAAAAACAAAAAATGGGGAGTTAAACTTTAAAAAAAAATATTTTGACCTATGTTAATGTTGTATTAAGGCATATCCAGGAGCTTGCATAAGAACATAAAACATAAGAATGCGATGCCGTGATTCGCTTACAAGGTACATGGCGGCCCATCAAGCCAATCACGGCATCGCATTGTTATGTTTTATGTTCTTATGCGAGCTTGTGAATAGGCACTTAAGAAAAGTATTTTCAGGAAAAAATCAGTAGTAACACTTCTGTTATTTATGGACATTATTTCCATTTAGAGATATGCAGGTATTGTATTATCAAAGATAGCATCCAGAACAATATAATAGAGCAAAAATCTCAAAATCAATAAATTTTGAGTTATGGTGGTCTTGCACTCATAGTGCGATATGTGAAACTCAATGTTTTAAGGAAATGGGAATTTATGAAATGTTATTTTGATTAAATGAACATTCTTTCGACTTTTAAGTATTTTTTTTTTAAGTATGTGTCAAATAAAGTTTTTAAAGTATTTTTTACCCCTTGGCCTGCTGAATAGGTATGTAAAACTGTAAAAATAATCTAAATGTAATAAATGTGATGTGTTTGACTCGGTAAGTTAAAAATATATTTTTCGGGGACCCTATTTCACCATCGTTTAGGGAATTCTAGCACCCAAAGGAACCCGATCCAGAACCTGGCGATTTTAAGACAGCTTAATTTGAATGTACGTTAAGACATATATAAAACACAGCTCCCAAATAATGAAAAAATGGTCACCAGCTCTTAGACTATAACTAAAAATCTGTGATGAAAAACAACAACTTTGGTATAATACGGGATATCCAAAGTGACTGGTGACACCGGATATTTATTCACCAAGATATTTATTCACCAATATTTATTCACCGGATATTTATTCACCATTAGTATACGACGAATAATTTGGAGGCGGTATTGTGCCTCTCACTTGCACGCATCCTGCCTTACGATGTTTGGACGTTGAGTTGAGAGAACGCAACCGTGTCCATAAAAATCTTACTATATTAATATATTCTGTCGCTCGAAAATTTTTACAATGAATTCGGGGATTCCAATGAATTCCAAGTAATCTCAATGAATTCCTATGGGAATTCCAATTTCTCTAGGGTCACTTTATCTTAGTCTTGGTTCTTTGTCGTTCGTTTTCGTTTTTTTGATTTTTAGTTTTCTAAAAAAACCGAAAACCAGAGCAAAAACAGACCAAGTACAAAAGAACAAAGTAAACCCAGATGAAGTGACCCTAAATTTCTCGGGTATGGACAATGAATTCCAGGGAGGTTTACCCCTCAGTAATTCAATTTAAATCCGAAGTACCTTATCTTGGACACGGTGTCCCGTTGTCCCGGACACCCTGTATTTTGTTTGTTCTACACTATGTTTAGAATCTAAACCTTAGATGAATGATTTATGGTTTCAATCCTAACGTTTCAATGCATTATTTATAAGGGATTGTATTGCAATAAATATATGACAAAGCTTAAATAAAAGTAGATCTCCATTGAGAACGTCGAAAGTGCTCATCCGCGCGCGGTACTTTTGTGAAAGGTGCTCAAATAGCACTAAGGTCGTTTACCCAAGGTACTGTTAACTCGCGGCGGCAAAAATGTGCTTCTGCTGTATAATAATATGAAGGATTGCCTTCGGTTGGAATTTCGCACAAGAATTGAGTACCTCAGGTACAAAATGTAACAAACCCATTGAAGGAAAGTGAAAGAAACTTGTTTCACCAGGTCAGAGCCAAAGTTCTCTTATCCAGCAGACTTTTGGTGGTACAAACCACCTGTTTAAAAAATGTTTTAAAAAATGTTTTAAAAAATATCCTGAGCTCATTACTGAAAATGGTACACTAACCAGACAAATTATTCAAATTAAAGGAGTGTCGCGTATGGAATTGTATGTGTTCCAGATAATTTCTTTTGTAGAAACAGATCTGTGAATAGAAACTTAGGTTTATCAGACGGAAATTATCCCCTGTGGTTAAATGAATAAAAAAATGGATAAAAAACGGTTTTCTCAAAATTTATTTTAGCTTAAAAGTTTTAAGTTGTAACATTATTGTTTTTTAAAATAATAATGTTTTATCTTAATATTTTAATCTTTATAATTTAAAAATTATAAAGATATTAAACACTTCCTCGACCGCTCGTTGCTCATTATTTATATTTTTAATTAACTTTAACAGATCTTCACGTATTTTATTAAATTAATTAAATTTAAAATTATTAATTTAATCTTAATTAACGGTCTGCCTCTTCACAAATTGACACAAATAAAATTATTAGTAGAAAACTATAACGCATTTTAAGGGTTTCAGAAAAATAATATTTAAATAAATATTTTTTGAAAAATTATAAATTAAACAGAATCTCTAATTTATTAATAGTTTGGACTTCGAATTCCGAAGAGCTGATTAGATTTTGGGGGTAAACGATTGGGGGTAAGGGGGTAAAAATAGGGTAAAACTCCTATTTTTAGCTTTTTTTGTTTATAATTAAGGCAATTATTATTGTATTTGGTTAATAAAGCACTTATATAAAAGATAATTTTAAATTGGTCAAAAAATGTTATAAACAACGTTTTCCTAAAACGCATTGGTTTCGAGATATTGGCGTTTAAAGCAGTAAAAGGTTTTTTTTTAGCTTATCTCGTATATTTATAACCCGATTTCAAAAAATTATATTTTAAATAAAAGCTCTTTTTAAGCCCTATAAAAAATGTTATATACAGTTTTTTGCTAGAATATAATATAAAGATACAGAATTTAAAATCAAACAAAACACCTAGTTTGAAATTTGCAAACTAGATGGCTCTAGTGTACAATAGTGCCGATGTTTTGACAGGGTGCTTGCAACGTTTCATCTAGTTTTTATTAAAAATTTTAATAAAATGAAAAAAATAAATCAGGTTTCAAGTTTTAGAATAAAATTTATAAAAATTTACATAGATTCTATTCGAAAAAGAAAAGGCAAGGTCAAAAATATCTGAATTTTTCTGACAAACCTGTTCTAGGCAACGAAGTATGAGATGTTAATGAAATTTCAATATAAAAAAGTCCCATGGCTGAAAATTACTATGCACAGTACGTTCAACTTTGGTAGAGTACCTACACTAAGGGGTCGGCAACCCGTAGTTTGGGATAAAGAAGGCAGTCGGATATTTTTATAATAAATATAATAAAATATAATAAATATAACTCATATAGCACACATGGGGTTTTTAATAAAATTGATTATAGTTATTTATGGTACTAGTGGGTAAAGTAAGATATTGCCCATGAGAAAATTAACCTGCGAGGCGTCAGCCAAGCAGGTTCATTTCCGAGAGGGCAATATCGGTTTACCCATGAGTGCCATACAAGGTTTTATCCAATAAATAGCTTAGAAATTCATATTTTTATTAAACATTTTAATGACATTTACAAGAAAATAATTTGACAAGTGACAGCTGAGTGGGAAAAATAAATAATTATCCACTCAATAAAGTAAAAATTATTAAAGAATACATAAAATAGCTTATTAAACACAAAAATAAGTACAAAATCTTCACACACAACGGGGTATTATCAATGACTGTCAAATTAAGGAGTAGGTCATAAGTTCATAGGAAACTTTAGACCTACTGTACACATAGCTGTGTTATAAAAATAAAAAAAAATAGTTTTTACTTAAAAAAAACAAATATCTTACCTTCATGTAATTTAAAATATAGTCTAAAATGTTATTTTTACCTAAAATATGCATAATTTTATTTTTGAACAATAATAATTGTATTTTTATCTCTTTCTGTAGAACTTCTTTCTTTATCTAATCTAAAAAGTCCATTGAAAATTTTACTGTCTAGTTCACTATAGTAAACTCTAGTGTTGCCGACCCCTGTTATAGACCTATGATGTAAGGATTCTTCAATCTATGGAAAACTTATACTTAAAATCGATTATTTAACAGGGTATAATCGCTGTTATCTCGGTTATGTAGTAGGTAATTAATGTAGGTATTGTTAGTATCGCATTCATTACACAGAAATAAAATAGGATTTCTTGAACCAAGTAAACGTGTCGTTCGATATGTTCAAAGCCATATTCTCTTGTTTCAAGGCCAGCATTTCTTTGAATCAAATTCAATTTCCTTGAATGAAGAGCGCGAATCTTCATTCAAAAACCCGTTCTTTTCATTCAAGGACATTGAATTTAGTTCAACAACAAGAGAAAATTGCTTTGAACATATCGAAAGACACATGTCCTTGGTCCAAGAAATACTTTTTTTCAGTGTAGTATACTCATCGCAGTTTATTGGTCCACAAGATCATAAAATAAAGGGGTTAATATGCAGTCCATGGTGCTAATTTGATAAAAAATAGCGCAAAAAACACGTGATTATAAAAAGACATAAATTTTAAATTAAAAATTTGTGCATGGATTAAAATAATTTGATTTGGAAATATTTAATTATTTGCCGTAAAATTAAATTATTTATAGTTAAATTTTGAAAAAGCCGTGGAAATATGAAATGCTTCACATTCTAATACTCTCTACACTGAAAAAAATGACGTTCTTGGCTTAAAGTAGTCAACACTCTTGGCAGTTATTCTTTTAGCTTAAAATATGTGTATCTTCAAACAAAAGTATTTACCTTGTCCCAAGAAAAGTGTCGCTTTTGAAATATTTTTAAAATTCTCTTGGACCTGGCGCATTTGTGGCAAAAACCATTTATCTTGTTTTAAGATTGTTAATAATTAAATAATTTTAAATACTTTGGCCTACAAATTTTTCTTTTAAGACAAGACCACTTGCATTTTACACAAGATCAAAGAATTTTAAGTTAAATAATCAGAAAGATCTTGGCAAACGAATTATATTTTCATGTTAAGAGAAGGCGCTTTTGGACGTATTTAAGAGTGCGAAGCATTTGGCCTAATTTCATATGCCATTATCGCAAAGGATCCTTTTTTTTTCAGTGTAGAACAAACGACATTTTGATATCTTTTATAGCCAGCTCTTCTCTTTTTCACTGCAAGTCACAATTTTAAGACGGTAAAAATTAACCTAAAACACAATTTCGTAGAAAACTAAACTTAAAAGCGGTGTTGACATTTGCACGGAAAACGCCAAACGATATTCTTTTGTCCTGTATTGCCAACCGAAAAGAAAAAAAAGTACTGACCTTTTATAGGCCTATAAGAACACGCAAAATGCGTGTGATTATGAGCTTATAAGAGTCGCAGAATAAAAAAACATAACTTAAAATCCTGATTTTAAAAAATATATTTAAATAGATTACACTGACTTTTTATTATAAAATTCGGTTGAAAATAGATTTTAATTTGTTGAAAATATAATTTGTTTCCTGAAGTTAAAATAAATATTTGTAGTGAAGTCTGGGCAATAAATGTTTTATTGCAAGCGTTGTACTAAAATAGTTTACAATAATTCCAAGTCGTTCTGAAATTCAACTATATGTTTGTCGTTAAAAAGCTGTTAGTTTAATTTAAGGCCTATCCAGAAGCTTGGCATAAGAACATAAAACATAAGAATGCGATGCAGTGATTGCCTTACAAGATACATGGCGGCACATCACTATGTTGTTATGCGAGCCTGTGGATAAGCCCTTAGTATGTAAGTGATGTGAATTTTTAATACAGTGGGTTAGGTTAAATGTGACACCCAGGGTAATTGTGACATGTCCTGTTATAATTCTTCTAAACTAGTTTATATCCAATCCAACCCTGGCATTAAGTTTTTGTCAGTATTAAATATTTCGCGTAAAACTTCGATTTGATTTAAACTTGTTTAGAAGAATTATAACAGGACATGTCACAATAACCCTGGGTGTCACATTTAGCCTAACCCACTGTACCTATCGTCTTGTAAATTTCAGAATGTCGTATCTCAAAAAAGACAACTTTACAGGAATGAGAAATAACTCTTTCTCGCATTATTCATAGATTGAAAATGTACTTTTTTAATATAAACTTAATACATTTTTAATGATTAACTTACCTTAAATCATTTTATTGTGTATAAAATAAATAAATACAAATAAAAACCTAATGTTCATAGATACGACATTTTGATGCTTCAAATTCATAATTTTTTTTAAGATACGAGCTTTAAAACATTATATTAATATTTTAACAAAATATAATTAATTATTATAATAATATTATTAATTATTGAAACATTTAAACTTCAAAAAGTTTTATAACATGCGCATAAGATGTCAAAAAAGCGTCGCCAAATGCAAAAAGTGCGTTCCAAAATAGTCGGTCAACTAGATTTAAGAGATACGAGGTTTAAAAATTTATTAATTTATAATCATCTGAGATATGACATTACTATTTTGCTTATATTTTTGTTATTTAAAGAAAATAGCAGGTAAAACTTGTTTTTTAGATAAACATTGATAATATAAAGCGTTTAAGTCGAAAATCTCAAAATCGAAAAACTTGAGATACGACGTCCTGAAATTTACAAGACGCTATATAGTTCGCGCAAAGATACAAGTCGCTTGTAAAACAACTTTACACTACTATATTTCAAAAACTCTTTGACCCAGAGACTTGAAATTTGGAACAAAGATTTTCTAAGTAGTAGAAAAAAAATGTTTAAAATTTCTAGTCTCTATGTCAAAGCGTTCTTGAAATATCGAAGTGTAAACTTTTCTACATAAGAATCTGACAAAAAAAGATATTCGTAAATTTGACACACTTTGAGCGGGGTGACACATAGTGAAAAAACTAAAATAGTGCGTATCAATTAAAAATGAATAGTTATAATCGAGTATAATCGGTTTGGCACGTGAACTAATCTTAATAAGGCTTATCTTCGTATGTTATTTTTATGTACTTATTTTAACCAGGGGTTTTTTGTCACAAACTTTTTTTTGTGTAAGTTTTTTGTAATTTTATTTTTGGAATATGATTCCTTAGGTCAAAACACAAAAAAAAGGCACTCCTGTTGTTATACTGCAGTATTAACCGTTTTCGAGAAAAAATTTCACGGTTCGACGACGAAAAATTAAATACTAAGATGTTGAAAACCAAAATTTCAATGCACTATATCAAAAACAAAAACAAAAAGTTTTATACATGTAGGTCGAAAAATCGCTTTTAAAGTTACTATGGCCATTAACTAAGTAAAAAGTCCAAAGCAAACAAATACATAAAAGTCCAATTGAAGTAATATTTCGTGGAACATGTTGGTTATTTAAAAAGAAACACTGTAAAATGTGTATTCTAACACGCTTGTTCTAAAATAATTATAATCATGAATAGAAAAGTCATCAGGGCAAATCAAGTATGTTAAGATAATTAAGTGATAAAGCGTCTATCCTTCCTTCCTTCTCGAGCTGAAGCGTGGGAGCAGATATGTATTTTACAATGCTGGTATAATAATAATAATAGGATGATCATAAATATATGTGGTTTAATCCAAGTAAACAAATAGTGTAACACAATTATACATGTGTACATTGTACAAATAAGAATATTTTAACTCTTTAGGGGGCAGAAGGTATGTTATGCTAATTACATCGACACTTAGTGCTACTAAGAGTGCCGATGTATTGAAATCTTCGCCGAAAAGTCAAAATCTACATAAAATCCAAGGGTGTTACCCCTTTACGTGTTTTTTATGTTTTATATTACAGAAAAATGTGTTTTTTAAATATTTTTCTGTAATATAAAACATAAAAA
This sequence comes from Brachypterus glaber, assembly GCA_958510825.1. Classification (NCBI taxonomy): domain Eukaryota; kingdom Metazoa; phylum Arthropoda; class Insecta; order Coleoptera; family Kateretidae; genus Brachypterus; species Brachypterus glaber. The sequence goes on from OY294047.1 coordinate 3,372,271, forward strand.
ACACGTAAAGGGGTATCACCCTTGGATTTGATGAAAATCCACCCCCACAAAGAGGGTTAAACTACCCCCCAGGCACCAAAAAAAGTAGTAAATCATAAAGTATCTTAAGAAAAATCGAGTTAAAGAGATCCCGTCAGTTATGTTTAATAAAATGTGAGAAAGTTTGGTATAAAATTCAATGGAGCTCTCTACAACTAGAATTATGAATCAAAAGACGTCTACCCTATCTCTATCTCATTTGTGCTACTCTTTCCAGCCAACCAAATAAATACTGTATTTGTTTTTCATACAACAAATACAGTATTTATTTGGTTGGCCGGAAAGTGTAGCACTGAGCGGCACGAACGAACATAGCTAATGTTAATCTGTAGAATAAGATAATTCTACTAAAATTTAGATGGCGCCAGTAATTTCTTGAATAAAAATAATATAGTTACACTTTTCGCCCAGCCAAGTAAATATTGTATTTGTTCAACAAAGAACAAATACAGAATTTGTTTGGTTGGGTGGAAGTGGGAGTGTATGTATGTCTTCTATCCTTTTTGGGTAGAACTTTTGTCCCTGTCTAATCTAACGGGAGAAAACGCCATTCAAGTACCCCTAGTTAACCCTTTGTTCAAGGGGATGTTTAGCTTCTAAAACAATAAATCTTGCTTTTTAAGCAAATTCCTGACCAGACAAAAATTTTGAGCACTTATACGTTACATTTTATCAATTCCAATCGAAGTTACAAATGTTTGAAAAAGATTTTGAGGTCACTCTTTGCAAACTTGTTTAATTTTGGCATTATAAATTTGTTCACAGTGACTAGCTCAGATTCTATTACCCATATGAATATCCACCTACTATAACAGTAACTATTTCAGATTCTCTCGTTCGCAGCAGCTTTACTTGCGGAGATGGCCTCATTAAATAGAAATGCAATTTGATTGTATTTTCTGATGGAGAAAGGTCTTGTTGTTTGCCCGTTATCCAAAATCCGGATTTCATTAAAAACTCGCCGAAATGCGCAAAAACATTTAGAAATTTTATACGTAAAATATTTAAATTAAACTAACGGAACAGTTTTAGGTATAGCTAGCAAGAATCTCGCATAAAAATATTTTGGAAATAACAAGTTAAACAATAAAAATATTATATATTTTGAAATACAGGGTGTCTCGGAACTCACGCCATTCTAGAAAACATAGCTTTTTTATAGCAATTTTGACTAGGTGTCCACTTTCACAAAACGGCCCTTTAATAGAATACAAAAATAGTCTCATTTTTAGCAATAAAGCCTGTTTACAAGAAAGTCGAACCTACGGCCATCCAGTGATCAATTGCCTGTAAGGTAAAAAATATCCTAACGAGGATACTACTATTATTCTAAAAACGTGTTATGAAACGAGTGCTTTATACAATAATTTCTATTTTGCTCTAAAATTTAAAAAAACTTACATTTAAATTGATGGCTGGTTTAGGTATTTTTGTTTTGGATTGGCATTACAGTTTACTCCATGTTTAAAATTCTAAAAACAAATGATATTTCGATATATTTTATAGTCATCTCTTCTCTTTTTTTACTGCAATTAACCAAGCCACAATTTTAACATGGTAAAAATAACCTAAACACAAAATTTTGTAGGAAATTCAACTTTAAAGCGACATTGACATTTGCACGGAAAACGTCAAGCGATAGGCCAGGTCTGTTGCCAACCCAAAAGAACAAAAAGTACCGACCTCCTATGGGCCTATAAGAACACGTAAAATGCGTGTGATTATGAGCTTATAAGAGTCGCAAAATAGAACAAAAATATAAATGGTATTTAGTACAATGAAAATAATTTCACTGGGGGTGGGTAACTTTTACAATAATTGTTAATTATTAATATTAATGATGTCTCTAAAAGGGCACGTATGCTGGTAACATTTTATGCGTGTCCAACGATACCATTGGATAAAAGTCCCATGCGGGTAGTTATAAATGCGCAAATATATAAATGTAATAAATGAAAAATCTATTTATATTTGGTCGGTGATGCGGTAAAAAAGGAAAGTTTGGTTTTCGATGATAAAGGTTCTTTGCTATTTCCCGTGAGATTACAGTTGCATTGTTTTTCTACGTGACGAGTGCGGCAACAGAATGTGATAATTTCTATAAATCTGTTGCACAAATGTTGACGGCACGAAGAAAACAATTGGAAGTACAGTGCAACCTCGATAATCCGGACTAATTAAACCCGCGGTGATCCGGATTAGCAAATAAAGGGGTCAGTTTTTGTATTGAAAAGTGAAACATTTAATACGAAACAACTAGTTGTTTCTAGTTAACTAGAATAGTACATAAACAAAAAATTATGTGTAAATGTTAAAAATTTATCAAACAAAAAAATAAAAATACAAAAAATATATTTTTTTTTTCGAGTAATTTTTCCCTTTTTACTATGTCATATGTACACTGATAAAACAGTTTATTTGTGTCAACAAAATATTTGGTTTGATATGGCTAATTAAATTATTTTGTTCCCATTAATAAGTCATTTCGAAATTAAAATATTTGTTTACATGAACTAAATATTTATTTGACTCAAATAAAATTAGTTACAACCAAATAATTAAATTGGCCATATCCAAATAAATCTAAATTATCTTTTTTATCAGTGTAGTATAAACCACATATTGATTTTCAGTACTCGGCGAATTTCCAGTACTCGCATAGGCGCCGCGGCTACTCTAGCGTTGACGCGAGCTTTTAAATATTTATATTTTTATTTTTTTTATCTTGATTTTTTTTAATGATTTTATTTAAACGAGTAAGGTGGGAAAAAAGTTATCGACAAATAAAAATTAAAAACTTTCGTATTCTTAAAAGATAAAAATCGAATGTCAGTTTTTTCTTTGAAAAACACCGATATATAGACATATGTATAGTTAATATTGTTGTGTGTAACGAATTAGTGGTCAAATGTTTCGATTTAGTGACCTTTATAAAAATTTCCCTCATAATTCGGCAAAATTATTCAGTAAGCCTATGTTTCTGTGTTTATTTCCAACGTTGATGAGTCATAACTGAGTTTACGCCGACTATTGTTGATTATATTCGATTGGTAATGAATTTATAGATTTTATTAATGATTAAGAGTTCAGATAGAGCTTTTATGACGCACTAACTTAACCATAATATTGTGGCAGATATATTGATACTGATTTATATTGGTATTGTATAACTATGATTTTTAACAAATCCATTTTATCTTGTGTGAAAAATTAATAATTAAATAGTTACCATGGGCGGATTTATGGGGGGGGGCTATGGGGGCCATGCCCCCCCCCCCCCCTGCGAGATATATTAGCATAGAAATACCTTCAAAATTATATTTTTGGCGAAAGCGCAATTTTTTTCCTTATCGATGCCCTCCCCCCTTAAAGTGAAATAAATCCCCCTGATAGTTACTTAACCAATATTTATCCGGGTTGGATTCATAGGTTCTTATATCCAATTTTTAAAAAAATGTCTACGTATTCTTTTATCAATTTAGCGTTTTTTAAGCAATATTTACTGGGTATCCTCTTTCACAAAACGGCCGTGCCCCCTGGCTTTTCATATTATGTATTATAATATATAGTATAAAAGGGTTTATATATTTTTTTTTAATTCTGAGGTGTTTAGAGAATGCGTGACATTATAATTTCTAAAAAAATTCTCCTGCGGCGCTAAACTAGTTACCAATAAGGTGTTACAATAATTTTAATGAATACATATTTTATTCCATAATTGGCATACCTGTATACAGGGTTATTCAGAAATAAGCGAGAAATTTAAGAAGGCCCTTCGAAGATGGACATATTGAATGGGGAACAAAAAAAGCACCAATAAAATTTTAATGCTGCAGGGCGTTTCTTCACTTAAAACTAAGCAAAAAAGTATTCTTCACCAAAACACCTAAATTTAATATTAAAGGAGTTTTTAAAAAGTAACATCTTTAGTGGCAGAAAATGTTACTTCCTCTTAATTTCATTTTTTTTTTGAAAACCGTTGCTCCTACAGTGTTACACTATGATATTTTTTATGTATTTTTACTCAAGGAATCTATATTTTTTACCAAAAATTCAAAAAAAATATACATAAAA
>OY294047.1:3376583-3515256 GCA_958510825.1 Brachypterus glaber
TATAATCGCCAGCAACCAAAAAACCAAATTTATTATTTTCTGCGGTCCAGACGGCAACTGTTGCCCTGTATATAGTATCATTTTGGTAGTGGGCCAGTGGGCTATTTTACATAAAAATTTAGTTTAGATACAATGCATAGATTTCGATAAAATCGCCAGCAGCCAAAAAACCAAATTTATTATTTTCTGCAGTCCAGACGGCAACTGTTGCCCTGTATATAGTATCATTTTGTAGTGGGCCAGTGGACTATTTTACATAAAAATTTAGTTTGGATACAATGCATAGATTTCGATAAAATCGCCAGCAGCCAAAAAACCAAATTTATTATTTTCTGCAGTCCAGACGGCAACTGTTGCCCTGTATATAGTATCATTTTGGTAGTGGGGCAGTGGGCTATTTTACATAAAAATTTAGTTTGGATACAATGCATAGATTTCGATAAAATCGCCAGCAACCAAAAAACCAAATTTATTATTTTCTGCGGTCCAGACGGCAACTGTTGCCCTGTATATAGGACCAATTTGGTAGTGGGCCAGTGGGCTATTTTACATAAAAATTTAGTTTGGATACAATGCATAGATTTCGATAAAATCGCCAGCAGCCAAAAAACCAAAATTTTTATTTTCTGCAGTCCAGACGGCAACTGTTGCCCTGTATATAGTATCATTTTGGTAGTGGGCCAGTGGGCTATTTTACATAAAAATTTAGTTTAGATACAATGCATAGATTTCGATAAAATCGCCAGCAGCCAAAAAACCAAATTTATTATTTTCTGCAGTCCAGACGGCAACTGTTGCCCTGTATATAGTATCATTTTGGTAGTGGGCCAGTGGGCTATTTTACATAAAAATTTAGTTTAGATACAATGCATAGATTTCGATAAAATCGCCAGCAACCAAAAAACCAAATTTATTATTTTCTGCGGTCCAGACGGCAACTGTTGCCCTGTATATAGTATCATTTTGGTAGTGGGCCAGTGGGCTATTTTACATAAAAATTTAGTTTAGATACAATGCATAGATTTCGATAAAATCGCCAGCAGCCAAAAAACCAAATTTATTATTTTCTGCAGTCCAGACGGCAACTGTTGCCCTGTATATAGTATCATTTTGGTAGTGGGCCAGTGGACTATTTTACATAAAAATTTAGTTTGGATACAATGCATAGATTTCGATAACATCGCCAGCAGCCAAAAAACCAAATTTATTATTTTCTGCAGTCCAGACGGCAACTGTTGCCCTGTATATAGTATCATTTTGGTAGTGGGGCAGTGGGCTATTTTACATAAAAATTTAGTTTAGATACAATGCATAGATTTCGATAAAATCGCCAGCAGCCAAAAAACCAAATTTATTATTTTCTGCAGTCCAGACGGCAACTGTTGCCCTGTATATAGTATCATTTTGGTAGTGGGCCAGTGGACTATTTTACATAAAAATTTAGTTTGGATACAATGCATAGATTTCGATAAAATCGCCAGCAGCCAAAAAACCAAATTTATTATTTTCTGCAGTCCAGACGGCAACTGTTGCCCTGTATATAGTATCATTTTGGTAGTGGGGCAGTGGGCTATTTTACATAAAAATTTAGTTTGGATACAATGCATAGATTTCGATAAAATCGCCAGCAACCAAAAAACCAAATTTATTATTTTCTGCGGTCCAGACGGCAACTGTTGCCCTGTATATAGGACCAATTTGGTAGTGGGCCAGTGGGCTATTTTACATAAAAATTTAGTTTGGATACAATGCATAGATTTCGATAAAATCGCCAGCAGCCAAAAAACCAAAATTTTTATTTTCTGCAGTCCAGACGGCAACTGTTGCCCTGTATATAGTATCATTTTGGTAGTGGGCCAGTGGGCTATTTTACATAAAAATTTAGTTTAGATACAATGCATAGATTTCGATAAAATCGCCAGCAGCCAAAAAACCAAATTTATTATTTTCTGCAGTCCAGACGGCAACTGTTGCCCTGTATATAGTATCATTTTGGTAGTGGGCCAGTGGGCTATTTTACATAAAAATTTAGTTTAGATACAATGCATAGATTTCGATAAAATCGCCAGCAGCCAAAAAACCAAATTTATTATTTTCTGCAGTCCAGACGGCAACTGTTGCCCTGTATATAGTATCATTTTGGTAGTGGGCCAGTGGACTATTTTACATAAAAATTTAGTTTGGATACAATGCATAGATTTCGATAAAATCGCCAGCAGCCAAAAAACCAAATTTATTATTTTCTGCAGTCCAGACGGCAACTGTTGCCCTGTATATAGTATCATTTTGGTAGTGGGCCAGTGGGCTATTTTACATAAAAATTTAGTTTAGATACAATGCATAGATTTCGATAAAATCGCCAGCAGCCAAAAAACCAAATTTATTATTTTCTGCAGTCCAGACGGCAACTGTTGCCCTGTATATAGTATCATTTTGGTAGTGGGCCAGTGGACTATTTTACATAAAAATTTAGTTTGGATACAATGCATAGATTTCGATAAAATCGCCAGCAGCCAAAAAACCAAATTTATTATTTTCTGCAGTCCAGACGGCAACTGTTGCCCTGTATATAGTATCATTTTGGTAGTGGGGCAGTGGGCTATTTTACATAAAAATTTAGTTTGGATACAATGCATAGATTTCGATAAAATCGCCAGCGGCCAAAAAAACACATTTATTATTTTCTGGGGACCCGACGGCAACTGTTGCCCTGTATATAGTACCATTTTAATAGTGGGCCTGTAGGCTATTTTACATAACACTTTAGTTTAGATACAATGCATAGATTTCGATGAAATCGCCAGCAGCCAAAAACCCAAATTTATTATTTTCTGCGGTTCACACGGCAACTGTCGCCCTGTATATAGTACCATTTTGGTAGTGGGTCAGTGGGCTATTTTACATAAAAATTTGGTTTAGATACAATGCATAGATTTCGATAAAATCGCCAGCAACCAAAAAACCAAATTTATTATTTTCTGCGGTCCAGACGGCAACTGTTGCCCTGTATATAGGACCAATTTGGTAGTGGGCCAGTGGGCTATTTTACATAAAAATTTAGTTTGGATACAATGCATAGATTTCGATAAAATCGCCAGCAACCAAAAAACCAAATTTATTATTTTCTGCGGTCCAGACGACAACTGTTGCCCTGTATATAGTATCATTTTGGTAGTGGGCCAGTGGGCTATTTTACATAAAAATTTGGTTTAGATACAATGCATAGATTTCGATAAAATCGCCAGCAGCCAAAAAACCAAATTTATTATTTTCTGCAGTCCAGACGGCAACTGTTGCCCTGTATATAGTATCATTTTGGTAGTGGGCCAGTGGGCTATTTTACATAAAAATTTAGTTTGGATACAATGCATAGATTTCGATAAAATCGCCAGCAGCCAAAAAACCAAAAATTTTATTTTCTGCAGTCCAGACGGCAACTGTTGCCCTGTATATAGTATCATTTTGGTGGTGGGCCAGTGGGCTATTTTACATAAAAATTTAGTTTGGATACAATGCATAGATTTCGATAAAATCGCCAGCGGCCAAAAAAACACATTTATTATTTTCTGGGGACCCGACGGCAACTGTTGCCCTGTTTATAGTACCATTTTAATAGTGGGCCTGTAGGCTATTTTACATAACAATTTAGTTTAGATACAATGCATAGATTTCGATGAAATCGCCAGCAGCCAAAAACCCAAATTTATTATTTTCTGCGGTTGACACGGCAACTGTCGCCCTGTATATAGTACCATTTTGGTAGTGGGTCAGTGGGCTATTTTACATAAAAATTTGGTTTAGATACAATGCATAGATTTCGATAAAATCGCCAGCAACCAAAAAACCAAATTTATTATTTTCTGCGGTCCAGACGGCAACTGTTGCCCTGTATATAGGACCAATTTGGTAGTGGGCCAGTGGGCTATTTTACATAAAAATTTAGTTTGGATACAATGCATAGATTTCAATAAAATCGCCAGCAACCAAAAAACCAAATTTATTATTTTCTGCGGTCCAGACGACAACTGTTGCCCTGTATATAGTATCATTTTGGTAGTGGGCTATTTTACATAAAAATTTGGTTTAGATACAATGCATAGATTTCGATAAAATCGCCAGCAGCCAAAAAACCAAATTTATTATTTTCTGCAGTCCAGACGGCAACTGTTGCCCTGTATATAGTATCATTTTGGTAGTGGGCCAGTGGGCTATTTTACATAAAAATTTAGTTTGGATACAATGCATAGATTTCGATAAAAACGCCAGCAGCCAAAAAACCAAAAATTTTATTTTCTGCAGTACAGACGGTAACTGTTGCCCTGTATATAGGACCAATTTGGTAGTGGGCCAGTGGGCTATTTTACATAAAAATTTAGTTTGGATACAATGCATAGATTTCGATAAAATCGCCAGCAGCCAAAAAACCAAATTTATTATTTTCTGCGGTTCACACGGCAACTGTCGCCCTGTATATAGTACCATTTTGGTAGTGGGTCAGTGGGCTATTTTACATAAAAATTTGGTTTAGATACAATGCATAGATTTCGATAAAATCGCCAGCAGCCAAAAAACCAAATTTATTATTTTCTGCAGTCCAGACGGCAACTGTTGCCCTGTATATAGTATCATTTTGGTAGTGGGCCAGTGGGCTATTTTACATAAAAATTTAGTTTGGATACAATGCATAGATTTCGATAAAAACGCCAGCAGCCAAAAAACCAAAAATTTTATTTTCTGCAGTCCAGACGGCAACTGTTGCCCTGTATATAGGACCAATTTGGTAGTGGGCCAGTGGGCTATTTTACATAAAAATTTAGTTTGGATACAATGCATAGATTTCGATAAAATCGCCAGCAACCAAAAAACCAAATTTATTATTTTCTGCGGTCCAGACGACAACTGTTGCCCTGTATATAGTATCATTTTGGTAGTGGGCCAGTGGGCTATTTTACATAAAAATTTGGTTTAGATACAATGCATAGATTTCGATAAAATCGCCAGCAGCCAAAAAACCAAAATTTTTATTTTCTGCAGTCCAGACGGCAACTGTTGCCCTGTATATAGTATCATTTTGGTAGTGGGCCAGTGGGCTATTTTACATAAAAATTTAGTTTAGATACAATGCATAGATTTCGATAAAATCGCCAGCAGCCAAAAAACCAAATTTATTATTTTCTGCAGTCCAGACGGCAACTGTTGCCCTGTATATAGTATCATTTTGGTAGTGGGCCAGTGGGCTATTTTACATAAAAATTTAGTTTAGATACAATGCATAGATTTCGATAAAATCGCCAGCAACCAAAAAACCAAATTTATTATTTTCTGCGGTCCAGACGGCAACTGTTGCCCTGTATATAGTATCATTTTGGTAGTGGGCCAGTGGGCTATTTTACATAAAAATTTAGTTTAGATACAATGCATAGATTTCGATAAAATCGCCAGCAGCCAAAAAACCAAATTTATTATTTTCTGCAGTCCAGACGGCAACTGTTGCCCTGTATATAGTATCATTTTGGTAGTGGGCCAGTGGACTATTTTACATAAAAATTTAGTTTGGATACAATGCATAGATTTCGATAAAATCGCCAGCAGCCAAAAAAACAAATTTATTATTTTCTGCAGTCCAGACGGCAACTGTTGCCCTGTATATAGTATCATTTTGGTAGTGGGGCAGTGGGCTATTTTACATAAAAATTTAGTTTGGATACAATGCATAGATTTCGATAAAATCGCCAGCAACCAAAAAACCAAATTTATTATTTTCTGCGGTCCAGACGGCAACTGTTGCCCTGTATATAGGACCAATTTGGTAGTGGGCCAGTGGGCTATTTTACATAAAAATTTAGTTTGGATACAATGCATAGATTTCGATAAAATCGCCAGCAGCCAAAAAACCAAAATTTTTATTTTCTGCAGTCCAGACGGCAACTGTTGCCCTGTATATAGTATCATTTTGGTAGTGGGCTATTTTACATAAAAATTTAGTTTAGATACAATGCATAGATTTCGATAAAATCGCCAGCAGCCAAAAAACCAAATTTATTATTTTCTGCAGTCCAGACGGCAACTGTTGCCCTGTATATAGTATCATTTTGGTAGTGGGCCAGTGGGCTATTTTACATAAAAATTTAGTTTAGATACAATGCATAGATTTCGATAAAATCGCCAGCAACCAAAAAACCAAATTTATTATTTTCTGCGGTCCAGACGGCAACTGTTGCCCTGTATATAGTATCATTTTGGTAGTGGGCCAGTGGGCTATTTTACATAAAAATTTAGTTTAGATACAATGCATAGATTTCGATAAAATCGCCAGCAGCCAAAAAACCAAATTTATTATTTTCTGCAGTCCAGACGGCAACTGTTGCCCTGTATATAGTATCATTTTGGTAGTGGGCCAGTGGACTATTTTACATAAAAATTTAGTTTGGATACAATGCATAGATTTCGATAAAATCGCCAGCAGCCAAAAAACCAAATTTATTATTTTCTGCAGTCCAGACGGCAACTGTTGCCCTGTATATAGTATCATTTTGGTAGTGGGGCAGTGGGCTATTTTACATAAAAATTTAGTTTGGATACAATGCATAGATTTCGATAAAATCGCCAGCGGCCAAAAAAACACATTTATTATTTTCTGGGGACCCGACGGCAACTGTTGCCCTGTATATAGTACCATTTTAATAGTGGGCCTGTAGGCTATTTTACATAACACTTTAGTTTAGATACAATGCATAGATTTCGATGAAATCGCCAGCAGCCAAAAACCCAAATTTATTATTTTCTGCGGTTCACACGGCAACTGTCGCCCTGTATATAGTACCATTTTGGTAGTGGGTCAGTGGGCTATTTTACATAAAAATTTGGTTTAGATACAATGTATAGATTTCGACAAAAGCACCAAAAAAATAAATTTATTGTTTTCTGCGGTCCACGAGACAAATGTCGCCCTGTATATATAGTATTACTTGGTTATGTACGCTCATTTACAACAAAAGATATAATTTATACATTATACTGTCTTTGAAATTAGGTCTATTACATTCGGCTATGTTCGGAAATAATGGCCGCCAAGTCTGGCCGCTAACTTCACACGCGTTTTTAACTTTATTATTATATCTTTTTTATATAAACAAGTTACATATGGGTAGATGTATAACATACGTTATATAATTTCTATTCTAATAACCCCTCGAATAACCCTAAAACGTAAAAAGCTCAACACATGAGCTGCGCCATATGTGCCACCGTCACTCAGGGTTAGAGTTTGGACTTGAAATGTTTAATTATTCACTTTCACTGACTTTTAAATTATTACGCTCCCACGGGTCGAAACCCCGAGGTGGGGTTAGAAACTGTTATTATTAAATTTAGTTTCAGTCAATAACCAATATATCAGTTCACGAATCTAGTGTAGTAACAAAAAACCCAGATACCAATTTTCAAGAAAATATTGTAAACATTTAAAAAAAATTGCTCCACGCGCTTCTACCGTCTCCATAGGCGCCGACTTTTCAAAATCCAAGGGCGCGGGCAACATTTTTTGAAGTAAAATAATTACATAAAAGTTATAAATTTTTATGAAGCTGAAGTTTGCAACGTTTTTTTGCAACGAAAATTCCAATAGTATATTAAAGTACTAGTTTCATAACATACTTTTTTAGCGCACGAGTACAAGTTTAGAAAACAAGCCGCTTGCGGCGAGTTTTTTAAAGTACTAGTGCGCTAAAAACGTGTTATGGAATAAGTGCTTTAACATGTAACATTAACATTAACATGTTTGTTTAACCTCGTACCATTCTACTTAATTAAGCATCCCCTAAGTCCAGGACTTGTGTGGGCTAGTAGTAGAGGGAACCACCGGCTTATACTGACTTTCGAACCAGTTTCTAGGAAGTGTCCGTTTCACTTATCGCCTTCGCCAAATTTCAATTATTAACTAACTGAAAAAGGCAAATCGGCGCCAGTGAGAATCGAACTCACGATAGTAGACTTGCTATGCATACGCGCTAGCCACTACGCTATGCCTCCCATAAAAGTACACCAATATTCCCCCCTATTATGCGTCCAGGGGGCATGGCGCCTATGGCGGCTTCCCTCCGCATCCATCACACCATGGATCCACGTTTGAGAATATCTGTCAGAAATAAACGTTTATATAACATTTTGTAGATAAGTACAATGGACAATGAGCCTCATCGGATGTAGCTCTTGTTAAAATTTAATCTCAAGAATACAAGTCTGGTTTCTCCCTAGCTTCCGGTAAAGTTTTTATTTCCAAACGCTTAAAATTAAATAAACAATAAGCAATACACATTGTCTTTTGTTTTAACTTTCGAGCGAAGGTATAGAGGAGAAGACTTTTCCTATTTTTTTACCATAACATAACGTTCGAAGGTTATGTTCTGGTACAGTGGCGCACCCAGGGGGGGGGCTGAGCCAGGGATGGCCACAGTATTTTTTTATGGTCTATTTATGGCCTATTTAGCTTATTAACAGTAAAGCAAGCAAGTCTAGCGCCGCAGTCAATTGTGATTAGAATTTTCAAGGTTACGCACTATCACGTCGAAATTTGAAAAACAGGTTATTAAAAAAAACTTCTAATAGACAGAGGAAATAAGAAAATCCTAAATTTTCGCATTTCCCAGACACATCAGAACTTGCAAACGTAAATAATTTTATAAAATATATTAATTAAAATTGTAATTACAATATTAATATCACATTACTGCTAAACAAGTTTAGCGAAGCAGGCAATTTTTTTATACTTCACAGTTTTACAGGATAAGCAATTTCCAAACATTTAAGGGCTTGGGGGGGGGGAGGGCTGCCGCCAATCCATTTTCAACGATTTTTTACGATTTTTGCGTAATTTCACGATTTTAGGGGTCCAACTGGGACCCTAAGAGTAGTTTGATCACCTTCATATTTTCAGGATGATCTAGATACACCAGAATAAAAATTTTAAAACATTAAAAAAAAAAGGTCCCTCCTAATGCGTACCCCGTCGTTCTACTTCAGGTCCTACCTTAGGTAAACTACTTATGAGATTTTTTCGCATAAATAAATCACGGAAAGTATTATTTGAAATTGGCAAAAGTTTTATCTGACTCTGCATTAGTCACTTTTATATCCGGTAGACACATTAACAGTTTGCTAGACTTCCGGTTTTTAAAGAAATTGTTAATTAATAAAATATGTGAAAGATTTTTTTTTTCATTTTTATCCAAGTAATAACTTGGTTTTTTATGATGTCTTGATGATACAAACTGCATGTTAATATTGACGTAACTTTACCGGTTAATTAATTTAATTGGTGCACGATATTTACCGTTTGTGCAGTCTGCGACTGCCCTTGTAAGACAAGTTGTCCTATCTGCAAAAATTCACTTTTTGAGATAAGCACAACATTGTATTGCTTTACACTAGTCCCATGTGCCTACTAAAAAGAAATGTCTAATCTAAAACCCAAATCCTAAAAATTAGCCTAAGTTGTTTGTCCTATGCGGAAAATTTTCAATGCTTTCTAAATAAAATTGTCCTAACTATGGTCTGTTTCATTAATCAAGAGAGTAAATTAAAAATCGCACAGTTAATATTTTTATAACAGGTTTGAATAGTATATGTTTGTGTATAGAATATAGTTTTATAAAATAAACTACGAAGTATATTCGCACATCCAATATTCGCATCTACTTTGAAAATATGCACTGTGCGATTTTTAATTTACTCTCTTGCTTGATGAAACAGACCATAGTCTTTACTAGATGAGTAAGTCAGGACTAGGAAAAACTTTACAGATCTCGTTTAAAAGTTAAGATAGGGGGTGACTTTTGGAACGCACAGTCACTTGATCTGCATATTACGTACTTGTTTAAAGTAACCATTTCCCTGTGCGTAATGTTTGTGTCGAGACGACGACAGTAATTAAATATTATACAAAATAATTATTGTCTATTCAGCCCCTAGATAATAGTTTACTAATGAACTAACACATTTATCATTAAAATTTAAGTAATTAGGTAAAAATAAGTAAACACCTACTAAGTAAGGCATTATCAGTATTTATTCTACCTGCCAAAAAATATTTATGAATAAAATATAATATTACACGGGCGCCAATTTTATGTAGTTTATATAGTAATTAATAATTAAATTTACAGTTAATGTTAATAACTTATTAATTAATTTATTATTATAATAAGGATACAATAAAAACTAGATGAAACGTTGCAAGCACCCTGTCAAAACACCGGCACTATTGGGAAAACTAATAACATGCTATTAGAACAGGGTAGCATAACATAATTACAATTTTACTACTACTCCTCACTGCACAAACTAACTTGTATAATATTTATATTAAACTTTTGTTTTGTTTGATTTTAAATTCTGTATCTTTAAAACATTATATTCTAGCAAAAAACTGTATATAACATTTTTTATAGGGCTTAAAAAGAGCTTTTATTTAAAATATAATTTGTTGAAATCGGGTTATAAATATGTGAGATATGCTAAAAAAACCTTTTACTGCTTTAAACGCCAATATCTCGAAAACAATGCGTTTTAGGAAAACGTTGTTTATAACATTTTTTGACTATTTTAAAATTATCTTTTATATAAGTGCTAAATTAACCAAATACAATAATAATTGCCTTAATTATAAACAAAAAACGCTAAAAATAGGAGTTTTACCCTATTTTTACCCCCTTACCCCCAATCGTTTACTCCAAAATCTAATCAGCTCTTCGGAATACGATAAGAAACAATATGCAAAAAACCGAGAGTCGATATCTCATGTAGAAATGGAGTTAGAGAGTTTACACCCAGATAGACAGCCGGACGCAAATTTTTTTTTTACTGATTTCGACTCAGAATGGTATAAACCGTCGAGAAATGTGAAAAAAACGTGGTCAAAGATTTTGACTTTTCGGCGAAGACTTCAATACATCGGCACTCTTAGTAGCACTAAGTGCCGATGTAATAAAAAAAAAACTGGTAAGGTGGAAAATTTAACAACGACTAAACAAATAAGCTAATTAAACTTTACAAATAATACTTTGAAGTAAAGATATCGGTAAAAATATTATGGATAAAAGCTTTCAAGAATTATCGTTATCACGTTTTTCAATTTTTTTGTTCGAGAAAATAATATATTTTAGTTATCTTTTGTTAAATGGTTACTTTTTGCATAATATGGCAGTCAACATGAAGACACGCAGAGAACCGATGAAGCTGAAGTTTGCAACGTTTTTTTGCATCGAAAATTCAAATTGTATATTAAAGTACTAGTTTCGTAACATACGTTTTTAGCACACGAGTACGTTTAGAAAACAAGCCGCTTGCGGCGAGTTTTCCAAAGTAGTAGTGCGCTAAAAAGTGTTATGGAATAAGTGCTTTAATATACTATTTGAATTTTTGATGCAAAAAAACGTCGCAAACTTCAGCTTCATGAGAAAATACACTTTATGTCAGAGCGTTTTTTAAGGAACGAAAGAACCAGTAAAAATGCCAAACTTGCTATGGTATACCATAGTAGTCCGGGAGCCCACGCCCAGTAGAATGTTTTTTATTACCTCACCGTTGAGACTTTGTATATGTGTTCTTTATGTCCAGTCAAACAACTTCTTACATAAGAAAATTCTCGATAGCGGGGGCGTTTTTTTTTTGGGACCAACCCTTAACTTTAGGGCGTCCGACAACGGTATTGCCCGAAAATTTTTGTCGGTCAAGGTTACCACTTGATTTTAAATATTTTTATTAAACGATCCTGAAAATATCAGCTGTGAGGTGCTAAATGTTATGACGTCATAACTTTACCATGTTAGGTTAGTTAGTCCAGGGCGTGGGCTCCTGGACTATGGCTTTTGGACTTTAAAACTTAAATTTTTAGCGAAAACAGTAAACAAAGACAAACATTTCCCTCAAAAAGTTACCAATATTTTCCTTCCTAAATTTTGCAACTTTTCCAACTCGACAGTTAGGAATTGGAGGGACTTTTTTTTCTTTTCCTGTCCAATAAATTTTTCATGCAGCAAATTACCTAAATTTCTTTAAATTTGTCATATTTTACCTTATTTACCCTATTCTACTCGAAGCATTTTTGCTCTTGAGACTGTAGGCCCTGTTGCGACGGTTTTTTTGAAACGGGAGAGGTAAAGAACAAATTTTTCATCCCCCGACCAAATTAACGCTCCTCACGTCACAAGTTAATAAAAAAACTCCTAACCCAAGCTGATGAATAAAAAAAAAATTAACCATCGTCCAGTAGCCCTTCGGACACGGCTTTTGGCGCCCTTCAATTTTTTTAAGGTTTGAGCCTGAAAATCGTTAGACAAGCGAGTTTTTTGCAGATAGGAAATTTTGTCGCAGCACGGCAGCATTTGTCTTGCTTTTGCCATCAAAAATATTTCAGTCTCCTCCGACTTGCTCTTTTTCTGCGAGTTCTTGCTCCTCTCTCTGGCTTTTTGTTTTACTGTATACAGTAAAATACATGTATTTTACTACATATAATCGAGTTTTTTCACCGTTAATGATTTTTGCCAGGACTTGTTCTTGTCTGTACCTACTAATAAAATGGAAACGCTTCATTGTACATAAAATAATTTCTTTCACGGCGAGTTAGCTATGGTATTCGATTAAATAGGTACTTATACCGATATCCATGCATATAATTTGAGGCGTATAGTGCAAGAGTGGCCCATCTCACTTTATGGAAATATCGAGATAATGGCTATTTAACTTTCTCCAATTTTTTAATCTTTGATCTAGGACGCATTATTTTATTTTATTTTTTTCTGTTAGGGTTTTTAGACTTAACCAACATTAAGCTAATGTATGACCAATGAGGAGTGGTTTGGACTCTGGTTCATTGTGTATGACAAACAAATTTATTTTACTTTCTTTACTTTCTTAGAGAAAAATATTGGTGGGCCACTATTGCATTATACATTGTGTTCATTTTGGGCCACTATTGCATTACGAACGAGATCTGACCTTCAATAATACGTTTTTTTTTAGTAGATCTAACCTCACATTTTACTTTGAAATTTTTACATGTGAAAGAAATGTTCGTTATTTAATAACAGAATAGTCATAATACCAATAATTATACTCTGGAATAGTTATATAAACGTTTTTTTACGTTTTTTGGAGTAATTACCTATAAAAATGAAGAACAACTAATGCGTAAACATTGTTCAAGTACCTTAATGGATTTCAGTTTCTATGATCTCAAAGTTTAAGGTAAGTTGTAATTATTTTTTATTAATAAAGCAAAATGTACAAAATTGGTAACATAACGCTCCTGCAGTTGTGCAGAAAATTATTTGTTTTGGGGCAAACAAATAATGAAGCTGAAGTTTGCAACGTTTTTTTGCAACGAAAATTCAAACAGTATATTGAAGTACTAGTTTCATGAAGCTGAAGTTTGCAACGTTTTTTTGCAACGAAAATTCAAAATTTTTAAAATCGACTCAATTTCATTTAAAAACAATAAAAACCCGGTATCTAGTATTTTTAGATCGAATTAAGCCCTTTTCGACCCACAAATAAATAGAAAAAGCAAGAAACATGCGAAATATGCATACAAGTTCAAATTTGGTCATGTTCTGTCTCTTTTATCGGTGCCAAATAGACTTTAAACTACTTCCTATCATTAAACACAAAACATATCAAAAATTCACCTGGCGGAAATTATCCTAGCCCCGGCTAGATAGGTAAGAATTTTAAAAAAATTGCAAAATTTTCGTACAAGTTCAAATTTGGTCATGTTCTGTCTCTTTTATCGGTTCCAAATAGACTTTAAACTACTTCCTATCATTAAACACAAAACATATCAAAAATTCACCTGGCGGAAATTATCCTAGCCCCGGCTAGATAGGTAAGAATTTTAAAAAAATTGCAAAATTTTCGTTCAAGTTCAAATTTGGTCATGTTCTGTCTCTTTTATCGGTGCCAAATAGACTTTAAATTACTTCCTATCATTAAACACAAAACATATCAAAAATTCACCTGGCGGAAATTATCCTAGCCCCGGCTAGATAGGTAAGAATTTTAAAAAAATTGCAAAATTTTCGTACAAGTTCAAATTTGGTCATGTTCTGTCTCTTTTATCGGTGCCAAATAGACTTTAAACTACTTCCCATCATTAAACACAAAACATATCAAAAATTCACCTGGCGGAAATTATCCTAGCCCCGGCTAGATAGGTAAGAATTTTAAAAAAATTGCAAAATTTTCGTACAAGTTCAAATTTGGTCATGTTCTGTCTCTTTTATCGGTGCCAAATAGACTTTAAACTACTTCCTATCATTAAACACAAAACATATCGAAAATTCACCTGGCGGAAATTATCCTAGCCCCGGCTAGATAGGTAAGAATTTTTAAAAAATTGCAAAATTTTCGTACAAGTTCAAATTTGGTCATGTTCTGTCTCTTTTATCGGTGCCAAATAGACTTTAAACTACTTCCTATCATTAAACACAAAACATATCAAAAATTCACCTGGCGGAAATTATCCTAGCCCCGGCTAGATAGGTAAGAATTTAAAAAAAATTGCAAAATTTTCGTACAAGTTCAAATTTGGTCATGTTCTGTCTCTTTTATCGGTGCCAAATAGACTTTAAACTACTTCCTATCATTAAACACAAAACATATCAAAAATTTACCTGGCGGAAATTATCCTAGCCCCGGCTAGATAGGTAAGAATTTAAAAAAAATTGCAAAATTTTCGTACAAGTTCAAATTTGGTCATGTTCTGTCTCTTTTATCGTTGCCAAATAGACTTTAAACTACTTCCTATCATTAAACACAATACATATCAAAAATTCACCTGGCGGAAATTATCCTAGCCCCGGCTAGATAGGTAAGAATTTAAAAAAAATTGCAAAATTTTCGTACAAGTTCAAATTTGGTCATGTTCTGTCTCTTTTATCGGTGCCAAATAGACTTTAAACTACTTCCTATCATTAAACACAAAACATATCAAAAATTCACCTGGCGGAAATTATCCTAGCCCCGGCTAGATAGGTAAGAATTTTAAAAAAATTGCAAAATTTTCGTACAAGTTCAAATTTGGTCATGTTCTGTCTCTTTTATCGGTGCCAAATAGACTTTAAACTACTTCCTATCATTAAACACAAAACATATCAAAAATTCACCTGGCGGAAATTATCCTAGCCCCGGCTAGATAGGTAAGAATTTTAAAAAAATTGCAAAATTTTTGTACAAGTTCAAATTTGGTCATGTTCTGTCTCTTTTATCGGTGCCAAATAGACTTTAAACTACTTCCTATCATTAAACACAAAACATATCAAAAATTCACCTGGCGGAAATTATCCTAGCCCCGGCTAGATAGGTAAGAATTTTAAAAAAATTGCAAAATTTTCGTACAAGTTCAAATTTGGTCATGTTCTGTCTCTTTTATCGGTGCCAAATAGACTTTAAACTACTTCCTATCATTAAACACAAAACATATCAAAAATTCACCTGGCGGAAATTATCCTAGCCCCGGCTAGATAGGTAAGAATTTTAAAAAAATTGCAAAATTTTCGTACAAGTTCAAATTTGGTCATGTTCTGTCTCTTTTATCGGTGCCAAATAGACTTTAAACTACTTCCTATCATTAAACACAAAACATATCAAAAATTCACCTGGCGGAAATTATCCTAGCCCCGGCTAGATAGGTAAGAATTTTAAAAAAATTGCAAAATTTTCGTACAAGTTCAAATTTGGTCATGTTCTGTCTCTTTTATCGGTGCCAAATAGACTTTAAACTACTTCCTATCATTAAACACAAAACATATCAAAAATTCACCTGGCGGAAATTATCCTAGCCCCGGCTAGATAGGTAAGAATTTTAAAAAAATTGCAAAATTTTCGTACAAGTTCAAATTTGGTCATGTTCTGTCTCTTTTATCGGTGCCAAATAGACTTTAAACTACTTCCTATCATTAAACACAAAACATATCAAAAATTCACCTGGCGGAAATTATCCTAGCCCCGGCTAGATAGGTAGGAATTTAAAAAAAATTGCAAAATTTTCGTACAAGTTCAAATTTGGTCATGTTCTGTCTCTTTTATCGGTGCCAAATAGACTTTAAACTACTTCCTGTCAATAAACACAAAACATATCAAAAATTCACCTGGCGGAAATTATCCTAGCCCCGGCTAGATAGGTAAGAATTTTTAAAAAATTGCAAAATTTTCGTACAAGTTCAAATTTGGTCATGTTCTGTCTCTTTTATCGGTGCCAAATAGACTTTAAACTACTTCCTATCATTAAACACAAAACATATCAAAAATTCACCTGGCGGAAATTATCCTAGCCCCGGCTAGATAGGTAAGAATTTAAAAAAAATTGCAAAATTTTCGTACAAGTTCAAATTTGGTCATGTTCTGTCTCTTTTATCGGTGCCAAATAGACTTTAAACTACTTCCTATCATTAAACACAAAACATATCAAAAATTTACCTGGCGGAAATTATCCTAGCCCCGGCTAGATAGGTAAGAATTTAAAAAAAATTGCAAAATTTTCGTACAAGTTCAAATTTGGTCATGTTCTGTCTCTTTTATCGTTGCCAAATAGACTTTAAACTACTTCCTATCATTAAACACAATACATATCAAAAATTCACCTGGCGGAAATTATCCTAGCCCCGGCTAGATAGGTAAGAATTTAAAAAAAATTGCAAAATTTTCGTACAAGTTCAAATTTGGTCATGTTCTGGCTCTTTTATCGGTGCCAAATAGACTTTAAACTACTTTCTATCATTAAACACAAAACATATCAAAAATTCACCTGGCGGAAATTATCCTAGCCCCGGCTAGATAGGTAAGAATTTTAAAAAAATTGCAAAATTTTTGTACAAGTTCAAATTTGGTCATGTTCTGTCTCTTTTATCGGTGCCAAATAGACTTTAAACTACTTTCTATCATTAAACACAAAACATATCAAAAATTCACCTGGCGGAAATTATCCTAGCCCCGGCTAGATAGGTAAGAATTTTAAAAAAATTGCAAAATTTTCGTACAAGTTCAAATTTGGTCATGTTCTGTCTCTTTTATCGGTGCCAAATAGACTTTAAACTACTTCCTATCATTAAACACAAAACATATCAAAAATTCACCTGGCGGAAATTATCCTAGCCCCGGCTAGATAGGTAAGAATTTTAAAAAAATTGCAAAATTTTCGTACAAGTTCAAATTTGGTCATGTTCTGTCTCTTTTATCGGTGCCAAATAGACTTTAAACTACTTCCTATCATTAAACACAAAACATATCAAAAATTCACCTGGCGGAAATTATCCTAGCCCCGGCTAGATAGGTAGGAATTTAAAAAAAATTGCAAAATTTTCGTACAAGTTCAAATTTGGTCATGTTCTATCTCTTTTATCGGTGCCAAATAGACTTTAAACTACTTCCTATCATTAAACACAAAACATATCAAAAATTCACCTGGCGGAAATTATCCTAGCCCCGGCTAGATAGGTAAGAATTTAAAAAAAATTGCAAAATTTTCGTACAAGTTCAAATTTGGTCATGTTCTGTCTCTTTTATCGGTGCCAAATAGACTTTAAACTACTTCCTATCATTAAACACAAAACATATCAAAAATTCACCTGGCGGAAATTATCCTAGCCCCGGCTAGATAGGTAAGAATTTTAAAAAAATTGCAAAATTTTCGTACAAGTTCAAATTTGGTCATGTTCTGTCTCTTTTATCGGTGCCAAATAGACTTTAAACTACTTCCTATCATTAAACACAAAACATATCAAAAATTCACGTGGCGGAAATTATCAAGCCCCGGCTAGATAGGTAAGAATTTTAAAAAAATTGCAAAATTTTCGTACAAGTTCAAATTTGGTCATGTTCTGTCTCTTTTATCGGTGCCAAATAGACTTTAAACTACTTCCTATCATTAAACACAAAACATATCAAAAATTCACCTGGCGGAAATTATCCTAGCCCCGGCTAGATAGGTAAGAATTTTAAAAAAATTGCAAAATTTTCGTACAAGTTCAAATTTGGTCATGTTCTGTCTCTTTTATCGGTGCCAAATAGACTTTAAACTACTTCCTATCATTAAACACAAAACATATCAAAAATTCACCTGGCGGAAATTATCCTAGCCCCGGCTAGATAGGTAGGAATTTAAAAAAAATTGCAAAATTTTCGTACAAGTTCAAATTTGGTCATGTTCTGTCTCTTTTATCGGTGCCAAATAGACTTTAAACTACTTCCTATCAATAAACACAAAACATATCAAAAATTCACCTGGCGGAAATTATCCTAGCCCCGGCTAGATAGGTAAGAATTTTAAAAAATTGCAAAATTTTCGTACAAGTTCAAATTTGGTCATGTTCTGTCTCTTTTATCGGTGCCAAATAGACTTTAAACTATTTCCTATCATTAAACTCAAAACATATCAAAAATTCACCTGGCGGAAATTATCCTAGCCCCGGCTAGATAGGTAAGAATTAAAAAAAAATTGCAAAATTTTCGTACAAGTTCAAATTTGGTCATGTTCTGTCTCTTTTATCGGTGCCAAATAGACTTTAAACTACTTCCTATCATTAAACACAAAACATATCAAATTCATATCAAATTCACATGGCGGAAATTATCCTAGCCCCGGCTAGATAGGTAAGAATTTTAAAAAATTGCAAAATTTTCGTACAAGTTTAAATTTGGTCATGTTCTGTCTCTTTTATCGGTGCCAAATAGACTTTAAACTACTTCCTATCATTAAACACAAAACATATCAAAAATTCACCTGGCGGAAATTATCCTAGCCCCGGCTAGATAGGTAAGAATTTTAAAAAAATTGCAAAATTTTCGTACAAGTTCAAATTTGGAAATGTTCTGTCTCTTTTATCGGTGCCAAATAGACTTTAAACTACTTCCTATCATTAAACACAAAACATATCAAAAATTCACCTGGCGGAAATTATCCTAGCCCCGGCTAGATAGGTAAGAATTTAAAAAAAAATGCAAAATTTTCGTACAAGTTCAAATTTGGAAATGTTCTGTCTCTTTTATCGGTGCCAAATAGACTTTAAACTATTTCCTATCATTAAACACAAAACATATCAAAAATTCACCTGGCGGAAATTATCCTAGCCCCGGCTAGATAGGTAAGAATTTTAAAAAAATTGCAAAATTTTCGTACAAGTTCAAATTTGGTCATGTTCTGTCTCTTTTATCGGTGCCAAATAGACTTTAAACTACTTCCTATCATTAAACACAAAACATATCAAAAATTCACCTGGCGGAAATTATCCTAGCCCCGGCTAGATAGGTAAGAATTTTAAAAAAATTGCAAAATTTTCGTACAAGTTCAAATTTGGTCATGTTCTGTCTCTTTTATCGGTGCCAAATAGACTTTAAACTATTTCCTATCATTAAACTCAAAACATATCAAAAATTCACCTGGCGGAAATTATCCTAGCCCCGGCTAGATAGGTAAGAATTAAAAAAAAATTGCAAAATTTTCGTACAAGTTCAAATTTGGTCATGTTCTGTCTCTTTTATCGGTGCCAAATAGACTTTAAACTACTTCCTATCATTAAACACAAAACATATCAAAAATTCACCTGGCGGAAATTATCCTAGCCCCGGCTAGATAGGTAAGAATTTTAAAAAAATTGCAAAATTTTCGTACAAGTTCAAATTTGGTCATGTTCTGTCTCTTTTATCGGTGCCAAATAGACTTTAAACTACTTCCTATCATTAAACACAAAACATATCAAAAATTCACCTGGCGGAAATTATCCTAGCCCCGGCTAGATAGGTAAGAATTTTAAAAAAATTGCAAAATTTTCGTACAAGTTTAAATTTGGTCATGTTCTGTCTCTTTTATCGGTGCCAAATAGACTTTAAACTACTTCCTATCATTAAATACAAAACATATCAAAAATTCACCTGGCGGAAATTATCCTAGCCCCGGCTAGGTAGGTAATAAAATGAAAATATTTTTAAAAAATTGCAAAATTTTCGCATGTTCAAATTTGGTCACCGGGTACTACTTGAATCGGTGCCAAATACCCTTCAAACAACTACCTATTATAAAACACTAAACATATTGAAAATTCACCTGGCGCGATTTAATCTAGCCTCAGCTAGATAGGTGATAAAATAAAAATATTTGGAAAAATTGGAAAATATTCGTACAATTTCAAATTTGGCCATCCTTTCCATCTTTTATCGGTGCCAAATAGCCTTCAAAAAACTCTCTATTATAAAACACAAAACATCAAAATTTCCTCCGGCGCGATTTAACCTAGCCCCCATTAATCTAGTACCTAACCTTTTCTTAAAACTTTTTTATTACGCTCTTTTTTGTGTAGGATAGAAAACAATATGTAGTACACGCCGGAAAAGTGGTTTTCTGGGTTTTGAGAAGTGCCTAGGCTCGACAGGTATCGCCTGCCCATATCTTCCTTTCGACCCGGAAAACAAAAACTTTCCCGTTCAGGAATACAATGTTACTATTTTAAAAAAATATATATTTTTCAAAAAATCAAATTAAAAAATTTCATTTTTTTTAAGTCTCCAAAAAACTATTAAAAAAAGCAAATTTTTAAGAAAAATAGTTTTTTAAAAGTTTAACCCCCAATACCTTTAAGGTTTTTTATTTAATTTCAAAAAATACGTAATAAGTTCAAAGTTGGTTATCTTCTATAATTTATGTCGTTGCCGAATAGTCTTTAAACTTCCTACATCAAAACATAAAACATCAAAAATTGGCGTAAGCTAAATAATTAACACCGGCTAGTATTTAATATAATGGAAAAAAATAACAAGTTTAAAAATTTCGAAAATTTTTAAAATTGACCATTTTCTACTTTTATATGTATAGAGGAGCCAGTTTTAAAAATAGTTTAACCTCTTATAACTTTTTTGTTTTTGGGGGGATTATTTTCAAAAACATCGTGCACGATTGTGTCCACAAGAAACGTGACGGCGGACGGACAGACCAACATTTTCTGCTTATTTTTCCATGAAACGCATTTGTCAAAAAAAAAAATATCTAGGACGTTTTTTTGGAGATTTTGAAAAATTCGAAACTTACTGTATTATACTATTCTAGCGGTTACGCGCTGTAAATAATAAGTCATTAATGAAGCAGTTCATGCATTTTGAAGACCAAGTTGGGCCATACACATTGTATTAGTTGTACATTTTGGACTTAAACGCTTTATATTATCAATTTACATCTAAAAATTAAGTTTCACCTGCTATTTTTTTTTTAATAACAAAAATATAAGCAAAATAGTAACGTCGTATCTTATATGATAATAAATTAATAAATTTTTAAACCTCGTATCTCTTAATTTTAGTTAACTGACTATTTTGGAACGCACTTTTTGCATTTGGCGACGCTTATGCGCATGTTATAAAACTTTTTTAAGTTTAAATGTTTCAATAATTAATAAAATTAGTATAATAATTAATTATATTTTGTTAGAATAATAATATAATAATATTTCAAAGCTCGTATCTTAAAAAAAATTATTAATTTTGAGCATCAGAATGTCGTATCTATAAACATTAGGTTTTTATTTGTATTTATTTATTTTATACACAATAAAATGATTTAAGGTAAGTTAATCATTAAAAATGTATTAAGTTTATATTAAAAAAGTACATTTTCAACCTATGAATAATGCGAGAAAGAGTTATTTCTCATTCCTGTAAAGTTGACTTTTTTGAGATACGACGTTCTGAAATTTACAAGGCGATATGTAAGAAAAAATACGGGACACAGTGGGGCAGAACTTGGTAAAATGTTATACTGGACATCGCAAATTAGATACGAGAGATGGTTGGGTGGTTAGTTCTGTAATGTAAGCTACCGGAGTTGGTAAAATCCAAAGCTCTTCCCCTTCAATGCGGCACCACTGTATTCGATAATTTATTCAGTACGAATCGTTTTTGCTACTAATTTTGGTTATCTTTGTTTGATATGGTTTTTTTCGAACTAAAAATTATTTGTAGGTATGTGAAAAGAAATTGATTACTTTAAATTCTTTTCAACTGTATACCGAGACTGGTTGTATTTAACTATCCTGAGAAAATTACGAAATCATATAATACGGAAAACATTAAGGATAAGGGAAAAAAATATTACTTACGAGTTATGAAACAAAATTTTAGTGATGGTCTTGGAAATTAAATTTATTTAAAAACGTGCAATAAAGTCATAGATTTAGGAGATTCGTAAACACTAAGGGGTCAACTTTCATTCGCAGGAAATCAGCTAAATTTTCAAAAAAATATTTGTTTGCCTTTATGGACCCCCCTGAATCCGAAAATGATAATCGTTCTTTGCGGAAATGGACCGTTTTTTTTCTATGGCGGTTTTTTATGTATTTTTTGTTTTGGTTAAAAAACGTTATGGAAATCTGCTATCGTTAGAAACGAAGTATTTTCTAGTTATTTTGGCTCCCCTGAATCTGAAAATATTAATCGTTCTTTGCGGAAACGCACCGTTTTTTTTCATGGCTATTTTTTTTATATTTATTTGGTTTAGCAAAAGAAAGTTATGGAAATCTGTTTTCTTTAGAAATAAAGTTTATTCTGCCTGTTTGGACTCCCTGAGTCCTAAATTGACAACTTTTTTTTCATAAGTTTTGCCTTTTTTATTTTAATTTCAATATTTGTATTTTTAACAAAAATAAATGTTCGCAACCTGCTATTTTAACCTCTGCGAATATTTTGAATAAATGGGAAAATGAATTGTGGTCAAGCCCTTCATCACGTATTATTAATATAAAATTAAATTAAAATAATAAAATTTTATTATTTGAACCGAGCCAAGCAAGGACGGTCAAAAACATAAATCAGGCCAAGCGAAGCGAGGCGGGCTTGACCACAATTCATTACGTATTAATAATATTAAATGAAATTAAAATTGTATAATTTATTATTTGAACTGAGTCAAGCGAGGAGGGTTAAAAATATAGTTTAAGCCGAGCGAAGCGAGGCGGGCTTGACCACAATTTAGCCGCGCGCGCGCGCGGCTAAATTGTGTTCAAGCCCGCCATTACGTAATATTCACATATAAAATTATTCTTTCGGCTTATATAATAATACATTACATAATTTAATTTTAATTTTATATGTGAATATTAAAATTAAATTATGTAATGTATTATTATATAAGCCGAAAGAAGCGAAAATTTATATAAAATCAAGGTTTTATTGCAAAAACAAAAACTATGTAAAAAATCGCCATAGAGAAAAACGAAGAATATCCGCTAAAAGTGCTAATCATTTCCGAATTCAGAGGGGTCCTACTAGTTTATGTTTATGTTTGTTTTTAACCTCGTACTATTCTACTTAATTAAGCATCCCCTAAGTCCAGGACTTGTGTGGGCTAGTAGTAGAGGGAACCACCGGCTTTAATTGACTTTCGAACCAATATATCTAGGGAGTACGCCTTCGCCAAATTTCAATTATTAATTAACTGAAAAAGGCAATCGGCGCCAGTGAGGTTTGAACTCACGATCATTAGATCAGTGTCAGGCTATATCGATGCCATTGACCGCTGAGCTAAATCTCCCATAGTCAGAATATACTTTATTTCTAACGATAACAGATTTCCATAACGTTTTATTTTCGAAAAAAATATTTTTTTAAAAATAGCCAAGGAAAAAAAACGAAGAACTTTCGCAAAAGATGGTTATCAGTTTCGAATTAAGGGGGGGAGCAAACAGGTAGAATATACTTATTTTCCAACGATAACAGGTTTTTCTTTCAGAAATAAAAAAATATATAAAAAATAGCCATGGAAAAAAACGGTGTATTTCCGCAAAGAACGATTATCATTTTCAGATTTAGGGGGGGCAAAATAACTAGAATATACTTCTCTTCCAACGATAACAGATTTCCGTAACGTTTTTTATGGGAAAACAAAAAATTTATAAAAAATAGCCATGAAAAAAAACTACGAATTTCCGCAAAAGATGCTTATCATTTCCAAATTCAGGAGGGTCCAAATAGGTAGAATACACTTCATTTTTAACGATAACAGATTTCCATAAAGTTTTTTTGCAAAAATTTAAAAAAATATAAAAAACAGCCATGGAAAAAGACGGTGCTTTTCCGCAAAGAACTGTTATTATTTTTAGATTCAGAGGGGCCAAAATAAATAGAATATACTTCGTTTCCAATAGTAACAGATTTCCATAACAGTTTTTTGCCAAAACAAAAAATATATAAAAAATCGCCATAGAAAAAAAACGGTGCATTTCCGCAAAACAAGATTATCATTTTTGAACTCAGAAGGGTCTATTACATAAGCTGGTATGTGATTTGTAACGATATCAGATTTCCTGCGAACGAAAGTTGGGCCAGACTAAGGTCCCCTAGGCCAACGATTACGTTTTATTACAAGGAGAGGTGGTAATTACGTAATCAATTCATATTGTAAGCCTATGTTTCTGTTCTGTTTATTTTCAACGTTGATGAGTCATAACTGAGTTTACGCCGACTACTGCATATGACTCCAATCAGGGCAAGAAACCGTGTTGCCTAGTGTAATTATTCTAAAGTCAATTTTTAATATGTTTTATAACTAAATTCTTAATATGTTTTATAATCAATTTAGTTGATCACCATCGTATAAAAAGTTATCTTTGCGCCAAATCGTCACGGCCCCTATTTTCCTACATATTACATTGCAAAAAGTGAATTTTATGATTTTAAGAATGTATGCATCGCGATGCATCGGTCAGTATTTTTTGCTCTATCGCTTTTTTTGTTAGCCATAGTAAAAATTTTTCTTTACAATAGATTAAGCTAAAAGTGGATCCTTTGACAAAACTAAGTAGTGGTGGAGGGTAAGGAGAGGAGTGCATAAATCGACAAAAATCATCACTAGGGGATCAAAAATGAACTAAAAATATGTTACGTAATACGTAACAAACATTTTTATGATGTAGAACAAAAAAAAGACAAAAAATACGCATATTTTTACATTAGCACTTAATGCTACTAAAAAATACGCATATTTTTACATCGGCACTTAGTGCTACTAAGAGTGCCAATGTATTGAAATCTTCGCCGAAAAGTCAAAATCTTTGACCACGTTTTTTTCACATTTCTCGACGTTTTAAACCATTCTGAGTCGAAATCAGAAAAAAAAAATTGCGTCCGTCTGTCTGTCTGTCTCTGTCTGTCTGTCTGTCTGGGTGTAAACTCTCTAACTCCATTTCTACATGAGATATAGGTTTTTTGCATATTGTTTCTTGTCGTATTCCGAAGATTTTGGGGGTAAGGGGGTAAAAATAGGGTAAAACTCCTATTTTTAGCGTTTTTTGTTTATAATTAAGGCAATTATTATTGTATTTGGTTAATTTAGCACTTATATAAAAGATAATTTTAAATTGGTCAAAAAATGTTATAAACAACGTTAAAACGCACTGTTTTCGAGATATTGGTGTTTAAAGCAGTAAAAGGTTTTTTTAGCATATCTCACATATTTATAACCCGATTTCAAAAAATTAAATTTTAAATAAAAGCTCTTTTTAAGCCCTATAAAAAATGTTATATACAGTTTTTTGCTAGAATATAATATTTTAAAGATACAGAATTTAAAATCAAACAAAACACCTAGTTTGAAATTTGCAAACTAGATGGCTCTAGTGTACAATAGTGCCGATGTTTTGACAGGGTGCTTGCAAGTGCTAGTTTTTTATAAATTATTTTGAAATTTGCATAATTGCTTGCACTCGGGAAAAAATTTTACGCTGTGTGCTTTAATTTTATTGCTTTTTCATTTATTTACTTTTTACGGAGTAACTAAGACAAATTAAAAAATATTTGTATATATATTTTTGTAGAGCATTTTATAATCTACAAATTAATTCCTATAAAATTTTTATACAAATTTGATAGTTTTGCCACAAATGAGATATTAAATAAACTCTGCACTTTAAGCTTTTTATTTTTATTTTCGCATACTTACTGTGGCATGTCATACTGCAGTAGGATCTTCGGCAAAGGTCCTTCGCATATGAATTTTGGAATTCCTCGTTTTTTTTTATTATATATAACCGTATAATTTTTAAATTCCTACTGTTTTTTTATAAGATTTTGAAAAAAAAAGTCATTATTTCCTGGACTTATATCTCAAAATTTTGAGGTGCTGGAATTTTTTTAAGATCAGATTCGGATTCTACGCCCTCAAATTAGTAAGAAAAATTTATTTTTAGAACAGGGCAAAAAAGAAGTTGTGATTACCTAGTGTTATCGCCTAAAGATGACAATAGTCACAAAAGACATTTTGTGCACTCGTGCAAAAAAAAATTGTCTTTTAAAACTAGTATCTTAACTAATATCTTAAAATTTAATTAAAATACACATATGAAATGATTACATAATCATCGTTAATATTTTTCGTATCATATGATTTTGTCATTCTCTTAGAATATTTAAATACAACCAGTCTTTCATTCGGTATACACTTGACAAGAATTTAAAATAATCCATTTCTTTTCACATACAAATAATTTTTAGTGCGATAAAAAACGTAGTAAACAAAGATAAGATTATCGAATACAGTTGTGCAGCTAGAAATGTTCATTGAGGGGGAACAGCTTTGGATTTTTCCTGCACCAGTAGCATACATTACAGAACTAACCACCCAACCATGTCCCGTATCTAATTTGCGAATTCCCGTATTTTGTTTGTCCCCGGTGACATAACATTTTACCAAGTTCTGCCACGCAGTGTCCCGTATTTTTTCTTACAGATTTTCCTGCAACTACAACCAAGAATTTCTCAACTAATACACATTGTATTTCCAAACTTTGTCTCTAAACTGGGCAAACTGCTTCATTTATGAGTTACCGCTAAAATGCATACAGTAGTTTCGAATTCCCCAAAATCGCCAAGAAAAAAAAAACGTCCTAGACAAAAAATTGTTGGATTCAAATGTGTTTCATAAAAAAATCAGCGACTTTTAAAATATCCGTCTGACCATCCGTCAAGTTTTTGTGGAAAAGAAATTTTTAGCAAAAATCAAGTTCTATGTGAGGACAATGCCTATTGTTTTTAAAAGTAATCCCCCTAAAGACAAAAAAGTTATAAGAGGTTAAACTTCTAAAAAACTATGTCTGTGAAAAAATAATAAAAAAAATATTTATTTTTTTTTTTGAAACACAATTTTTTTTTTAAAAAATATTTTAAATTTTTTTATATATATACTCCTATATAAAGGTAGAAAATGGTCAATTTTAAACTTGTAAGAAATTTTTAATCTTTTTAAATGTTTTCCATTATATTAACTACTAGCCGGTGTTAGTTATTTAGCTTAAGCCAATGTTTTATGTTTTGATGGAGGAAGTTTAAAGACTATTCGGCAACGAGAAAAATTATAGAAGATAACCAAATTTACGCAATTTCGTAAGTAATTTTCGCAATTTTTTTGAAAATAAATAAAAACAATAAAGATATTGGGGCTTAAACTTTTTAAAAACTATCTTTTTTAAAAATTTGCTTTTTAATCGTTTTTTGGAGACAAAAAAATGCAATTTTTTTTAATTTGATTTTTTGAAAAATATATATTTTTTTAAATAGTAATATTGTAATCCTGGACAGGAAAGTTTTTGTTTTCTGGGTCAAAAAAAAAAAAAAAATATGGAGAGGCGATACCTGTCGAGCCGAGCCACTTCTCAAAACACAGAAAACCACTTTTCCGACGTGAATTACATATTGTTTTCCATCCCACACAAAAAATAGCGTAAACAAATAAAAAAAAATTAAGTTATAAGAAAAAGTTAGATCTAGCAGATATGTCACGAAATTATTGAAAAGTTACCGGGGCTAGGTTAAATCGCGCCAGGTGAATTTTTTATATGTTTAGTGTTTCATAATAGGTAGTTGTTTAAAGGGTATTTGGCACCGATTCAAGTAGTACCCGGTGACCAAATTTGAACTTATAGGAAAATTTTTAAAAATTTTTAAAATATTTTCATTTTCTTACCTATCTAGCCATGGCTAGAATAATTTCAGCCAGGTGAATTTTTGATATGTTTTGTGTTTAATGATAAGAAGTAGTTTAATGTCTATTTGGCACCGATAAAAGTTACTGAAGATGACCAAATTTGAACTTGTACGAAAATTTTGCAATTTATTTAAAATTCTTACCTATCTAGCCGGGGCTAGGATAATTTCCGCCAGGTAAATTTTTGATATGTTTTGTGTTTAATGATAGGAAGTAGTTTAAAGTCTATTTGGCACCGATAAAAGAGACAGAACATGACCAAATTTGAACTTGTACGAAAATTTTGCAATTTTTTTAAAATTCTTACCTATCTAGACGGGGCTAGGATAATTTCCGCCAGGTGAATTTTTGATATGTTTTGTGTTTAATGATAGGAAGTAGTTTAAAGTCTATTTGGCACCGATAAAAGGGACAGAACATGACCAAATTTGAACTTGTACGAAAATTTTGCAATTTTTTTAAAATTCTTACCTATCTAGCCGGGGCTAGGATAATTTCCGCCAGGTGAATTTTTGATATGTTTTGTGTTTAATGATAGGAAGTAGTTTAAAGTCTATTTGGCACCGATAAAAGAGACAGAACATTTCCAAATTTGAACTTGTACGAAAATTTTGCAATTTTTTTAAAATTCTTACCTATCTAGCCGGGGCTAGGATAATTTCCGCCAGGTGAATTTTTGATATGTTTTGTGATTAATGATAGGAAGTAGTTTAAAGTCTATTTGGCACCGATAAAAGAGACAGAACATTTCCAAATTTGAACTTGTACGAAAATTTTGCAATTTTTTTAAAATTCTTACCTATCTAGCCGGGGCTAGGATAATTTCCGCCAGGTGAATTTTTGATATGTTTTGTGTTTAATGATAGGAAGTAGTTTAAAGTCTATTTGGCACCGATAAAAGAGACAGAACATGACCAAATTTAAACTTGTACGAAAATTTTGCAATTTTTTTAAAATTCTTACCTATCTAGCCGGGGCTAGGATAATTTCCGCCAGATGAATTTTCGATATGTTTTGTGTTTAATGATAGGAAGTAATTTAAAGTCTATTTGGCACGGATAAAAGAGACAGAACATGACCAAATTTGAACTTGTACGAAAATTTTGCAATTTTTTTAAAATTCTTACCTATCTAGCCGGGGCTAGGATAATTTCCGCCAGGTGAATTTTTGATATGTTTTGTGTTTAATGATAGGAAGTAGTTTAAAGTCTATTTGGCACCGATAAAAGAGACAGAACATTTCCAAATTTGAACTTGTACGAAAATTTTGCAATTTTTTTAAAATTCTTACCTATCTAGCCGGGGCTAGGATAATTTCCGCCAGGTGAATTTTTGATATGTTTTGTGTTTAATGATAGGAAGTAGTTTAAAGTCTATTTGGCACCGATAAAAGAGACAGAACATGACCAAATTTGAACTTGTACGAAAATTTTGCAATTTTTTTAAAATTCTTACCTATCTAGCCGGGGCTAGGATAATTTCCGCCAGGTGAATTTTTGATATGTTTTGTGTTTAATGATAGGAAGTAGTTTAAAGTCTATTTGGCACCGATAAAAGAGACAGAACATTCCCAAATTTGAACTTGTACGAAAATTTTGCATTTTTTTTTAAATTCTTACCTATCTAGCCGGGGCTAGGATAATTTCCGCCAGGTGAATTTTTGATATGTTTCGTGTTTAATGATAGGAAGTAGTTTAAAGTCTATTTGGCACCGATAAAAGAGACAGAACATTTCCAAATTTGAACTTGTACGAAAATTTTGCAATTTTTTTAAAATTCTTACCTATCTAGCCGGGGCTAGGATAATTTCCGCCAGGTGAATTTTTGATATGTTTTGTGTTTAATGATAGGAAGTAGTTTAAAGTCTATTTGGCACCGATAAAAGAGACAGAACATTTCCAAATTTGAACTTGTACGAAAATTTTGCAATTTTTTTAAAATTCTTACCTATCTAGCCGGGGCTAGGATAATTTCCGCCAGGTGAATTTTTGATATGTTTTGTGTTTAATGATAGGAAGTAGTTTAAAGTCTATTTGGCACCGATAAAAGAGACAGAACATTTCCAAATTTGAACTTGTACGAAAATTTTGCAATTTTTTTAAAATTCTTACCTATCTAGCCGGGGCTAGGATAATTTCCGCCAGGTGAATTTTTGATATGTTTTGTGTTTAATGATAGGAAGTAGTTTAAAGTCTATTTGGCACCGATAAAAGAGACAGAACATTTCCAAATTTGAACTTGTACGAAAATTTTGCAATTTTTTTAAAATTCTTACCTATCTAGCCGGGGCTAGGATAATTTCCGCCAGGTGAATTTTTGATATGTTTTGTGTTTAATGATAGGAAGTAGTTTAAAGTCTATTTGGCACCGATAAAAGAGACAGAACATGACCAAATTTGAACTTGTACGAAAATTTTGCAATTTTTTTAAAATTCTTACCTATCTAGCCGGGGCTAGGATAATTTCCGCCAGGTGAATTTTTGATATGTTTTGTGTTTAATGATAGGAAGTAGTTTAAAGTCTATTTGGCACCGATAAAAGAGACAGAACATTCCCAAATTTGAACTTGTACGAAAATTTTGCATTTTTTTTTAAATTCTTACCTATCTAGCCGGGGCTAGGATAATTTCCGCCAGGTGAATTTTTGATATGTTTCGTGTTTAATGATAGGAAGTAGTTTAAAGTCTATTTGGCACCGATAAAAGAGACAGAACATTTCCAAATTTGAACTTGTACGAAAATTTTGCAATTTTTTTAAAATTCTTACCTATCTAGCCGGGGCTAGGATAATTTCCGCCAGGTGAATTTTTGATATGTTTTGTGTTTAATGATAGGAAGTAGTTTAAAGTCTATTTGGCACCGATAAAAGAGACAGAACATTTCCAAATTTGAACTTGTACGAAAATTTTGCAATTTTTTTAAAATTCTTACCTATCTAGCCGGGGCTAGGATAATTTCCGCCAGGTGAATTTTTGATATGTTTTGTGTTTAATGATAGGAAGTAGTTTAAAGTCTATTTGGCACCGATAAAAGAGACAGAACATTTCCAAATTTGAACTTGTACGAAAATTTTGCAATTTTTTTAAAATTCTTACCTATCTAGCCGGGGCTAGGATAATTTCCGCCAGGTGAATTTTTGATATGTTTTGTGTTTAATGATAGGAAGTAATTTAAAGTCTATTTGGCACCGATAAAAGAGACAGAACATGACCAAATTTGAACTTGTACGAAAATTTTGCAATTTTTTTAAAATTCTTACCTATCTAGCCGGGGCTAGGATAATTTCCGCCAGGTGAATTTTTGATATGTTTTGTTTTTAATGATAGGAAGTAGTTTAAAGTCTATTTGGCACCGATAAAAGAGACAGAACATTTCCAAATTTGAACTTGTACGAAAATTTTGCAATTTTTTTAAAATTCTTACCTATCTAGCCGGGGCTAGGATAATTTCCGCCAGGTGAATTTTTGATATGTTTTGTGTTTAATGATAGGAAGTAGTTTAAAGTCTATTTGGCACCGATAAAAGAGACAGAACATGACCAAATTTGAACTTGTACGAAAATTTTGCAATTTTTTTAAAATTCTTACCTATCTAGCCGGGGCTAGGATAATTTCCGCCAGGTGAATTTTTGATATGTTTTGTGTTTAATGATAGGAAGTAGTTTAAAGTCTATTTGGCACCGATAAAAGAGACAGAACATTTCCAAATTTGAACTTGTACGAAAATTTTGCATTTTTTTTAATTCTTACCTATCTAGCCGGGGCTAGGATAATTTCCGCCAGGTGAATTTTTGATATGTTTTGTGTTTAATGATAGGAAGTAGTTTAAAGTCTATTTGGCACCGATAAAAGAGACAGAACATTTCCAAATTTGAACTTGTACGAAAATTTTGCAATTTTTTTAAAATTCTTACCTATCTAGCCGGGGCTAGGATAATTTCCGCCAGGTGAATTTTTGATATGTTTTGTGTTTAATGATAGGAAGTAGTTTAAAGTCTATTTGGCACCGATAAAAGAGACAGAACATTTCCAAATTTGAACTTGTACGAAAATTTTGCATTTTTTTTTAAATTCTTACCTATCTAGCCGGGGCTAGGATAATTTCCGCCAGGTGAATTTTTGATATGTTTTGTGTTTAATGATAGGAAGTAGTTTAAAGTCTATTTGGCACCGATAAAAGAGACAGAACATTTCCAAATTTGAACTTGTACGAAAATTTTGCAATTTTTTTAAAATTCTTACCTATCTAGCCGGGGCTAGGATAATTTCCACCAGGTGAATTTTTGATATGTTTTGTGTTTAATGATAGGAAGTAGTTTAAAGTCTATTTGGCACCGATAAAAGAGACAGAACATGACCAAATTTGAACTTGTATGCATATTTCGCATGTTTCTTGCTTTTTCTATTTATTTGTGGGTCGAAAAGGGCTTAATTCGATCTAAAAATACTAGATACCGGGTTTTTATTGTTTTTAAATGAAATTGAGTCGATTTTAAAAATTTTGAATTTTCGTTGCAAAAAAACGTTGCAAACTTCAGCTTCATCTAGTTTCATAACCTACGTTTTTAGCGCACGTGTACAAGCCGCTTGCGGAAAGTTTGCTAAAGTACTAGTGCGCTAAGAACTTGTTGGACTTTTTGGATGGAATAAGTGCTTTAATTGCATTATTTGAATTTTCGATGCAAAAAAAACGTTGCAAACTTCAGCTTCATAACAAATAACTTTCTCGATAAAACAAATTTTGGCTTTTTTAAGAATTTTTCTAAAAATACCTTTATAAATCCTTGGAAAAACTTGCCTTGTTAGCTTTTTTAAGAATAAAATTGACATTTTTAATGATGCAGTTGGCTTTTTCAACATCCCCAATAATATGTTTGACTGGTAGCCTATACCTGTGGGCCACTCTTGCACTAATAAAAGCGATAATTTTAATAATGCAATAGTGCTTTAAATGCTTGTATCGTGCCAAAAAGAAAACCCTCTGTTATGAGGGTGGTATGTAATGAAAGATATAGATGTCCTTATTACATTTATAAAAAAACGCAAATCTTAAAAAATACACATATGGGTCACTCTTGCACTAAACGCCTCATTTCTTTCTCGGTAAAGAATACCCAAGAATACCCTAAGAAATTGAAATTGAGTCGTAAAACAGGTACTTGCTAAGCAAGGAATTTTATGTTGATTCAAAGGCTAAACCAGGGTTACCACAACTATTAAACTTTCCAGGTTTTCCCTGACCAAAATCATAAAATTCCCTGACTTATCATTATCGTCATCATCGTCAAGTTATTAGTCTCAAGACTGGTTTGAGGCAGCTCTTCATCCTACCTTATCTTTTGACAATTTTTTCATTTCCCTGAAATTTTTACACCCTACATCGTTTTTCTGTGTGCAGTATTCTATTCTAAGCCTGCCCAAAATATCGTTAAGGGGTTATATACCTTATGAAGCTGAAGTTTGCAACATTTTTTTGCAAGGAAAATTAAAAATTTTTAAAATCGACTCCATTTAATTTAAAAACAATCAAAAAACGATAGTAAGTAGTTTTAAATCGAATTAAGCCCTTTTGGGTCCATAAATACATAAAAAAAAAGCAAGAAACGTCAATATAAGTTCAAATTTGGCCATCCTCTCCAGCTTTTATCGGTGCCAAATAGCCTTCAAACAACTTCCCATTATAAAACACAAAACATATCAAAAAATTACCGAGCGGAATTTATGAAGCTGAAGTTTGCAACATTTTTTTGCAAGGAAAATTAAAAATTTTTAAAATCGACTCCATTTAATTTAAAAACAATCAAAAAACGATAGTAAGTAGTTTTAGATCGAATTAAACCCTTTTGGGTCCATAAATACATAAAAAAAAGCAAGAAACGTCAATATAAGTTCAAATTTGGCCATCCTCTCCAGCTTTTATCGGTGCCAAATAGCCTTCAAACAACTTCCCATTATAAAACACAAAACATATCAAAAAATTACCGAGCGGAATTTATGAAGCTGAAGTTTGCAACATTTTTTTGCAAGGAAAATTAAAAATTTTTAAAATCGACTCCATTTAATTTAAAAACAATCAAAAAACGATAGTAAGTAGTTTTAGATCGAATTAAACCCTTTTGGGTCCATAAATACATAAAAAAAGCAAGAAACGTCAATATAAGTTCAAATTTGGCCATCCTCTCCAGCTTTTATCGGTGCCAAATAGCCTTCAAACAACTTCCCATTATAAAACACAAAACATATCAAAAAATTACCGAGCGGAATTTATGAAGCTGAAGTTTGCAACGTTTTTTTGCATCGAAAATTTAAATAGTATATTAAAGCACTAGTTTCATAACATACGTTTTTAGTGCACGAGTACAGGTTTAGAAAACAAGCCGCTTGCGGCGAGTTTTCTAAAGTACTATAGTGCGCTAAAAACGTGATATGGAACAAATGCTTTGATACACTATCTGAATTTTCGATGCAAAAAAAAAACGTTGCAAACTTCAGCTTCATGTTTTTAAGCCCTATAAAAAATGCTATGTACAGTTTTTTGCTGAAATATAACGTTTTGGAGTTACAGACTTTCAAAAAAATGCTATATACAGTTTTTTGCTAGAACGTTTTGCAGATACAGACTTTCAAACTTTAATAAATTATGCAGGTGTATTAATGGTTGCCTATTTACGTGATCATACAACTTTCCTTTTCATAACGTTTCAAATTAGTGCCTAGTGCCGATGTTTTGACAAGGTGCTTGCAACCTTATATATATTTTTTGCTTGCAACTGTTCAGCTGCTTTCATAGGCAATCATTGTAATTTTTTTTCTTCAGGAAGAAACCCCCACAAAAAATAAAATTATAAATTACTTACCGTGTCATAATCATCAGTACCCAAAAAGAAGGCCTCATCCTCAAATGCATCAAATTTTGAATTCATGGTTGTCCGTTTTCCTGTCGTAAGTACAAATCAAAAGTTGCAGGTTATTTTGGTAATTTTTTCCTCGGTCTATCGCACTGTTTTGTATCCTCACAGATTTGGTCGAATTATAACGAACATTTTTTCACAGAGAACTTGATCCACATAATAAAATATTTTTTAGAAATAAATTAATATTAATACACTGTTTATTCACTGATGGATGCAATTGATTAGAAACACGCCCCTTTTGTAATGTTTACACTGGAAGATCTGGCGGGTGATAGGCGAATGTAAATAAATACTTGAACAATCTCGTAAATAAAATATTATAGATTACTTTTTGAAAAAAAAAGTGCAAATTATATAAAATTGCAACCTGTTGATAGTAGCGGCGAAAACGGCACTGAAAGCTCGACTTGGGGTTCACGCTCTGCAGACGCTTGCGAGTGAATGCGCTATCAAAATAAAAGCCGGAGTAGGCTTGGAATCACGTGCGCTGTGAATGTGCGCACCAAAAGAGCGTGTCTACGATTATCGAAATAAGGGCTTATTTTCAAACATGCACTCTTCGTGTCACAAAAGTAGAAACTGACTTTTAAAATAAATTTCGAATAAAAAGTTAATTGCTTTCCCATTTTAAAAATTTTCAAAATTTCGGGAAATTATCAATTTTTTTTGCGTATTTTTGCGTTTCATTTATATGTAATTAATAAATTTCGAGCAAAAACATAATTGTCGCTCGATCGGTCGGTCTGTCTGTCGGGAAATCTTGTCAACTCGATATAAGTTATAAATAACTTAAGAACGCTTTAAACTAGAGCCTTGAAATTTGGCATACAGGTATGTTACCAAAAGTTCTCGCTCGGGATTGTTTTTGGTGAACATTGGCGTGCGGCAAGGGGGGGCAAATGGGGGTAAAATATATTTTTTTACAAAAATTTCAAAATTGCTTTAAACGGATTTTTAAGATTTCTGAAATTGAATCTGATAATAAAATGTATCTAATTAGAGTTAACTCTATCCCCGCGGGGGTAGAGTGTTTTTAAATATTTTCAATATTTTCGTCAAAGGTATACAGCGTAATTTAGAAATAGGGTCATTAATTTTAAGGGGTGATTCTACAAAGGAAAATATGAAAAAAAGTTCCTATAAACATATATGTCTAAAAATGCTAAGTCCCTTTGAAAGTGGCTAAAAAATATGCCATATTGGATCCGCCATTTTGAAAGTTAACTTTTAAATTTTGACCTGCGACCCAAAATACGTAAACTTGAATCTTTAAATAATATTTTTCTAAATCTATCCCCTGAGCGTTGGGGGGTACTTTACGTGAAAATTTGTATATTAGGGTTTTTGAGGTTGCTGAAAGTGAATCTGATAATAAAAAATCCATTTCACGCGCGGAGGTAAGAAATGGGAAAGCTTTTTTACTGGGTAATGTATCTTTTTTCCATTTCTGGTTTTACTGGTTAATTCGAATTTTTGCGAACCAGACTGAACATGTTTGCATTAAACTTTAAGGGTATTTGTATAATTAAATATTTGTTCTTACATTTACTTTGTTTCAAAAATATATTGAAATGTTTATTTAATTAAACAAAAAAACACGTTAAGAAATGCTGTTGAATACAAAAACAAATCCATTTTTTTTTAATTTTTCGATTTTACAGGCCCGAATTAAGGGCGTAGGTGAGGGGGGGGGGGGGTAATGGGGGGGGGTAATTACCCCCCATAGGCGTGGCGCCAATTTTGTTTGCAGGGCGCCAAGTTTGGTAGAAACCCTCAGGGACAAAGCTTTTGTCTTAGGGTATTTTTTTGGGCGCCGTCATTTTTTTTTTGTAGGGGCGCCACGTTTAGTAGAAACCGTTAGGGACAAAGCTTTTTTTCTTGATGGCATTTTTTGGGGGGGCAATCTTTTTTTTGTAGGCGGACAAAGCTTTATTTTAGGGTGTTTTTTCTTTTGCTAGGGGCGCCAAATTTGAGGCTTGAAAGGTCGGCCCTGGGTATTACCCCCCCCCCCATAGAAGAATTTAGTGAATTTGCCGTGCTACGCAATAGTTAATAGCCGCCCCTAAAAAGATGATTATGAAAAAAAAATAATGAGCAAATTTCAGTCTTAAAGACTTGATCGCCAACTAAAAATTTGCCACCTTATGCAGAGTTTTATCTAATGGGAAATCTGGTCCTAAGATATAGTTATATAATGCCTTGCTAAGACAAGTTGTCCTATCTGCAAAAATTCACTTTTTGAGATAAGCCTAGCCTAACCTAGCCCCATGTGCCTACTAAAAAGAAATGTCCTATCTAAAACCCAAATCCTAAAAATTAGCCAAAGTTGTTTGCCATATGTGGAAAATTTTTAATGTTTTTTAAATAAAATTGTCCCGACTAGTCTTTACTAGACGAATAAGTCAGGACTACAACTAACTTTACAGATCTTAGTAATTTGATTGGACTTTTTAGATCATTTGTCCTAACTTTCTCAGATAGAACAACCGCATTTAGTATGACAATTTATTTTTCTGACAAAAAAAAATATATATATACTCGGCGCATTATCTAAGTAACAAATTGGATCAAGAAAGCTATGATTAGTGGTTTAAAAATGACTTTTAGTAATATTTTTGTAGCCCGTTGTGCTTTTGATAATTTTTAACATTTAGGTTAAATTGACTGTCATTTTACGTCTTACAAATAATAACAAAATCTGTTTAAAAAGTAAAACTTTGTTCAAAATTATAATAAAAGTAAGTTTTTATTCATAAAGTGCTATTATAAACTTAAATTTAACATTACCTGAATAAAATTACGGACCAGTATTATTTTAACCAAAAAATTATCTGTTATAGTGTTTACTTCAAAAATTTATAGAGCACTGCATTATATTACTTCATTTAAACAAAATGTTTATAGATAGATGCTTTAGTTTTCTTTTTATGCACTTTTCTTGTTATTTCTTATTGCTAAAGCAAATTATTTGGATTTTTTTTATAAATTTCAAAATAATGTCTTGATTGACAATAAATTTTAAACAAGATGAAAACCTTACATAAGGAACTAAATATATTCTGCCAACCAAATAACAAGAAACAAATGACCATCAACTCAGATAGATAATGCGCGGAGTTTATATATTTTTTTCAAAGGATATCACGTATTTTTGATTTAAAATAAAGCAGAACCCAACGCCATATTTACTTAAACATGTTATCAAAAAGTGCAACGAAAAACAATAAAACTGGCCATATCTCAAAACATCTAATTTGCAGATAGGACAACTTGTCTTAGCCGGGCAGTATAGATCTATACAGATTGGTCCAAACAGGACCGGCGTCACACCCCCATGCTCGTGTTGTTTTTTTGTAAGGATTCAGTTGGTCATTAAAGAAAGGATTATGAGATGTCCATTTATTACTCATCAAATTTTTGACTGTTGCATTGTTACTTCATGAAGTTGTAATTGATTAAATATAGTTTTTGACTTTTTTCGATAATTTTTTTCTTTTACCCAAACCGTTATAATTTAAAAAATTATAAGGACAGATTTTTTTAATTTTGAACAAAATTATAAATATATTATTTAAATATTCCATCAATCAATGGGAGGATTAGTGTAGTGGACTACACAAGCAACAAAATAGGTAAAAAAGTGGACAAAAAGTCTAATTATCAATTGATATTAGACTTTTTGTCTACTTTTTTACCTATTTTGTTGCTTGGGTACCGCGTCGTATTTGACGAGTTTACTACCCAAAATAGCGTGAGTTCGATTCTCACCGGCGCCGATTTGCCTTTTTCAGTTAATTAATAATTGAAATTTGGCGAAGGCGTAAGTGAAGCGGACACTCCCTATAAATTGGTTCGAAAGTCACACAAGTCCTGGACTTAGGGGATGCTTAATTAAGTAGAATAGTACGAGGTTAAACAAAATGTATGTATCTATTTTCTAATCATCGTACAGAGTGATATTGGTAGACTGACAGTTTCGGGCTGAAGAGGGCCTGCAGCCCGAAACTATCAGTCTACCAAGATGGCTCTGTACGATGATTAGAAAATAGATTGATGGAATAATAAATTGGGAAATTAAATTTCACCACGATGTTTTTAAATTTATTTAGTTTAAAGTCGTTCTGGCCCAGAAGGTCCCAGAACTTTTGGGACTTTTTTACAGGTATTTTGTACCATATTACACTGTTAATTATCCACAATCGTACTGATCTGGACAGAATTAAGTACCTGACATTAACTTTTTAGTTAGTTAGTCTAGATCTAGACTTATCCAAGATTAGTAATCCACATAGGAAATACATATTATCCTGCCCTACCGATTTTGCTGGAAAAGTCCAATATCATATAAAAATACATCTACATACTAAGTTTCAAGTCGCTAGCTCAAAGTGTTCTTAAGTTATCGTGGATACAGACAGACAGATCGACAGACATCATTTTTGTTGTTGCTTATTTTGATTTTTCTCGACGTTTCAGGAAAAAGTAAGATGATTTAAATAATTTTAGGCAAAAAAAACTGATTTTTTTTTTATTTCAATACATTGCAAAGGACCACGTACATTTCTTAGGGGGAAATCGCCTACGGTTAAATTTGCTGAAATTTAAGTATGTTGGAGTTTTTCATAAGAAATGTACGTGGTCCTTTGTTTTATGAGAAAGTAAAAAGTTAAAAAATCAGAATTAAAAATATTCCAAACCAATATAAATTAGGTTTATTAAATATATTCATGGCTTGTTTTTATTTTAACTTTTAAGTTTTAAAAGTTAAAACTTATATAAAGAACATCATAATGAAGTTAAAACAACTTGCGTAATTAAAAGTCAAAAGTTATGAATATTTATAAATTAAAAAATAACTGTTTTACATGATTTCTAACATTAAAAATACATAATAACTAAAGCTTTTACAGATCGGTACA
Source organism: Brachypterus glaber (assembly GCA_958510825.1). Taxonomy (NCBI): domain Eukaryota; kingdom Metazoa; phylum Arthropoda; class Insecta; order Coleoptera; family Kateretidae; genus Brachypterus; species Brachypterus glaber. The sequence continues at coordinate 3,416,428 of OY294047.1, forward strand.
AGAAAAAAGGAGATAGTTTCATGACAAAATTGTTAGTTTTCAATTTCCCATAATCTTGTTTAATTTTGCTCTGAAAAAGGAAAAACTAGCTTCATTTTCGTTCAAATCTGTTTAAAAATATAAAAATTAAAAATCATGCGATCGATATGAACACAGGCCTGTAGCCGGGGAAAATTAAGGGGAGTGAGACCTCTGGATAAATACAATAGTATTTAGATTAAATATACAGAGCGATTATAAAGTATCGAACAGTTTGAAAAGAAAATACTCTTCGTTTGAAGCCACACCTCTGTTAGAGTTGTGAGCGACAATCCCATGTGATTGCTACGTACAACAGCTCGGTGGCCAGTAAAACGCACACAGCTTTCTTTTCATTTTACTCATCGCTAATGCCAGTTTTGCATTAAAAAGTATTCGGCACTTTATAATCGCACAGTAATAATTTTTTAAATTTACGCTACTGTAAACTCGTGAGCATCTCTAGACTTTTTCTGACTACAGGCTAAAGCGGCTTTTACAGTTCGGCGATTGACGCAGCGTTAGTTCGTTGAGTAATCTGATTGGTTATATTTCCCTATATCTTCAACCCCACTTTTCTACCGCCAGCGGTCGACGCTGAAATTGAATTTTTTGAATTTCGGGCGATTTGACGCCGCGTTTTTGAGGTTAGGTTATATATATTTTTTGGTTAGGTTGTGTTGTTTGCAAAGTTATAAAGTTTTATAACCTTGTTGGTTGTTTTTTTCAAACAATGAGCGCTAGTTTCGTTAAATTTAAAAGTCCCATTACGGGCAATGTATATACCGTGCGTTTAAATCAGCAGGAAATTCAAGAAATGAATACAAACCCATTTATAATGACATAACCTATAAATGCGCCGCCCCCAGCGCAAAACGTTGAACTGTAAACGGAAATAGCGGAGATCGCCGGCGAGAGCTGACAGAATGGTGGGGATATGCCGCCAGCGTCAAACGCTGAAGTGTAAAAGCGCCTTAAAGCATAAATGAAAAGTTATAAAAGGCATTTAGAAAACTAGAAATTCAAGCGGTCTTACATCAGGCAAGTTTCACGGAAGACAAATAGAGACTTTCGATATTCTAACTGTTCTGCCACCACAATCTGACGGAACTATCAAATTTAGAAGATTCTATTGGCTGCATTTTTATTGTGTATCTTGAAACTTGCCTAATGTAAGACCGATTAAGTTCATAGTTCATTTTAAGCGAGTTTTTAAAAATCAAAATATTACACTCAGGTGCAAAATAAACGGGCCACTTAAAAAATTTCCGATATTTAAACATAAAACTTTCTGAAACTAATAAATGTATTTGTATGATTATTTTTTTATTTTAAGGCCTCAAAGTTTAAGTTTTTTTTTTACTGAGGTTAGTACAAAAGTCATGATAATAGGTGCAGAATGAAAAATTTAATGATTATGTTTTTCACCATATCTTTGGAACCGTAATTAGGATTTTTTTTAATTGTAATTAGGAACAACACCTAAAAATGTCAGATTGATTTCTAAATTGGGTTTCGAGAAATCGTGGTCACCGCAAAAAAGGCGTTTTGGGGCAAGAGCCATGGTTTTGCAATAAATTTTTTTCACAAACACATCAAAACATTTACTATTTGATATTTTGTACGTCGTTCGAAAAGTTTGGACTTGGTAATTAGATACCTGAAAAAAATTAATAAAAACCCTTAATTTTCCCGAGCCAGTAGGTATATAACACCCTAAGGAAACCAAAATAATTGAATTTATCCAATACATACAGATAATGAGACAATTACCAGGTTTATTTTAAATAGATAAACTCAATAATAACCCCCGCGTGGCTTTTACTTTATTGAGTGGATAATTATTTATTTTACACACTCAACTGTCACTTGTCAAATTATTTTCTTGTAAATGTCATTAAAATTTTTAATAAAAATATGAATTTCTAAGCTATTTATTGGATAAAACCTTGTATGGCACTCATGGGTAAACCGATATTGCCCTCTCGAAAATTAACCTGCTTGGCTGACGCCTCGAAGGTTAATTTTCTCATGGGCAATATCTTACTTTACCCACTAGTACCATAAATAACTATTATCAACAAGAATTTAATTAGGTACAAAAAATATTTCAGCAAAAAAACAAATCTAAAAAAAAATTTAGGTTTTGATGAATATAAGTATTTTTAGGTTTTTTCTCTACAAAATGCCAGAAGGAGCGGAATAATAAAACTTGATAAAAGCTAAATAAAAGTATATTTAACTAATATAAAAAAACAACACTAACACTGATAATCTTATTTCTAAATAATTAATGAATGTAAATTTTCTAATTAATTATTAAATGCGTATATTTGTGTAAAATATAGGTTAACCTAAATAGTAATAAAGTGTAAAAATTTTTAAAGCAAATAAATTTAGCAAAAAAATCTCAGTGTACTCCCTGCTGAAAATAACGGGTCTGTGCGGGTATAAATAGTGCATAAACCGGACTTGAGCGGATGAAATTCACCCGCCCAAGTCCGGTTTGTGCACCATTTTTACCCGCACAGACCCGTCATTTTCAATAGGGCTGTTTTACAAAATAATTTTATATTTTCTGAATAAAATTGTAAATTTATTATAGAATGTATTTTTGGGAGCCGGTCTTTAGCTCGCAAGCAATTACCTCAAAAAACTTCTCTCGAAAAAATTTACTATAAATAGACATTACCTTGAAACTATACCACCTCGCATAGACAGTACCTCAAAAGATTTTACCTTGTATTGCTTTCAGCTTGAAAAATTTTAGCCTTTTTACTTTTATCCCTATTTTTTCTAATTTATAATTTCAACAAACTAAATACGAGGTATAGACCCTCGACATTCTGACAGTTCTGTTATGAGAGTGCTGTCATAATATAGAGGGTCTTTAAAACGAGGTAATTCCCGTGTACCAAGTATAATTCAGACACGGATATGCCTATTTTTTGTGGAGCAGCGGTTACTAACCAAGTTAGGGGAATATGTATTTCTCTCTCTTTTCAACTCATCAATTAAACAGAGAAAGAGTAACATACTGGTTAACCGGCGTTAAGAATAGTATAGTATGGAATGACTATTCCATACGTGTTGTAGACTATACTTTTTCTTCAACTGAAAATATGAAACACTGTATGGCTTTAAACTACGGACAAGGTTAAAAACAATGTTTTTTGTGGCGCGAGATTGTAAATGCAACAAACATATTTTTAAATAAAGCAATTAATGTTATTTAATAATTCTATTAATTCAGTAGTTAAAAAAGATTTTTATTTAATTTTAGCACATATTTACAAATTATAATGCAAAAATTGAAGGTTATGTCAGATTGTTGTGACAGATATCAGGTTTAAATATTTAACAATGATGGAGCAGTTTTATTTTTTTAATAGGGAATCAGAAAACGTTAAATTTAAAGGTAAAAATTTTCGAGGTAATGGTTTTTGAGGTAATTTTTTCTAAGGTTTGGACCCCTACCCGTATTTTTACTTTTGAAAAAAACATGCGCCAATAACAGTGATCAATAAATAAGATAAATTGGTCTTAAATTAAGTTTTTAGTATTTTATGAACATACATTTAAAAAATAATTTTAAAGATATAAGTTAAAATAATAAAATCTTAAAGCTTATTCACAATAAATTAATTAAAACATGCATTTTTAACAATAAAATTAATTACAACTTGCAAAAATAATATATTAATATTATTAATTACACGGGCCAACAATTTTTTTTTGTGAGTCTTGGATTCCAATATGATATTCCTATGTATTTTTTCCCGCTGAAACTGAATCCGCAACCCGTTTAACCCCTACACGTCAGAATTTTGACATAACCTCAAAAAAACACCCGAAAAACTACTGAAACCTCTAAAATCATCTATGCCATACCACTGTCACCCCCCTGTTCCCAAATTGCTAATTCTAAAACCCCAGAAACTTATAATACCCTAACCTCATAATACCATAGCCGTATAACAACCAAACCCCGTAACCTCATTAAGTAGAAAAAGCTAGTTTGGGAAAACAGAAAAAATTCTTCAGTTTTTTTTTGTGGAACATAGTCATAGGTAAGTAACTCTATAACCACAAAATCCCTTAACACCATAACCTGAAAATCCCTTCACTTCGTAACCCCATATACTATATCCCCTTAATCCCGTTATCCTATTCTGTGGAGAAGTCCGGTTAAAAAAATAATGAAGTAGACCTTGATTCATGACTTCACTCACAAAACTCTTATGATTTTGAGAACTGGATTTCTCCACAGAATAGGATGATGGGGTTAACAGGTTATAATATATGGGGTTACGGAGTGAAGGGGTTAGGAGGTGTGATGGGATTTTAGGGTTATACAGTTACTTATTCATAACTATATTCTACAAGAAAATTTCACGTAATTGTTTATGGGGTTACGAAATTACGAATTTGGAGAAAGGGGGTCAAAGTGGTATGGAGTAGATGATTTTAGCCGTTTCAGTAGTTTTTCGGGTGTTTTTTTGAGGTTATGTCAAAATTCTGACGTGTAGGGGTTAAACGGGTTACGGATTCGATTTCAGCGGGAAAAAATACATAGGAATATCATATTGGAACCCAAAACTCACAAAAAAAAATTGTGGGCTTGTGTTATTCAGAGCACCATAGTAGGTTAATTTATTCAGACTTCAGCGGTAAAAAAGTACCTAAACTTAATATTGTACAAAAAAGACCAGGCAAAAGTCTTTTGCTAAAAATGAAATACCTTTATTCCCGATAAAACATACGTATAGCAAAAATATTCAGTACCTACTGGAGGTAGTAAATTGTTGCCAGCACTGCAATAACTTTGGAATGTTTTTATCTAGAGGATTCAGAATTAATGTGTATTAATTGGTTAAATTACCAGTTTTGAGGGACGCTGTCAAAGTGCTGTAGTATTAGTTTACGATACAAGGGCAAAAAGTTGAGTTTCTAGAGCGATTAGGGATATTTTTTAATTGATTGTATTATCTTAATAAAGAACCTGGCATAAAAATAGGGGAGTTCTTGGGTCACAGTCAAACTGCCTCAAATTTTGATATTTTGTAATAGTACGAGGTTAAACAAAATGTATGTATATATTTAAAACGATTATTTATTTATTTAAAAATTATTTTTTAATATATGTCAAGAAACTGTCATAATTACCTGGCCAAAATTAGATTTTTAAAAGCGTTTTTCTCTGAAACTGGTCATTTAATTTGGCTGTTATTCTGCTAACTTTATATTTACCCCCCAAATTACAAAATATCATAATTTGAGGCAGTTTGACTGTGGCCCAAGAACCCCCTTTTTAGTGTGCCAGGTTCTTTGTATTTTTGACAAAAAAATTGACGTGAATTCAAGGAGGTAAGTTTTACAAAAGATAAATGGAATGTTTTTTAAATAAAATTCTGCCTTGAAAGAATTATTTCTAGTACCTATAAGTACTAGCTTATACACCGTGTTTGCAGTCTTTTGGCGAAAATAAAGGGATCATAAAAATGAAAAACGAACAAGGAAAATATGTCCGAAAAAAGCCTTAAGGGAGCTACGGCCCTTTGAAGATGGACACATTGAATGAGGAACAAAAAAGCAGCAATAAAATTTTAATGCTGCAGGGCCATTCTTCATTTAAAACTTAGCTAAAAAGTATTCTTCACTGAAAAACTTAAATTTTATATCAAAAGGAGCAATAGCCCTTTAAAAATTAACATTTTTGGTGGCACCGAATGTTACTTCCTCTTTGTTGATTTTTTTTAACAGTTGCTCCTACAATGTTACACTATATGACATTTTACAATTTTACACTATATGACCCTTTTATTTTACTCAAGGAATCCACATTTTTACAAAAAATTAAAAAAATACACATAAAAAAATAGGGGGGAAAAATGTGTAAAGCCTCACACATTTTTTTCGTCTAGGCACGCCTCTGGATAGATTCAAAAAAATAAATAACTAACTAATCGCCCTTATTAATACTAGTATACATGTAAAAACTCGTCGCTCTAGCTCAAAGGGTACCAGAGATATTAATAATTAATTATTAAAAACATTATTTTTAGTACAATTTTAGATGGTCGTAACTCTCTTAGGGTTCGTTTCCTATGCTGGTGTTTCATGCTTTGTGATGTAAAATCATCCCCTTTATTTTTCGCCAAAATACTGCAAACACCGTGTATATAATAACGTTAGAATTCCTAAAGTAAGTTGCCTAACGTTAGAATAACCTTTATAGAATAACGTTAATCTAACATTTGGTAACACCTCTAACGTTAGGTAAACGTTATTCTAACGTTAGACCCTAACGTTAGGCATCTAACATTCAAACCACGTGCATCTAATATTAGGTCAAGTCGTTTTAACGTTATTTTCCACCAGGGTACATCATATACTATTTTATGTTACTTTTTGCAGTGTAATTTAAATGATTTTACTCGGTAAATTCATAGCTCTCGGGATATAACCTGTGACTACACAGGTCTGCAATGACTAACTGACTGACTGACTGATTTAGTCTAATATATGATTTTTAGTCGATCGACTGTAATATTTTTTTGAAAGGATTTTTCGTAAAAAAAAATAAATATATAAAATATCAATATAAATAATTCTTGCGCAAAATACCAATGTGAGAAAAAACTGAAAGTAGTAAAAGTAAGACTTGGAAGGCTTTAGACGCTTATTGAACTGACCTACTTTTAAAATACTTTACAAATAAGGCAGAAAAACTAGGGGTAAATCTCCACCGAAATCTTGTGTACAAGCCTCGCGGAATCTTCAAATCTTACGAAATCTGCGAAATCTTACAAAATCTTGCGAAATCTTACGAAATCTTGCGAAATCTTACAAAACCGAACCGTGCAAAGTAAAATGCGAAATCTTAAGAAATCTTATAAAATCTAGCGAAATCTGCGAAATCTTGCCAAATCTGCGAAGTTTTGCGAAATCGCGGAATATTGCAAAACCGAATCGAGCAAAGTAAAATGCGAAATTTTATGAAATCTTGCGAAATTCCGCGAAATCTTGCCAAATCTTGGGGTAAAGCGAAATTTTGTCTACAAGAATTCGGTGGAGATTTACCCCTCGCAGAAAAAAGTTTGCAGTCCTGTGTTTTTGAGAAATTGTAAAACCTAAGATCTACTTAAATTTACCAAAGGATACCATTCGGTCGTATCCTTCTTTAGATCCAATATACTTAAATCTAGTTCGACTCCTCCCATAAACTCGTTTTCTTGTAGCGCATCGTAGTTCATGACTGTTGCCCGTAGAGTGCGCTGTTTGACTATTTCCAAAGGCATTCTGTATTCCAACTGCAAAAATATTGACGGTCAGTGTTAAAAATCTTGGTGAATGGAAATTTTTAACTAAAGGAGTAACTCAAAAACAGTTTTAATAACTTATTTTAGTATTTGCGGGGGATAATTATAAAAATGTTGTTACCTCTACGTAGTATTTAGTTAATTAACTTAAAGTATGCAACCAGGTATTTATTTTACTGTATAACTGGTTGCCTAGCGGTAGTAGCGGAATTTGTGCTATATTGAATAGAATTGGCAACGCCGCGAATATGAGTTCTGTCAGAGATTGGAAAATAACAGGGTATCGAGAAACATGCCGACAAAGTTAGGTCAGCATTTTAGATATAAATGTAGTGAAATTAAAATTAAGTGAACACAATCCAATCCCCCATGATCCAAAGCACCAATTAGCACTACAGAAACTACGGGGTACCCCAATTCACAGGAAGAAACGGCTATTTCGGTGAGTGCAAGTTTACTTTCCTATTTCACACGTTTCCCTCCGAAAGATATCCTTACGAGAGCCTCTAGCGCTCACAAATGTGATAAAATTGATAACTAGAGCTTCACAAAATCATCATGCAAAATTGTGTAAAAAAAGATGTTTACGTTGTACTTATGGTCATTAATCGGAATAAATTCAGTTACGACTCATCAACGTTGAAAATAAACACAGAAACATAGGCTTACGGAATAATTTTGCCGAATTATGAGGGAAATTTTTATAAAGGTCACTAAATCGAAACATTTGACGACTAATTTGTTACACACAACAATATTGAATATACATATTAACTATAAATATGTAAATATATCGGTGTTTTTTGAAGAAAATAAAAATGTAAATATTTAAAACCTCGCGTCAACGATAGAATCGACGCGGCGCCTATGCGAGCGCTGGAAATTCGCCGATGACTGCTTATGGTCACGTGATCACTTTTTATGTTCTTTACGTGAGGAATCATTTGACCATCAATTTATGGCAGATTCAACTCCAGCACCATCTCCATTTAAGCTAATTCTCATCAAGACCAATAAGCCATAAACCTCTTTCAAATATACCAAACACAAATACTGACCGAGTGAATTATTTGGCATAAGTACTCCCTGGGGCCACCGTCCAAGTTTCTTACATTGTTCTTTGATTATACAACGTTCTTTAATTACAATTACGTCTGAAAGCGTCACTATCCCGAAGACTTACCATTTCCATGAAACTTGGATGACAATTCTTTTTCACAACTTTGGTTTTTCTTTTTGTAGTTTTGTTATCATCAGGTACCAGATACACTTTGACATATGTGGACGGTTCTTGACTATTCGGCAGTTTAGGCAACCCCCTAACATGATGAACCATAACGGTAAAAACGCCTTTTGAGAACAGTAGAGATAATTTAAGTTGGCCTTTTAAACGGCCGGATTCGTTTGGGATATTATATCGATCTGAAACAAGAAAAAATACTGCCGTCAAAAAAAAAATATACTATTAATTTTTGCAAAAAAAAAACGGAAAAAGGTTTAAACTTAGGTTTGCCAATAAAACTGGCCCTAGGGACACGCTAAACCACGAAGAGTTGAGGGAGGGCGCCTCAATTTTGAGATAAACATCATTTTTCTATTTTGCGACTCTTATAAGCTCATAATCACACGCATTTTGCGTGTTCTTATAGGCCTATAAGAGGTTAGTACTTTTTTTGTGTTGGCAAGACAGGACAAAAGAATATCGCTTGGCGTTTTCCGTGCAAATGTCATCACCGCTTTTAAGTTTAGTTTTGTACAAAAATTGTGTTTTAAGTTAATTTTTACCGTGGTAAAATTTTGACTTGGTTACTTGCAGTGAAAAAGAGAAGAGCTGACTATAAAACATATCAAAACATCGTTTGTTGCGAAAACTGTAATGCCAACCCAAAACAAAAATCCCCAAATCGGTTTAAATGTAAGTTTTTTTTTAATTTTAGAGCAAAATAGAAAAAGTAGTATAAAGCACTCGTTTCATAACAAGCCGCAAGCGGCTCGTTTTCTAAACTTGTACTTTTTAAAAGCGGGTGTTATGAAACTAGTACTTTAATATACTATTAAACGAGTTTACTATACAACTGACCTTATAAGGGTATAAGATAAGGGTACAAAAGTGGATAAAAATCATGTTTGCATTCAGAGCAAAAATCTTTATTGAAACATTTATTAATGCCTTAATCGCAGAAAAATCTAGGCTTACATATAAACAGGCTAAAATTTAGCCTGTTTTTTAGAAGCAAATAATATAAAAAAATACCTTTTCGAGTACCTTTTGCTTTTTTGGAAAAATCTTCGGCATACTGTTGGTCCCTCAATAATGGATGGAAAAAGGTGTATACTAAATCGGAATGTGCGATTTCTTCGGCGCACTTAAACAGAGATTTTATGAATTCACTAATTTCGATGAACCTCTTTTGAGCAACTTGTTTTATATTGGACCTTCCCATGTGCAAACCAGTTGACAAACTGAAAAATACAAACATTACTTCTTAAACATTTTTTAAATTTTACTTTTTATGAAATTTTGGTTTGTAATAACATTGTTTTCAAGGCTGTGACTAGTTAATCGCGGCAGTTACTGTGATGTCACGAAATCGACAACAGAAGTGCCGGGATTTTAGATAAGTCCCGTCAGATTCATGCGAAGCAAAGCATTTACGCCTACTTAGGGGCTGTCCATATATTACGTAACGCAAATTGTACCAAATAGGGGGGTGTTACGGGGGGTAGCCAAAATATAAAATCTCTACAGCCTTTAATAACGCAAGAACCGGGGTATGAAGTGTATGAATTTTGGTACAATTTGCGTTACGTAATATATGGACAGCCCCTTATAAACATAGAGCGTATTTAGGATGGAAATTGTGTAATTTGTGTGTCTTCTGTGGAGACAATTGTGCAGGCATAAAATGGTACAGGTAAACCACGAGAACCCTCAGAGTCACATTTTCACCGAATGGAGCTCTCTACAACTAGAATTATGAAACAAAAGACGTCTACCCTATCTCTATCTCATTTGTGTTACACTTTCCAGCCAACCAAATAAATACTGTATTTGTTTTTTATACAACAAATACAGTATTTATTTGGTTGGCCGGAAAGTGTAGCACTGAGCGGCACGAACGAACATAGCTAGTGTGAATCTGTAGAATAAGATAATTCTACCAAAATTTAGATGGCGCCAGTAATTTCTTTAATAAAAATAATATAGTTACACTTTTCGCCCGGCCAAGTAAAGATTGTATTTGTTCAACAAAGAACAAATACAGAATTTGTTTGGTTGGGTGGAAGTGGGAGTGTATGTATGTCTTCTATCCTTTTTGGGTAGAACTTTTGTCCCTGTCTAATCTAACTAAAATTTTATACAAAAAAAAAATTCTATACCTTACCGGACCGGAAAGCCGATATATCGGCTCGCCCCATGATCTCAACTTTGTACATAGTTGATACATGATACAAGACACTAATTAGGGTGCTTTTCAAGGGCAATTCTAACTTTCAAATGTTTTTTTTTTATGTTTGTTTTTAACCTCGTACTATTCTACTTAATTAAGCATCCCCTAAGTCCAGGACTTGTGTGGGCTAGTAGTAGAGGGAACCACCGGCTTTAATTGACTTTCGAACCAATATATCTAGGAAGTACGCCTTCGCCAAATTTCAATTATTAATTAACTGAAAAAGGCAATCGGCGTCAGTGAGGTTTGAACTCACGATCAGTGTCAGGCTATATCGATGTCATTGACCACTGAGCTAAATCCCGGCCGTCTATAGGTTAAAAATACTACAGCAGTATGATTAGATCATATATACATAGATGGCATTAATGTTGATTTGTTTTATGTATACAAAGCCAATTGTAAACAAACCACTATAGCGGTGGGTGGTGACCAGAAGCGGGAAGGTAAAATCTACCTGGATATAGCAATGATCTAATGTAGTATGTAGCCTCTTGTTGAAGAAGATTTCTTTACTTGTTGCGGTAATTGTTATTTTGTTGGACATGTCAACATTTATAATTATTTGTAACAATTGATTTCAGTCATTTAATGATAATATTATTTAAATAAGATTATGCAATTAAAATAAATAACTGGATGAACAATTGCAACCACCTTATCAAAACATCCGCACTAATTTAAAACTTATGGAAAAGGGAGGTTGTGTGGATAGACAACCATTGATAAACCTGCTTGTTGCATAATTTATTAAACTTTGAAAGTCTGTATATCCAAAACGTTATATTCTAGCAAAAAATTGTATATAACCTTTTTTATATGGCTTATATGAAATATAATTTTTTTTAATTGGATAATTAGGGAGTTATGCTAAAAAAATATTTTACGCCAATATTAAAAAATGCTAAAAATAAGGGTTTTACCCCATTCTTACCCCAATCGTTTACCCCCAAAATCTAATCAGCTCTTAGAAAGATGAGAAGAAACAATATGTGTAGAACCGGTAGTCGATATCTTTTTTTTTACTAAAAAATCGAGAAAAAACAAAAAAAAACTACTTGGCGATGATTTTAATACATCAGCACTTGGTAGTACTAGGTGCCGAGGTAAAATATCCTTTTTTTTTTGTAAATATTTATGGTGTTTTTATTTAGCCATATTACTAAAGTTGTGATTGTTATTAAGAAAAAATATTAGTTTATGGAGCTCTCTACAACTAGAATTATGAAACAAAAGACGTCTACCCTATCTCTATCTCATTTATGCTACACTTTCCAGCCAACCAAATAAATACTGTATTTGTTTTTCATACAACAAATACAGTATTTATTTGGTTGGCCGGAAAGTGTAGCAGTGACCGGCATAACGAACGTAGCTAATGTGAATCTGTAGAATAAGATAATTCTACTAAAATTTAGATGGCGCCAGTAATTTCTTTAATATATTTACACTTTTCGCCCGGCCAAGTAAATATTGTATTTGTTCAACAAAGAACAAATACAGAATTTGTTTGGTTGGGTGGAAGTGGGAGTGTATGTATGTATTCTATCCTTTTTGGGTAGAACTTTTGTCCCTGTCTAATCGAACGGGAGAAATCTCCATTGAAATAGCATAATGTACCATATACCATATGGTACTACTACTAAAGTTTTAATTTTTTTCCGCAGCAGAGCAATAACTGCCAAAAATACAGTTTTAATGGTATTTACGTATTAAGTTTTGATTAAAGTTGTAGTTGTAGTTCAGAGTTCAGTTTCAGAAATAGATTCCCTAATGACTGTTATACATTTTATTTTGTTATCTTTGTTGATAACGTCAAAAATCGCCCGATTCGTCTTTGCTGGGACGCCCTGTTTAGAATATTATACAAAACGCTGTAAAACCGCATAAAAACTTTTTTTTTGGCAACAGACCTGGCCTATCGCTTTACGTTTTTCGTGCAAATGTCAATGTCGCTTTAAAGTTGAATTTTCTACAAAATTTTGTGTTTGGGTTATTTTTACCATGTTAAAATTGTGGCTTGATTAATTGCATTAAAAAGGAGAAGAGATGACTATAAAATATATCAAAATATCATTTGTTCTTAGAATTGGTGTAAACTGTAATGCCAATCCAAAAAAAAAATCCCTAAATCAGTCATCAATTTAAATGTAAGTTTTTTTTTTAATTTTAGAGCAAAATAAAGCCCTCTAGTACTTTAGAAAACTCGCCGCACTAGAGGGCTTTATTTTGCTCTAAAATTTAAAAAAACTTACATTTAAATTGATGACTGATTTAGGGATTTTTGTTTTGGATTGGCATTACAGTTTACACCATGTTTAAAATTCTAAGAAAAAATTATATTTTGATATATTTTATAGTCATCTCTTCTCCTCGCCGCAAGCGGCTCGTTTTCTAAACTTGTACTCGTGCGCTAAAAACGTGTTATGAAACTAGTACTTTAATATACTATTAATCAGGCTTGCAAGGGCTTAAAAAAGGTCGGAAAAAAGCCGAAATGATTACCAATAAGTTATTCCTTGGCATATAGGTACACCGTTAAATGAATCAATTACAAATAATTTGGACATGGTATTGATTAAAATTATTGACAAATAAATTATATTACTCATGTTATCAATACTCGATTGTTAGTAACCACTTTAAAAACAAAATCATATATTTCTCTCTGATATCAAAAAATTTTGTTGTAATTTAGAGATAACAGATAATTTGCGAGTTTATTGCCTACCTATATATTTGTTTTGTGATAATTGTCGATGTATACATTTTAATTATAATATGGGCCTTTTTAGTAGATTTAAGGCGAAAATATCGGTGGCAAATCAAAAACCACAAAGTAAAACAAGTGTTAAGGACGTTGTGTGCCTTTCATATACCTTCCTCTCCGAGTTTGATTCTCCGTATAGATTTGAAAAATTAGGAAGTGAAATAGGTAAAATGATAATATATTATTATACAGGGTGTAACGAAAAAAGGTAGGCTGGCTACATGTAGCCATATTGCACTTACCGAAACAATAAAATATGCATATACACATATTGTCTAAAATTCTTCATCTCTGAGTTATGGCCACTTAAAGTTTTTAGTTGAGATACACTCTTGATATAGTAACACATCTTTAGCAAGTAAGCCTAAATATCTTAAACCAGAGATATTTAAGTAAGCCAAGATTAGTTTTGCCCTTGATGTCAGGTTGACAGTTAAATATCTGACTTATTGTTTTATCCAATACATACAGATAATAACTCAATTACCAGCTTTATTTTAAATAGATAAACTCAATAATAACCCCAGTGTGGCTTTTACTTTATTGAGTGGATAATTATTTATTTTACCCACTGTCACTTGTCTAATTATTTTCTTGTAAATGTCATTAAAATTTTTAATAAAAATTTGAATTTATAAGCTATTTATTGGATAAAACCTTGTATGGCACTCATGGGTAAACCGATATTGCCCTCTCGAAAATTAACCTGCTTGGCTGACGCCTCGCAGGTTAATTTTCTCATGGGCAATATCTTAATTTACCCACTAGTACCATAAATAACTATTAAATGCTTTAAATTTTCATTTCTTTTTTATTTCAAAATACAGCATTTTAAGAAAATAGGTCAGATCAAGATGACTTTAAAGTCATCAACTGTCATTACATCGAAGGCAAAAATAATCTTGGCCTACTTGATGAAGATGTGTTACTATATCAAAAGTATTTCAACTAAAAACTTACAGTGGTCATAACTCAGAGACGAAACATTTTAGAAAATATTTTAATATTTATATTTTATTATTTAAATAATATGCGTAGCCAGCCAACCTTTATTTTTTGTTACACCCTGTATTATTATAATAACTTAAATTCCCTGTTAAAAAAATAACAAATTCAATAAACACTGCATTTTTAAAATTCAGTGGGTAACCCTTAAATAAGAGAAACCTGGTTATACTACCCTATTGAAAATGACGGGTCTGTGCGGGTATAAATGTTGCATAGACCATTTATACCCGCCCAGACCCGTCATTTTCAGCAGGGTATTCACAGCGCGTAAGCGCTAGAACAGTATTATACGGTAGTTTCGAATTTCCCAAAATCGCCAAAAAAAAACGTCCTAGACAAAAAATAATAATCTTTGAAATATCCGTCTGTCCGTTCGTCCGTCCGATGTCACGATTTTTGTGGACACGATAACTCAAGAACGAATTATCCGATCAAGTCGAAATTTTCAGGAAAAATCAAGTTCTATGAGGGGAAGATTTTGAAAGTAATCCCCCCAAAAACAAAAAAGTTATGGAGGGGTTAAACTTAAAAAAAATGAAATAACTATCATTTTCATTTTTTTTTAATTCTTCGTTTTTCAAAAAAGAAATTAAAAAAAAAGTATTTGGGAAAAAATATACCATTTAATGTAAATAGTATATAATGGAGTGCGTAGCATTACATATATTCACGGCTTGTTTTATTGTTATAGTCCTCACAGCTCTAGCTAAAAGAGAATTATACGATGGTTTTGAAATTTCCAAAATCTTCAAAAATTACCGTAGATCAAATATTTTTTTACACATTTTTTTTATTGAATTCCAAACAACTTTCTAAGAAATCTGTCCGTCCGTCCCACCGGGTGTCCCATTTCTTGTGTACACGATAATACAAGAACGGAATATTTAAAATATTTAAAAATAAAGAAGTTAGTTTCAAAAAATTATAAAAAATAAACGTCTCAACCCAGAAACATAAAATTTGCATGAATTCTGTCAAAATAACAGTTTAAGGTCATATTTTGCTAAATTTTAAACGCTTCCACGTAGAAACATGAAATTTGGCACAGCTTTTCTTTGCAACAAGAGCAGATATATAGAAACATGTCTTAAAGGGAGAAAAAACTAATGTTCTATTTTTTAGGGACAAAGGAAACTAATGATGTTAACGATGTGCAAAAAACACGAGGGGTTAAGTCAAGCAAATTGCCAAAAGCTCTAAAAACGGCAAAATCCCATGAAAGTAAGTATATTTAGTAACAGAAACTACCAATAATTGTATAAATCAGAACTTTGTTTCTATATAACGTAGTCATTGGCAAATGTTGGAATACGATAAAAACGAAAACAAAAAAAAAAGTTAAAAAAACATTAATTTTTTTATACATAGAATTTTTGGCTGAATTTAAAAATGTAAAAAAATACAGGATGTTCCATTAAAAAAGATATACAGCCTGTTCCAGAACTCGCGTACCGAAATTTAAGAGGTGATTCTACATCCTTAAATATGAAAAAAAGTTTCTATAAAGGTTGGTCCGGAAATGAGCCCTAAGGGAGCTACGGCACTTCGAAGATGACGTATTGAATGGGGAACAAAAAAAAGCACCAATAAAATTTTAATGCTGCAGGGTGATTCTTCATTTAAAACTGAGCAAAAAAGTATTATACACCAAAACACCTAAATTTAATATTAAAGGAGTAATAGCCTTTTAAAAAGTAACGTTTTTGGTGGCACAAAATGTTACTTCCTCTTAATTGCATTTTTTTTTGATAACAGTTGCTCCTACAGTGTTACACTATATGATATTTTATATGTATTTTTACTCTAGAAATCTATATTTTTTACAACAAATCCAAAAAACATACACATAGAAAAGTTTGGGGCAAAAATGTTTTAAGCCTCATATATTTTGTCCGTCTGGGCACGCCTCTGGATAAATTAAAAAAATAAATTAACATAAACTTATTGCCCTTATTAATACTAGTATACATGCAAAAGCTCGCCGCTCTAGCTTAAACGGTACCCGAGTTATTAATTAAAAACCTTATTTTTATTACAATTTTAAAGGGCCCTAGATCCCTTAGGGCTCATTTCCGGACCAACCTTTATAGGAACTTTTTTTATATTTTTGGATCTAGAATCACCTCTTAAATTTTGGCATGCCAGTTATGGATCACCCTGTATCTATGCTACTTCCGGCAAAACCGGAATTAAAACAAAAAAATTAAATCCGCTATTTTATAGCCAATGTAAAATGATATAAATCACCAAAGATTCGTTTTTATCGAATGAGTATTAATCTTAATTTTTGGGGTGGACATAAATAAAACTCATCCGGTATATTCATAGTCAATATTTCGAGAGGATCTTAAACTTTTATTTTATTTCTGTATCCATAAACTATACACTATCGATTTTAAATTATAAGAAAAATGTTCATATAAAACTAAAATAGACTTTAAACATTTATGTTTTTACAGTATTATGATTGAGCCATTTCGCCTCAATGACTATTTATATCGTAAAAAATCTAAAACAGAAAATAAAATTAAAATGTTCTTATCAGGCGCACCTATTTCTAGATGCGCTGGTAAGGTATTGCGTTTAAAATAATACTTATCTGCTATATCTTCTTTACCTAAAAAATATTATTAGTCAATACCTTACCAAAGTTTAAAATTTTTGCCTAAATAAAGAATTTTCAATAAAATTCTTGACAAATCGTTAAAATAATTTTATTGAAAATTCTTTATTTAGGCAAAATTTTTAAACTTTGGTAAGGTATTGACTAATAATATATTTTAGGTAAAGAAAATATAGCAGATAAGTATTATTTTAAACGCAATACCTTACCAGCGCATCTAGAAATAGGTGCGCCTGATAAGAACATTTTAATTTTATTTTCTGTTTTAGATTTTTTATCGATATAAATAGTCATTGAGGCGAAATGGCTCAAATTAATAATACTGTAAATATATATATACGCCTCAAATAAATAATAGATTCTATTTATGTTTTTAGATATATCTGAAAGTAGTTCTGAAAGTCCAAGTGCCAAGAAGCTTTCATCGAGTTCATTTAACATTGGTAAGATCTTAACATTTAGATTTAAACCAAAAAACATATAATAATATTATATTAGGGTGGACCTTACATTTTTTATTTTGGCGGATGTTCGGCACGGGTTAGAATCTTTTGATCATTTTGAAACTTGGCACATAATTATGTATGCTCAAAAGGAAAAAAAATAAGGTTTCAAGCCCTTTAAATTTTGCACTTATACACTTTTTGGGTAATTTACGAATTTTAGGAGCCCAATTAGGACCCTTAGAGAAGTTTCAGCACTCTCATAGTTTCAGAATTTTCTAGTTAGTAGTAGTAGTAGTATTAGTAAATTTTTGGGTTGGCCAAAGCCGGACAACTAGGCCATTTCTGGCCCTTTTTGTCACCCCAGGCAATCCCATTTACTAATTTGAGTCCTCCTTGAACCTGTCTGTCCTTTCAATAAAGGTCAGGATATTGGCCCAGGGGAGATCTCTTAGTTCCTCTTGGTCGAGTCTTTGAGTTTCAAAGATTTGCAACCTGATCCTGTCGTATCTGACACACTCGGCTAAGTAATGAGAGGATGTTTCATCCTCTCCGCATAGCGGACACTCTAGAATTTTCTAGCTACACCAAAATTTTTAAAATAATAAAAAAATATAAGGTCCACCCTAATAATATTTATATACGCATTTTTTAGCAAAAGAAAATGTTATCCGAGCACCTATTAAATTGAGACCAACACCTAAATTGCCATCAGAATCCGCTAAAAAAAGTGAGTAAAACATAGTTATATGGGTCCAATTCTGGAACGTTGTGCAAATCACTGTATTGCAACAACTGTTTAACAATGTGCTACTTTCGTTCGCTAGCATTGTTATTATAATAACCCTACCCTACTGAAAATAATATTTTAACCATATAAAATCTGTTTTACTAACCGAGTTAAACCTCATAAAACTTGGATTTCCAAGTCGGTTTTATTCGGATAGTGAAACAGGTTTTATGTGGTTAAAATGTTATTTTTCTACGACTGCTTTAGAATGTAAGCAAATACACACACTTTTCAAACACAGAATGAATCCATTCTAGCTCTAGATACGGTATGAATATTCCGTATATAGTGTTAGAATGAGCACATGTAGTACCATCTTTTGTTTATAAAAGTAAAGTAAACTGTAGCAAAATTAGCAAAAATATATTTATTTTACCATGAAATATTGAATAATTTAATGCAATTTAAAGTTTTGCGTTAAAATTACATAAATTTTTTTAGTTTTTCTTAATATTTGACTAGTTTTTTATCAATTTAGTTCAAAAAATTAAAACTGCTCCATCTATTGTTAAATATTTAAACCTGATATATGTCACAACAATCTGACATAACCTTCAATTTTTGCATTATAATTTGTAAATATGTGCTAAAATTAAATAAAAATCTTTTTTAAGTACTGATTTGATAAAATTATTAAATAACATTAATTGCTTTATTTAAAAATATGTGTTTTGTTGCATTTACAATGTCGAGTCACAAAAAACATTGTTTTTAACCGGTCGCAGTTTAAAGCAATACAGTGTTTCATATTTGCAGTCCAAGAAAAAGTATAGTCTATAACACGTATGGAATAGTCATTCCGCGCTCGCGGGACCGTCATACTCGCCTGCCGGCTCGTATGACAAACTTTCCGCTAGCGAGGAATATTTTCTATTCCATACTAGTTATAGAATATACTATTTCAGCAGGGTATTACATCGTATCATGGCCATACGAGTTTAACACTTTCGCTGCGTTTATTCAGAATGTTGGGCACCCACCAACCTAAGTGTTTTTGTTCGAAAATATTGCCGCCATTTTACTATCGTAAAAATGCAGCGAATCGGAAACTGCAAGAATTTTGTCCCGGACCCTACGCAACACGCTGACAAACACGCGCATTTACCTCCCTACAATGCTGCTTTGAAACTGATGCATATAATTAACAAAGTCATGCGCAGCGAAAGTGTTAAGGAAGCCGTAAATCCGTTTACTAAGTCAATCTCCCTAGGAATCCTAAATCTCCCTATTTTGGGGTTTGAATTTGTGAAACTAAATTGTATATTTTGGAGCATTCGTTTTAGCTAGTATCCTTTAAATAAACTGGATTAATTTTTTAGCGGATGAAAATGACAAAGTTGTGTCAAAAACGAAAGAGGTTACACCCAAACAAAAACCGAACACAAGACCTCAAAGAAAATCTGCAACATTCAATGAGAGTACGTAACTCCTAGTAACAATTTTTGTCAAGTCTTGAGCAAGTCTGGCTCAAGATTCTTGATCAAGTAAGTGCATCCAGATTTTGACAATTCTGGCGCAAGATACTGTCGACAGATTCTTGCTCAAGAATTGTCAAAGAATTGCTACAGATACTTCGTCAAGATTCTTGGACAAGTCTTTAGCAAGAATGTAGCAAGCAAAATTGACAAGAAATCGAAAAGCGATCTCTATCGTGACCAAATTGTACTTGTTCGAGTAGGTCAAGATTCTTGACCAAGAATCTTGTCAAATTGCTTGCTACAGACTTGACGAACAGACTTGACAAAGTATTGCTAAACGCTCTGCTTCCAGAATCTTGCTAAAGTCTTGCCCAAGTCTGGATACAGAATCTTGATTAATTATCTTGCTCAAGAATTGTCAAATTCTTTACAAAGAACTTTGTCAATTACTCTGGTCTAGAAACTTGTCCAAGTTCAAGGTACAGAGCTGCAAGTTCTTCATTATTAATTTACGAAATACATTTTTTAGGTGTTGATATTATTCCTGAAAATTTAAAAGTTAATAAACTATCATCAGGTTCATTTAAAGAAGGTTCGTATTATACTACTTTGACATAACCAGGCCCTGAGAGTGGTGGGTCCCAGGCCCTGGTAAAAAAAATGTTTTTTGAACCAAAATGCGTTTAAAATAATATTCTTTTATGCAGTTTGTGAAGCGCGCAAAAATACGTAAGAAAAGTATGATATGTAAAATCAGTAAAAAAAACACCTAGTTTGAATTTTGCAAACTAGATGGCTCTAGTGTACAATAGTGCCGATGTTTTGACAGGGTGCTTGCAACGTTCCATCTAGTTTCAGGCTATAATCTTAAAATATACCCCCTCCACCTAATGATTTAAACCACCAAAACTACAAGCAGCTGTATTTTTGGTAATTTTGCTTTTAAGCAAATGTTTTTAACATAATAATTCATAAAAAGGCTCTCCACCTGCGGTCTCGACCTTTTTATAATGAATTATAAAATTTTAAACATTTTCTAAGCAAAATTAACAAAAACAAAACTACTTGCAGTTTAGCCAGTTATATCATTAGGTCTCTATTTTATTTTAGATGAACTCCCGGAGAAACCCAAAGAACCACGTACAATTTTGAAGCAGTCAACAAAATACGCCGTAAGAAAATCTTTGTCTAGTTCATTTAATGAATCCAAAGATAATGACACCCCAAGGGTAAAACCACTCAGGAAACAACCCGTGCCTGTTGAGGCACCAAGAGTAAAACTACTCAAAAAACAACCTGTCCCTGTAACAGACGAACCTACGGATGATAATGATTTCCAAACGCCTAAAGAAATAAACAACAAAGATAAAATGTATGAAAACATTAACAATTATCATCAAAGTTATGATACACAATCAACTTTGATACATATGACAGCTAGCCATGAAGATAATTATGAGACTACTCCTGAAGTGACACCAAAAGATGGAGGGAGAGCCAATTTTTTGAAAAATATAACAGAACCGGAAGAATTCGAAGTGAATTTTGTTCAACACAAAAATATTCCTTCGGTGGAAGAGACCAAACCAAAAGATGGAGGGAGAGCCAATTTTTTGAAAAATATAACAGAACCGGAAGAATTCGAAGTGAATTTTGTTCAACACAAAAATATTCCTTCGGTGGAAGAGACTGAAGATGAACTCTCAATTGATGAGAATTATGAAAAGCCGGAAATTTCTGGGTACAGCAGTACCGCCGCTAAAATATTCTTTGGTGATGATGATGATGACGACGACGAAATCTATGAGCCAGTTTTTTTAAGTCCAAAGGGTTTAAAAAATGGTGACGACAGCAGTTTCTAACAAAGTTAAAAAAATATTTTATAAACTAACTAAAAAAATATATATAAAATATTTGACTATTCCTTAAAACTACTTTTGTTTGATTAACTCAGTCGTCCCTCCGAAGGGACTGATCGATTTCATGCTTTTTAGCACTCTTCAGAGCCACATATCGGTAGTAAGGACAACTACGAAAATCCAATCCTTTCCATATATCTCTATATGGTTTAAAAATTGTTGTAAGGAATAGTAAAAACAGATAGCGACATCTACTACTAAAAGCAGAGACTGGAGGTTTATCCAGTCTCTGCTTTTAGCAGTATATGTCGCTAGCTGTTCAAAAGTAGTTTTAAGGAATAGTAAAATATTTTATATAGATTTTTTTAAAATTGTAAATATCAAACAATTTAATTTAGTTAAAAAAAATTAATTTTAATGAAATCACAACATCCTTTGTGTTTTAAATTATTATTAAAATGTCATAATTATTATTAATAAAAATTTAAATTAAATATTTCGAGGATTATGTTTTAACGTTTTTATGAACCAATCATTTAACAATATTTCTGACCACGTTGTTTATTTCTATCCAATCATATTACAGTTATATCGGGAATTTTCTACTGTTGAAAATTCTAGTGAGAATCGCTGTAGTATTTTGTTTTTCAGTAATTTCTCTTTTACAACAAAATTTCATACCTAAAACTAATTAATAATTAAATATGAATATATTACTATTTATAATTATTATTATTACTTTATTATTTATCAAAAAATACCACAAAATATTCTTTTTATAAAATGCAATGACAGTTTTTCTAGGTTGACTTTTTAATATGAACTAGCCTAGCGCGGTACCTACCTAAGTGACTGAACTATTGACAGAACCGTAATTTGCAATTTAAAAATGGACAAAAAAAGGTTTTAGTTTAACAGTTGAGAATGGAATTAAATGGACCAAATTAAAGAATATGTCCATAAAAATATTAAGATAAGTAATAAAACAATTTATATAATTTTGCGACGGAAAAAATACAAAAGTCGGTTTGACATAAATCGTTAAAAAATAAACTTCTGAATGACACATGATTCTTCGAATTATCGTAAAAAATTCAGTTTTCATTCAAATTTGCTGTCAAAGGAAATAATTACTCCAGGGGCATCGCCCTGCATTGACCGGTGTTACCTGTAGTTTCTGGGACAGACCCATGACGTGTTATAAAAAGTTATAAGCAGCAAATAGGATTAGATGAAAAATATATTCTGAAACATATTATTCTTACAAAACATCAATTCCGATTAGGAATATTAAAATAAAACAGCGCAAACATGAAAATTTTTAACTGGCGTCACGTGACAGGGCGTTACATTTGTTTACGGAAACATAAAATAGTATATTGTTTTACTAAGAGGAAAAGTGAAGCTTTTTTTACTAGTCTGTAGAATTTACGGACTTTACGGACGCGAAGCGGAGTCCGGAAACTAGTGACGAGTAAAAAAAAGCACTTTTCCTCTGAGTGAAACATACTATTTTTTCTTCAAGCATCCTATATATTTTTTTTGAATAATAATTTATGAATTTAATTTATTCAGTAATAAAGTATGTTTTTTATTAAAATAGGCCAATAATACCCTTTCGAAATAAACTTAAACCTTCCTTATCTTATTTTAATTTTTTTTCGTAGGCTAAATCGTACACTTTTCGCGATTTCGATGGTAACTTGTCTAATTGCATTTGCAATTTCGGAGAGATTTGTAGGTGTATAAACCATATATTCTTCTTTAATCATTTTTAATCAATTTCACACAAGGTTTTTGCACAGAATCTCGAGTCAACCACCTGTTTACATAATAAACAAACAAGTTTGAAGTATGGCTGTCATCAAAGTCAAAGAGTGCTGCCGCTGGTGGTTTTGCTAACTTTTAACAAGGAACTCATTTTTTTATTGTAAAAAAATAGATCACTTCTAACTAGTGTTCAGTTATAAAATATGAACATTTTAGTATGCTTGAAGAAAAAAAATATTTTATTAGATGGTTACAGCTACCAAACATTTTTTTTAGTTGGACACAAATGTTCTCTTACAAAACAAATACATTTACACTTACTACTGTTGACTAAAATGTTTTTGCGAGCCCGAAATTCAAAAGTGCTTGTAAATAAATTTTTACCCAGATACTGAAAGTATAGAACAAAATAAAATAAAACTTACCTGTATAGCTTAACCATTGGAAAAAATATACACAACTTCTGATGCAACTCACAAAATTCTTTGTAGGTTCTCTGTATCTCCATTGGCTGATTTTGATGGTCGCGGTAAATCCGCAAAACGTAAACATAATATTTATCCGGATCGTATCTTTTCCTGTACATCACAACTTCTACGTGAGTGAGTCGGCCATCAGTTTGGACACTGAAAATAAACTGTTTAAGAAAAACATTCTCAGGACCATATTACCTAGGTACTTTTGACAAAAAAATTACGAGGTGGTATTACGGCCGAAGATCATACGGCCGAAAGCGAGGTTTGTAGTAGTGGCAGCACTGATTTCAGTGGCTCTCAAAGCGTAGGTAAGTATTTATACATTGAGATATATAACTGGTTGCTTATTACTATTCTCTGAAAATTAATAAATATAATAAAATAATTGTTGAAATTTTTAGAACAAAATTTTTTTAAAATACTCACGAATTTCTGGTTAGTGTTTTTTTTTAATGGGTGCGTTGGTTTACGTTAACAATGGTTTGGTTTGGTAGTTTGCTGGTTTGGTGATTTTTTTTAATGGGAGGCATTTTTCAGATACGATATTTCAAAATTAAGAAGGCGATATATTTTAAGTATCAAATAGGATTATATTTAGGCTAAATAATTTAGCTTTAGCTAATTAAATAATAAATACTCGTCTATTGAGAACCTCTGGAGAATACAGTAGAGGGTGTAAAAGCATTTCTTCGACCGTATGATCCAGACTCAAAAATTAATGTAATACAAAGAACAATATAAATTTATTATTCCATAAATCTATTTTCTAATCATCGTACAGAGTGATATTGGTAGACTGACAGTTTCGGGCTTCTGGTCCTCTTCAGTACCAACTATTTTAGACTTTATTCGCAAAAGGAATATATTAATTAGACTGATGTAGACTTGTGCGCCATCTATTGCTAGAGGTAGACAACTACTGATACCTCTCCTAGTCTGGAGACTTTGAATGGTAGCAATTCTCCATTTGCCCCCTTGCCGATCAACATTTTTTTTTTTGCTCAAAATGGATTTATATCGACATAAAACGTTATAAAACGCAAAAAAAAAATGAATTTTTTTGCACGAATACAAGGCTTTCCCAAAATTTTGAAAATGTTCAAAATGGGAAATCAAAATATATCTTACCTGTAAGTCCTCGGCACAAACGACAGCAAATTGCCGTCAGTCTGATCCGCACTAAATCTGAGTTGAGCAAGGTTGTGCAAAAAGAAATTGAATTGTGTGAACCACGATTTGAGCGAGCTTTCGATCATCCTTGCAAAATACGCTGCCGCTTCGGGATTGGACAGGGTTGGTAGTAAAGCTCTGTGAATATAACTCACAGACTCTGTGGTGATACCTACCATTCCAGAAGAAGCCATCTAAAAAAATTAAAAATTAATCAAGATAATATCTTATACACTGCCAGACTTTAAATTCGGGACACTTAAAAAAATGCATTTTTTAAATACAAATATTTCGAAAACTACTTAATGGATTTGACTGAATCATTTTTTGTTTAAACTTGAACATTTTCTACTTTTGCTTTTATTTAGAATGATTAAAAAAAGTTTTGTTTTTGTATTAACAGCAACAAATAATGTACAACTATGTTTTTTGCCCCATTTTCTAGGACTTGCATGGTACGCCACTGCCACTTATCTGACCCTCACCTCCTCATTACATTATTCACTACACGCTCCTATATTATATATAATAGGGGACACATGCGTGGCATAATTTACGACTGGCCTCTAATACTTACTAGTGTAAAAATATATAAAAATAGATTTCCATTATTCCTAATTATATTAAATGCCTGACAACACAAATCTACGAATTTGTGGAATTGTTCCGAGGGCCTATCTCCCCCGTTAATCACATAAGCCATGTCGGACGTTAAAACAAACGGTGCTCGGTCCCTAAAATTAAAAAGAGGTATTAATGTTTTTAGTATTTTACCTGGCAATTAAGTTCTAGGATTGACAAGTTACAAATAAATTTTTTTCATATTTTTATAATTTTATGACATTTTAATCAGTTTAGGACGATACTAGTATGTTTAGATTATTTTAAGATATTTAAAATTATTAGTATTTTACTACAAATAAAAATATTTTTTAGAACTTCAGGACATTTTGAAAATTTTAGGACGATTTTACCTGGCAACTAAATGACAGGATTGACAGACTTTCGAGTAAAATTACCTGGCAACTAAACTCCAGGATTAACAGGGTTATATACAAATAAAAATTGAAATATACAGGATGTCCCAGAACTCGCGTCCATCCTTGAAGCTACATATGGACCATGAACTTGCAATACCTCCTAAGTGTGAAACGTCAAAATTTTCAGGAGCGACGAAAAACAGTTCTTAGAGTTGCTGTTTACTCTATTTTTAATATTTATAGCAATATAAATAAAGTGGTTTCAGGTTACTTAAAGATGTTTTAGTCATACATTTAAACTATTTTAGCTCACGGCTACCCTTAAAAAACTTAAATGGAAAGTCAAATCACCCCGGATTTTTTGATTTTAGGTTGTTTTTGGGACATTTCCAAACAGTTTTTGACGAAAATTGAAATCGCTCACGAAGCCGTTTTTAAATAAAGTAATTTTTCTTCTTCTTAAAGTTTTTCCTGACATCGCAATACGGAGTTTTTTCTATGACAATAGTCTAGTTACTACCCCCGATACTCAATATAATCACGACCCTTCACACGCCTACTTTGTTAATGTCCAAAATTACGGTCATCTTATTTTGGACCTTAATAAAGTAGGTGTGTGAATGGTCGTGATTATATTGAGTATCATGGGTAGTACCTATGCTATAGGGTGTTTCATAGAAAAAACTCCGTATTGTGATGTCAGGAAAAACTTGAATAAGAAGAAGAAGAAGAAGAAGAATGGCAACCTAAAATAAAAAAATCCGGGGTGGTTTGAATGTTCATTTAACTTTTTTAAGGCTAGCCGTAAGTATTCATACCTTTTAAAGTTTCCAAACATTTGTGCATCCCCCAAAAATTTACCAAAATCAATATGAAATAAATGACCAGAAGTTTTTAACATAATGTTATCATTATGTCTATCACAGATTCCCAAAATATAAGTAACAACACAATAACCTGCACAAGAAGCTAAAAAAATATAAAATTTATTATTTTTAATACCCTGAACTCAAAAAAAAACTTGGGCAAAACTTTAGATATGCAACTTTTTTGGAGTTCAGTGCAATTTTTAGTAATAATAAAACAGCCCTACATTTTTGGTAAGGCATATCAGAATAGTCGTTTGTATAAAATTTTGGGTTGTCAAAAACGAGTCTGACTTCATATTTGCTCTATTACGTCAATACTTTTTTTTAAAGGCAGGTCAGCAGTTATTTTCTAAGACTAGTTTAGAATAGAATAATTCTCGCTCTTGTGATAGAATAAGCACATGTGGCGACCTTTTAATCTTATTAATAATTATAATAAAATTTAAATGATCAATAATGACACTGACATGACTTAAGTTTGGACCGCAGTAATATAACAAAAAGAAAAGAAAATTATTAAGAAATTCTGTAGTGGAAGAAATAGTAGGTATAGTCTGAAACACGTTATCCATATCAATATTCTACACTCGTGGAACCGTCGGCTCGTGTGTCAAAATTTCCAATCTTGTAGAATATTTATTATTCCAGACTTGTTAATACTATTCTATACAGTTTTGGGTGGCTGAAAACGACTTGCTCCATCACATTTTTTTTTGAGGGGCTGTGTAATTTTTTATTGTAATTAATATTATTAATTAAATGTATTTTTTTAACAAGAATTTACTTTTTGTAGCATTTTTTTACCTGTAAAATTTTCAACAGCTCTTGCATACTCCAACTCTGAAGGGTTATGCTTGGCTAACCATTCGGCTATTGGTTTATCCTTAAATGAGCCGGTTAAACCGTGCTCGACTTGGATTTTTCTTAAAGTATCCGCCTTGGTAACCATTTCAATCATACCTAAAAAGAAAGAAGGCTGATATGATTATCTATCGCTATATCTCGTGTTTAAGTTACCTAATTATATTTTTTAATATATTTATCATTTTGAAAATTCAAGTTAGGGATTTTTAAATGATAATTATCAGGTGGTATTTCGTTCCTGCGCATATCGGCAGAACAAAGCCACGCATTCATACATTAATTTGCAGACAAGCAACAAGTCGGTTAAAAAATGTCGAATTAGCGGTCGTTCATGTACGCTATTAATAAATTCACGTGATAAGTAGGTATCATGTAACACATCTTCGTTAATATATTTGTCCTGAAGCCTATTCATGGTGTCAAATACTCTCGTTCCAAACCCATATTTATCCTCACTGCTTCAACATCAAGAAGAAGCCGCCTGTGCACAGGAACATCACGTACATAAAAAACAAGGTCAGTGATATTCCTTTTTCCCTTCTATACCCTCATTTACCCTAAAAATTAGCAGTTCACTAGTTCTCGTTTAGTTTCGTTGATTTAAAGTCGCTATATGCTAAGTTAGAAGAGTTATCGAAGGCATAGTTTTTTATCTAACTTGGATCTCGTAAACTATTATTCCTATGACAAAAATAATTAAAAATGTTTTTGTGGGAAATTTAAAATGCATGTATTGTTATCCTACGATAAATATTAAGCGAGTTATCTCCAAAAATATTATTTTTTGCCCCCTCATCATACTCTATTAATAATATATTCCCCTTTTTTTTCAACACTTTTTTCGAAAAATGAAAAATTAAAAAACAAAATAAGCAATGTTCTGTTCTGTATCTGCCAGGACAGGGGAATTTAAAACTAAAAACGACATATATATTTCAGAAAAAATTAAAAACAAACGTCAAATCATCATTAAATTTTGGAAAAAAAAACACTTAGTAGTAATATTTAATTCTTTTCAAAACACACCTCTCTTTTTTCTTGTCGGTATACAATTAAACGTAACCATTTTCAAATCTAAACCATGATTCAACCATAATTTATCCATCAACCTAACCATCTGCAACGTCAACATATCCTGCTGCAAGTCATCCCCAACTTTATAAATCGCAGGAATCACAGAACTGTCCTTCATTTTAAAATTAATTTTCAACGGAAGCGTGTTTGAGGGAAAGTAGGAACTCGATTCAACGTCAATTCCGGTTACTTTTAGTGTTGGGGAAAGTGGGAGGCTGGTAGGGTTGTCCATTAGTTGGTCGTTGATACCGTGTAGTTTGTTTTGCAGGATTGTGTTCCTGTGGCTTTCCTTTGTGTTTTGTACCATTTCCGCTACTTCATTTAATCCCTTAAAATATGTATAAAAATCACTCAAATAAATTAAAACTTAGGGTTCCATATCAGTTTATTGTTAACTTAAACACCTAGATATTTATTTATATTATATAAAATTGGAAGACAATCGATTAATGTTTAACATTTTTGTATATTTTCCACAGTCATTTATCAAAATCAATTGGGGAAACTATAAGTTCCATGTCGGTTCTTTGTCACGTTAAATACCTAGTCAGATTCTTAATTGTTGGTAAATAACCAAGTAAAAAAAAATAATGTCAATTGTTTGATACATTACATGCCTAGATATGTTTTCATAGTAAATAATGCTTAACAGTTTGTTTAACTTACATAATTATATTTTTTAAACTTTATTTTGAAAATTCAAATCTAGGAATTTTTGAGAACTATTCAGTTGGTATTCCGTCCAAACCAAGAACCCATCTCTTTGTGCACAGAAGATAAGGACATCAGGAACCAAGGTCAGTGAAATCCCTATTTATCCCTTCTTACCCCTTATTTAACCCTAAAAAGTTAACAGTCCACTATCTCTCGCTTCGTTAATTAAAAGTCGCTATATGCTAAGTTAGAATAGTTATCGAAGGCATAGTTTTTTTTATCTAATTTAGACACAGTTTATGTTACTAATGGATGTGAAAGTTTATCGGGTTCAGTCTTTTATTATGTGTTATTTTTCGAAAACTTAAGTCATAAAACGTGAACTTAGTTTTTATTCTTTATAAATACCTCTGTTAAAAATTGTTGAGACAGGAAACAATTTCTTAAAGATTCTCCACAAATTTCCAGTAACGCTCTCAATAACAATTTCATTCTCCTATGGTGCCTAACTTCGGATACGTCTACTTCTTCATTTAATGATATTTCTGAGACACAGTTCTAGAAAGAAATAACATTACTTTTTGATAAGGGTAAACAAATATATCTGACCATGTTAAAATAAAATACAGGGTGTTTTTTTACCGGAAACTTTCAAGTATCCCGAATACTATGCATTATAAAAAGAAAAAAAAAAGATGTTTATTTTAATGGGGGAAACAAAATGGCGTATTTATTTTTCACGGATATTTACGTTTTCAAGGACATTTTAAGGTCAACTTTGTTTTTAGAAGAAACATATATATTTTTTACAAAGGATTTTTTATTTTTTTAAGGGGAATTAAATAGAATTAAAAAAATATGTTTCTATAAAAAAAAACAACGTTGACCTTAAAATGTCCTTGAAAACGTAGATACCCGTAAAAAATATATACGCCATTTTGTTTCCTTCATTAACATAAACAACTTTTGTCCAGATTTTTTTTTTCTCTAATGCATATATGCATAGTATTCGAGATATTTGAAAGTTTCAGATTAAAAAAACACACTGTAGAAATATATTTTTAATTTAAATAAAGACCTGAGGTTTGATTAGTACCACGGCAATATATTTTGGAAGAGAAAGAGTAAAAAGACAATTCTTATTAAAAGATTCAGTTTCAGCGAGCCTAAAAACCTTTATGTCTTTTTATAACTTTTATAACACAAATTTTTACTAAAATATTTTAAACTTAAAGTATACCTCCGGGGATGCAGATTTAAATTCTGTTTTCGCAAAACGGTTACAAATATTGGTTTGGACTTTTTAAAATACATAAATTGAAAAATTTATAACTCACTTGTGGAAACCCTCCTGGTAAATTATGACTTAGCAACCAAAACAGATAGTGAGCAAATCTCGGCGACCTTAACGAGCGATCCAAGAGGAATTTGGCTAGCTCCGAATTTTCGTAAGTTTCTAATTTTAATGCAACCACAAGCTGAGGTAGATAATCAACTAGCTCGTCATTGGTTAGACTATGAATCCATTTTACAGCCATTTTTCTAACTTCAATGTCTGGAAATCTATAAAACAAATATAAACTATGAGCTAGTAGCTACTAAAAGCTTTTTGAAAGCTTGATTTATCAACTCATGTGTGAGCTATAAGAGACGTGTTTTCAAAACGTTCTAGACTTATCGTGGTCACGAATTTTTCGGACAGACAGAATTATAGGTCTGCCTATCATGACAGACTGCAGTCAGTCTGCAATGTAAAAACTGTTGAATCTACCCTTATTTTTTTAAAAATAAAAACAGTTTTATTAATATTATTGAATTTTTCTTGTTTTGTTTCCGCGAAGCATTTTTTCAGTTTTTCTTTGGTCTGTTGTTAGTATTAGGGATTTGGGTGTTACATTCGATGAGAAATTAAACTTCAAGACCCATATTACTAATATCTGTATTAAGGCTTCTGAGATTATTATTATTATTATTAGTACAAAAAGGCAGAGGCATTAATGCCTATTATGCCCAAGTATTATTACAAATATAAATAGATAATATGAAATATAAAAATTGAAACATTTAATATAAAATAAAAGTTTGATGTCTACCATCATAACGATTTTTAAAAGAATTTACTGACGAGGCGGAGATAGTTGATTCAGTTAGAGAGTTCCAGAAGCTAAAGACACGATTAGGTAGAAAATATTGCCTAATAGTGGTAAAATAAAGTTCACGTGAAAGTTTTAATGTATGACCACGTCTGGTATTGTCCAAATTACGAGTAAAAAGTTCATTTAAATAAACTGAAAAGTCACAATTGATGATACGGTAAGTGTAGATAAGGTCCCCACGGCTTCTTCTTTCAGAAAGACGGGGTAAACCAAGTCGTAGGTTTTATTTTAAGAAATTGTTTAGATCTTGATATCAATACAATACGTTGCTCATATGTCACTTGTCAGATCTAATTTAAAATACTGTTCAGTTGTCTGGTCACCGTTTTACCAAAATAATATTTATACATTTGTATATACACGCATTTAACCCTCAGTTTTTATAAAAACTGTAGCAAAAAACACTTTTATTTACAAACAAGATAGTTTTTACATATTACATCGGCACTTAGTGCTACTAAGAGTGCCGATGTATTGAAATCTTCGCCGAAAAGTCAAAATCTTTGACCACGTTTTTTTTTTCACATTTCTCGACGTTTTAGACCATTCTGAGTCGAAATCAGTAAAAAAATTTTTGCGTCCGTCTGTCTGTCTAGGTGAAACTCTCTAACTCTATTTCTACATGAGATATCGATTTGCGGTTTTTTGCATATTGTTTCTTATCGTATTCCGAAGAGCTGATTAGATTTTGGGGGTAAACGATTGGGGGTAAGGGGGTAAAAATAGGGTAAAACTCCTATTTTTAGCGTTTTTTGTTTATAATTAAAGCAATTATTATTGTATTTGGTTAATTTAGCACTTATATAAAAGATTATTTTAAATTGGTCAAAAAATGTTATAAACAACGTTTTCCTAAAACGCATTGTTTTCGAGATATTGGCGTTTAAAGCAGTAAAGGGTTTTTTTAGCATATCTCACATATTTATAACCCGATTTCAAAAAATTATATTTTAAATAAAAGCTCTTTTTAAGCCCTATAAAAAATGTTATATACAGTTTTTTGCTAGAATATAATGTTTTAAAGATACAGAATTTAAAATCAAACAAAACACCTAGTTTGAAATTTGCAAACTAGATGGCTCTAGTGTACAATAGTGCCGATGTTTTGACAGAGTGCTTGCAACGTTTCATCTAGTTTTACATATATCTTTAATAGTAAAAATAAAGATCACTTACGTTGGTAGGAGTAACTGAAGAGCATCTATGGATTTTAATGGTTTCCAGTTGTGTAACATCCCATGTAAATCTGTCAAACATGAATATGACCAACTGTGAGCGGCTAAAAGTACTTTTGGCAAAGCTTCTGGAAACTGGTATAAATAGTGCCGTTTTTCCCAAAGAACCTAAAACAAATATGAAGTTTTATTAGCAACGATGGAAAAAGCAACAAATATATTAATCTTATGGCAGTTATGCAAGTTATACAGGGCGTCCCAAAACTCGTGACCATCCTTAAAGGTACTAAAACAAAAAGAAGTTATTATAAACGTAGACCCGCAAATTTCTCCTTGACGAGTTATGGCCTATTAAAGGGGATATTAAAAATGGGGTTATTTAATATCTCTGGAGCCCTTTGAGCTAGAGGAACTAGGTTTTGCATGTGGTTTAGTATTATTAAGGTCAATTATTTTAAGTTATTTTAGTTTGTAAACTACACCGAAAACGTCCAAACTCGCGACCATCCTTAAAGGTACTAAAACAAAAAGAAGTTATTATAAACGTAGACCCGCAAATCGCTCCTTGGTGAGTTATGGCCTATTAAAGGAAATACTAAAAATGGGGTTATTTAATATCTCTGGAGCCCTTTGAGCTAGAGGAACTAGGTTTTGCATGTGGTTTAGTATTATTAAGGTCAATTATTTTAAGTTATTTTAGTTTGTAAACTACACCGAAAACGTCCAAACTCGCGACCATCCTTAAAGGTACTAAAACAAAAAGAAGTTATTATAAACGTAGACCCGCAAATCGCTCCTTGGTGAGTTATGGCCTATTAAAGGAAATACTAAAAATGGGGTTATTTAATATCTCTGGAGCCCTTTGAGCTAGAGGAACTAGGTTTTGCATGTGGTTTAGTATTATTAAGGTCAATTATTTTAAGTTATTTTAGTTTGTAAACTACACCGAAAACGTCCAAACTCGCGACCATCCTTAAAGGTACTAAAACAAAAAGAAGTTATTATAAACGTAGACCCGCAAATCGCTCCTTGGTGAGTTATGGCCTATTAAAGGAAATACTAAAAATGGGGTTATTTAATATCTCTGGAGCCCTTTGAGCTAGAGGAACTAGGTTTTGCATGTGGTTTAGTATTATTAAGGTCAATTATTTTAAGTTATTTTAGTTTGTAAACTACACCGAAAACGTCCAAACTCGCGACCATCCTTAAAGGTACTAAAACAAAAAGAAGTTATTATAAACGTAGACCCGCAAATCGCTCCTTGGTGAGTTATGGCCTATTAAAGGGAATACTAAAAATGGGGTTATTTAATATCTCTGGAGCCCTTTGAGCTAAAGGAACTAGGTTTTGCATGTGGTTTAGTATTATTAAGGTCAATTATTTTAAGTTATTTTAGTTTGTAAACTACACCGAAAACGCGCTTAGGCGTGCGAAAACTTTTTTCAGTGTAATTTTTTTTGCATTTTTTTTACAAATTATGGATTCTTTGAGTAAAAATACACGAAAAGATTCTCTTAGTGTAATACTGTAAAAGCAACTGTTTTCGAGGAAAATCCATTTAAAAAAATACAGGACATGCCCCTAAAAAGTGTTACTATAACGCACTTAATATCTATTTTTGAGATAGGGTGTAACAAACTTTGTTTTTAATGTGGAATCGATCTGCAGTGTGAAATTATTTTATTCGCCCTTTTTTTCGGTACTATTTAAGGGACCTATATTCAATTGGCCGTAACTCCCTTCAGGATAGTCGCAAGTTCTGGGACACCTTGTATAATTAATAAACCTTGATAAAAACACCTTTTTAAACTTACCTCTCTTATTTCTAACGGTAATTTATACAACATATCATGCTCAAAGATATCCAACAGCTGTTGCTGTGTCTGTGCGTCCAACGTTTGGAAATCGGCCACCGGTACTTTTAAATCGGATGGAGTCTGGGGGAATTTGAGTTTGGTTGGAACTGCAATTTCCACGCCCACCATGGGATGGTCCATGTCCGGATGTACGCCGGCCGCTGGTGCTGGGCCGTAAGCGTGACTCGTTTCTTTGGGCCAGATGCTCAGTAACATACTCCCTTGGGCCATAATTCTGAAATACAAAAAAACGTTCTTTATATGCATTATAAAATGTTGCAAAATCTATAATATTTGTCTGTTTCTTTAAAAGTTAAAAAAGCTTTTCTTTTTTAACCTAGGTTAGAAATGAATTCATATCTAACCTGTTTTTTTGCTTTTGGTTTGCGACTAAAAAAACCTAACTTTTTAGTTTATTTCTACGAAAAACAATAAGAATACTTATTTATGGTACTAGAGGGTAAAGTAAGATATTGCCCATGAAACATTAACCTGCGAGGCGTCAGCCAAGCAGGTTAATTTTCGAGAGGGCAATATCGGTTTACCCATGAGTGCTATACAAGGTTTTATCCAATAAATAGCTTAGAAATTCATATTTTTATTAAAAATTTTAATGAAATTTACAAGATAATAATTTGACAAGTGACAGTTGAGTGGGTAAAATAAATAATTATCCACTCAATAAAGTAAAAGCCACGCGGGGGTTATTGTTGAGTTTATCTATTTAAAATAAAGCTGGTAATTGTCTTATTATCTGTATGTATTGGATAAATATTATTACCCTTCATAGTTAAAGAACTGTACAGAAGCCCAACCAATTTCTTCTTGTTGATATCTAGGTGTGGCAGAGTTATCTTCGTTCTCTGTATTTGTTTCTAACGTTCTCCCGTATACAACTAAAACCAGTCTTGATTCTCTTGCTAATGAATTAATTGGAACATCAACTTGAAACCTAAAAAATATAAAATATATGTATATTATTAGGGTTGACTTTATTTTTCTTATTGGTTTAAATTCGTAAATTTCAGAGTTAGGGGCAACTTTGACGGATTTTCAGCGCGGGTTAGAATCTTTTAATCATTTTGAAATTTGGCACATAATTTTGTATGCTTAAAAGGAACAAAATAAAATTTCAAGCCCTTTAGATTTTTTACTTATAGAAAAATTACAGACAATTTTCAACGATTTTTTACGATTATGGGTAATTTTACGAATTTTAGGGGCCCAATTAGGACAGAGAAATTTGATCACTCTCATATCTTCAGAATTTCCTAGTTACACCAAAAAGCCCAAAGAAAAATTTTAATATAAAAAAAATATAAGGTCCACCCTAATATATTAAATTATATTTAAAATATCAAAAAACTGCCAGTATCATGATAGTTAGCCTTAATAGGGCCAGTTTTTTATTGCGCAATTTTTTCAGCCTGACTACCAGTTGGTATAAAAATATAAATAAAATTATTTTAACTGGTACTTTATTTCAGATCAATTTAATCAAATGCTTTTCACAGGTCTATATAAATGGCAAGTATTAAAAAAAAACATAACTGAGAACGCTTTAATTATTTATGTACCTACCTGAAAAGTATTTGGGCATAAGTCAAACGTAAAACCAGTGGACTTAAGCTAGTCTGCCTCTCAGGTACAGATTTTTTCTTAAAATTTTAGTTCTTGTATAGCTGACTTTAGTTTGGATCTTTTTAATTGATTTTTACTCACCAATGGTCAAAAACTATTCTAGAAGGCCAAGATTGATCCTGTTCCTGTTTTTCACTTGGTTGTGATAATACTGGTTGGCCCATGGGTCTCATACCATGGTAAATTTGTGCGGCAATTATGTACGAATCGTGTTTCCATTTTATTGAAGGTCTGTATATTGCGCATATTCTTATAACTATATCATCCGATACGTCTTGGATTGACTTATAAACTAAAAATATACAGTTTTTTTTTTTCAGAATGAATTGTCATTTGCTCTAGTTATAGAGGGTGATCAGTAACTGCCATGGCAAAATTTAAAAGTCGATTCTACATCCAAAAATATCAAAAAAAGTTTCTATAAAGGTTGGTCCGGAAATGAGCCCTAAGGGAAAAAAGTTCAAACGGCCCTTCGAAGATGACATATTGAATGGGGAACAAAAAAAAGCACCAATTAAATTTTAATGCTGCATTTAAAACTGAGCAAAAAAGTATTCTTCACCAAAACAGTGTATTTAATACACGAATATACGTAAATATTCACGTATAGTTAAAAAATATCTGTTTTTTTTTTTGTATATTTTTTTTCTATTTTAACTTACCATCAGGTGAAACGTTTGGATATTTAATTTCAAAATCTACAGTGTACACTTGACAATACATTTCGATTAAATTTTGGATTGCTAGCCTTATACGATTACAACTACTTCTTATAACTTCACAAAACGACTGAAATAATAATAATAATTAATAAAACCTCCAAGTGTTTAAAATACATAATACATATCGTCGGCTTACAAAGACTAAAGAGCACTAAGTCCAAAAACATGGTTTTGAGATATCGACACTCCCAAGCAACAAGGACGTAACTCAAGTTAGACCCATTTTGAGATATACTCATAGGCAAACGCCTTGAAAAAAGACACACATGGTGGTACTACTTAGATTTCTCCACAGGCCATTTTAACCAAAAGTTTACCTAAAAACACTAAAATAAAAAATTTTAAACTTGAATATTATCAGAAACAAACAATAAATAAACAATAAATACTTATACAGTTTAATAGAGAATTTTATAAGCTTTCAAATGATGTATCACATGGCTTCTTTTTCCACTTCAATCATTTCCCACCGTTAAATAACAAAAAAAATATATTTTAGAAATTTAGCTGTCGTGAAAAATGACAATATATGAGTTACGGCTTTGTTGCTTGGGGGTATCGATATTGACAAATTTTACTTTCACTGTTGTTTTTTAATTTTTGTAATAATTGTTACAAAAATGCACGTTTCGCCAAACAAACACTCAGTCGCTTAGTGCAGAAACATTTGAAATAATCTACAAGTAAAACGCACTAAGTGAACTAAGTGACTTAGTGCCTATTGCCAGATAAAATTTTATTCAAAATCAAACTGGTGCGTTTTGTATAGTGGGAACTCTCTTGGCAGTCCACCTAGAAGTTAGTTCGGTATACCTGTACATAGATCATCAAAAATTAATTACAGTACCCTAAAAATCCCATTTTTGCAAAAAAGTGACATAGGCACATTACTTGTAAGCCGACTATATACTATGCTATATTTTTTGCATTTTCGGCAGAAGAATGTCATGAAACGTCGAGATGATGTAAAAAAAAGTGAGTGAAAAAAATGGGTGTTAAAAAAATGTCTGTCTGTCTGTTTGTATGTAAACCTTATAACTTTTGAACGGAATGTCCGATTTGAAAAATTCTTTTACCAAACGATTCAGGACCTTTTCTATTTGCGTTACATCAAATATGGTTAACATTAGCGTAGGGCAAGGGGGAAAAATGGACAAAAACTGTAAGTTTTATTGATATCTCACTTTTTTTATGTGGGACAATTTTTTTTACATAAATAAAACGCACTAAGTGAACTAAGTGACTTAGTGCCTATTGCCAGATAAAATTTTATTCAAAATCAAACTGGTGCGTTTTGTATAGTGGGAACTCTCTTGGCAGTCCACCTAGAAGTTAGTTCGGTATACCTGTACATAGATCATCAAAAATTAATTACAGTACCCTAAAAATCCCATTTTTGCAAAAAAGTGACTTAGTGCCTTTTACTTGTAAGCCGACAATATACTATGCTATATTTTTTGCATTTTCGGCAGAAGAATGTCATGAAACGTCGAGATGATGTAAAAAAAAGTGAGTGAAAAAAATGGGTGTTAAAAAAATGTCTGTCTGTCTGTTTGTATGTAAACCTTATAACTTTTGAACGGAATGTCCGATTTGAAAAATTCTTTTACCAAACGATTCAGGACCTTTTCTATTTGCGTTACATCAAATATGGTTAACATTAGCGTAGGACAAGGGGGCAAAATGGACAAAAACTGTAAGTTTTATTGATATCTCACTTTTTTTTATGTGGGACAATTTTTTTTACATAAATGAAACGCACTAAGTGAACTAAGTGACTTAGTGCCTATTGCCAGATAAAATTTTATTCAAAATCAAACTGGTGCGTTTTGTATAGTGGGAACTCTCTTGGCAGTCCACCTAGAAGTTAGTTCGGTATACCTGTACATAGATCATCAAAAATTAATTACAGTACCCTAAAAATCCCATTTTTGCAAAAAAGTGACTTAGTGCCTTTTACTTGTAAGCCGACGATATACTATGCTATATTTTTTGCATTTTCGGCAGAAGAATGTCATGAAACGTCGAGATGATGTAAAAAAAAGTGAGTGAAAAAAATGGGTGTTAAAAAAATGTCTGTCTGTCTGTTTGTATGTAAACCTTATAACTTTTGAACGGAATGTCCGATTTGAAAAATTCTTTTACCAAACGATTCAGGACCTTTTCTATTTGCGTTACATCAAATATGGTTAACATTAGCGTAGGGCAAGGGGGCAAAATGGACAAAAACTGTAAGTTTTATTGATATCTCACTTTTTTTTATGTGGGACAAATTTTTTTACATAAATGAAAATAATGTTTAATCTACAAAAACATATAGTCACTTTTATCGTAGAACTATTAGTTTCCGAGATATAGGCATTTTAATAAATTTTGATATATTTTTACATTTGAATTAGTTGTCAAACTTTGACACTATTAAAATTTCAATCACAGGTAAAAGGACATGGCACAATTTATAGGGAATTTTGGCCCTCGGTGAAATTCGCTAAATTTTTTATATGTTTTAGTTTATACTTTTTTAAAAGGAATTAGGAACGTTTCAAGCACTTTGTATGTACAGTTTTTTTTCTATAAGGAAAATAAAAAAATATTTTTGCCCTACACTCCTCATAAAAATATTTTTCTAGTAGGCATTGTTTCGTTTGATAACTTGTCAGTGAAGGATATTCTGACGTATTTTTGAAGTTTTTTAGACTAAATTGTCAGTTATATTGGGAAAAAGTAATGAAATACATATTGAAATTGGACAGAATAATTAAATAAGATGAAGAAAAGTGCAACAGAAATACTTCTTAAGGACTAAATTAGTGAAATACGTGAAATAAGTTATTTGCTAACCTGGTAAAAGGTACTAAAACGTATATAAAATTGAACTAAAGAATGAAATAAGAAGAAAAGCAGAATAGAAATACGTTTTAAGGGAATCGTTTGTAAAATAATAAGCGATTTTAATGCCGAAAGTGTATCCCTTATTTTTTGTACGGCAAAAAAAAACAATTATTTCCAAAATTCTACATAAAAGAAATTGAATATGTGTTTTTGTAATATAATGTACTGGAACCCATGTTAAAACTCCAGAACTTAATAAAATAATAAAATAAGAAGTAAAACAGAACAGAAAAACTAAGTTGAAAGTGAAATACTGTGTTTCTGCATAGAATAAATTATCCAATATAACTATCATACCGAGGGCTTCATAACAGGGCTGTATCAACCGTGTTAACATGTAGCAGATATGCCCCTTTGCTATGAAGCCCTCGATATGATTTAAAATATGAACACTAAAAAAAGGATCCATGAATCAAGAAAATGCATCTTTTGATTATATTTTAAGCCAAATTCACTTATTTTTGGACTAGCATTTCTTATGAACCTAATAACTGGCGCGGGTCTTTGAATGGAAATCCGCGCTCTTCATTTAAGATGTTTGCCTTAAAATAAGAGAATATGGTGTTGTACTTATCAAAAGACATGTGTCCTTGATTCAATTCTTTTTCACAGTATTACATTAGGACATTTTTATAAAAAAATAAATAAAATGTGTCATTTCCTCCCATTCGGGGCATCTGCTGTTGACCACCTTGACGGTTGCATACAAAGCAATTTACTTGAAAAAAGGCTCTAAAAGCCATGCTAAATTAATTTTATATTAATAATATATAAAAAAATTGACAGACATCAGTTTGACTTATACCAATCAAGCTTTTTTCTTAATCATTAAGCTAATTAAACTTATTTTTATGAGGAGTTTGGGGCAAAAATATTTTTTTATTTTCGTTATAGAAAAAAAACTGTACATACAAAGTGCTTGAAACGTTCCTAATTCCTTTTTAAAAAGCATAAACTAAAACATTTAGCGAATTTCACCGAGGGCCAAAATTCCCTATAAATTGTGCCATGTCCTTTATTTAAATTAATTTTTCTTCTAATAAACTGATAATGGTGCGGCCAGAAAAACAGTCCGATAAAGCTACAAAGAAAAAACAAAAGGATATGGTCCAAAAATACAGGAAAAGTGAAGTCAGCTCAATATCTTATTTTATAAACTTTCTAATTCTTCCACCCGTCTGGAAAAGGTACCCGTTTCATATTTTTTTTATTGTGTCGATCTAGGTTTGTTTTTAATCCGAAAACTAAGATGTGAAACCGTCGTAAAACTGTAGGTTCTGGGATAAGAAAAATAAATACTTGGAGAAGACAAAAAAAGACCATACTTGTCAAAAATCTGTCACAAGAAAATTAATATAACAATATAACAAGAAGAAGCTGTCATGTGCACATGAACATCAAGAACATCAGACCAGCAACCAAAGGTTAGTGATCCCTATTTTTTCCTTCTACACCCTTATTACAATCCCTAAAAGCAGGCCACTAGATCTCGTTTCGTTGCGTTAATTTAAAGTCGCTTTTTTATCTAATTTAGACAAAAATAAAACTTTCAGGTATAACTTTTAGTAAGTGTTGAACTCCCATCCTCCCCTTCTCGATTAGTTTAATGTTTTAAAATGTATTTTTAGTTATAAAAATTATTACCTGTGGTACGTCTTCACAAATTTGCCTAAGAGAATCTACAGATTCCATGATATCCAGAGTACAAATATTTTGCATTTGGTTTATCACCCATTTTACAGATTGCACTACTTTTGAAGGTTGTAAAGACGGCATTAAGGAAGGGTTACTATGATTTTCTAACTGCAACGCTGCTTGTTCAAGTTTACTCATTTCACTTTCCACCGTTTCTAAAAAAGGTAAAATTTCACTGTAAAACTGAAGACAAAAAAGTCAACCGTAGTTTATGGGAAGTAAAAAATACAATGCACTTTAATAAGTCATATTAAAAGGTTAAGAAAAAATATTAAATGAACTATTTTCAAATACGTCACTCGTTTGTATGGTCGAAAATTTTAATTATTAACTGATCATAATCAATTAAACTAGTAATGTATATACAGTTTATGTTTAAGTTACATAATTATATTTTTTAATCTATTAATCATTTTGAAAATTCAAATATCGTTAGGGATTTTTAAATGATAATTATCAGGTGGTATTTAGGTCCTGCGCATATCAGCAGAACAAAGCCACGCATTAATTTTCATTAATTTAATTTGCAGACACGCGAAGAGGTCGGTTGAAAAATGTACCTAGCGAGTCGTTCGTAGTGCGCTAGGAATAAATTCACGTGATAAGTCGGTATCATGTAAAGTATCGCCGTTATTTGTTGTAAAGACCTATTCGTGATCGTCCAATACTCTCGTTTCCAAA
This sequence comes from Brachypterus glaber, assembly GCA_958510825.1. Lineage (NCBI taxonomy): Eukaryota > Metazoa > Arthropoda > Insecta > Coleoptera > Kateretidae > Brachypterus > Brachypterus glaber. Next base: position 3,458,806 of record OY294047.1, read on the forward strand.
CTATATTTGTTCTCACTTCATCGTCATCATCAAGAAGAAGCCATTCTGTGCATGGGAACATCAAGTACAACAAAACCAAGGTTAGTGATATCCCTTTTTCCCTTCTACCCTTATTTACCCTTAAAAAATAGCAGTCCACTAGGTCTCGTTTCGTTAATTAAAAGTCGCTATGTGATAAGTTAGAAAAGTTATCGAAGGCATAGTACTAGTGCGCTAAAAACGTGTTATCAAACGAGTGGTTTATACCATTTTTTCTATTTTGCTCTAAAATTAAAAAAAAAAACTTACATTTAAATTGATGACTGATTCATGGATTTTTGTTTCGGGTTGGCATTACAGTTTTCGCCATGTTTAAAATTCTAAGAACAAATGATATTTTGATATATTTTATAGTCATCTCTTCTCTTTTTTACTGCAATTAACCAAGCCACAATTTTAACATGGTAAAAATAACCTAAACACAACATTTGGTAGAAAATTAAACTTTAAAGCGACGTTGACATTTGCACGGGAAACGTCAAGCGATAGGCTTTTGTCTGTTGCCAACCCAAAAGAGAAAAAAGTACAGACCTCTTATGGGCCTATAAGAACACGCAAAATGCGTCTGATTATGAGCTTATAATAATAATAATAAATTTATTCAAGTCAAGATATTATTTTACAAAAAATATAGGTATACCAACACTTATAAGTCGCAAAATAGAAAAAATGATTATTGTTCAGCAAGTAAAACATCCAGGGCAAGACTTCTGAATCACTTACCTAATGATATTGTCAAATTTTCATGATTTATATGAATATTTAAGTTTTCATGACTTATGTGCAAGTTATTTGGAACCACATCTTCAAATCTTAGATCTTTTACTCTGTTATCATCTTGTACCTAAAAAATACTTATTTGTTAGTTGGTAACTATGTTTTGGTACATTTTTAAAGAAAATATTTATTAAATGCTACTATACTGCCATCTAAGCCAAAAAGACTTAACTCAAAATTTGATTATTCTGAGCTATTAAAAATTTTCTGAATTTTAAATCAGTTCCCGAGTTTTTTGGGTATATATCAAAGTATTTATACTGAACGTTAAGTAAATATTATTTAAGTGTAAAATTTTATACATTTGCATCAATATGTTATAAAATAAATGAGATCCGTCCAATTTGCTAAGTAATATAGCCAAGAAAAGTCCAATTCCTTAGCAAATAAGACGTAACTCAATTTATTAAAATAGAAAAAATGAAAATATAGTCCGTCAAATTATGCAAGAAGGTAGTTTAAAATTCCCGCGATTTTTAAGCTACATCATTGGTTAAAAACTCGTACCTTTTAACATATAAAATATTGTGACATTTTTTGTCTATGACAATGATTGACGGTCGTTAAACCTAATAAAAGAAGAGAAAGTTACATAAAAAATGGTTATACTTAATGTTATTTTGTATGGTATTGAAAAAGGTACTTTTTTGGTTTATTCTTCATACACTCACACTAAATTAGCATATTCTACATATTGTACAAACGTAGATTACATTGAACACAAGGAAAACGTCAAATTTTTAGGTTACAATTACAACTTAAGGCCTATTCAGAGGCTCGCATAACAACCATTACAAGATACATGTCGACACATCAAGCCAATCCTGGCATCGCATTCTTATGTACTATGCTTGTTATGCGAGTCTTTGGATAGGCCCTTTCCAGGAAAACAGTACCTACATCTGTTAAATTTTTGATACACTACGATTTAGGCATAATTATGATATGTATGCGCTCTGTTGTGTAAAACGGGCCGCGTCCCTTACTATCTTGGATAACTGGACGGAGTATAGAATAGCAACCTGGCAAATTGGAAAAGGCTAAAAATACGTTTCCGGGTTTGCCATTTCCCTAGATTTTAATTAATGCCTCCACCCTTTTTCTTGACAGATAACGTCACAACTTTAACTTACGCTTCTAGCAAATGATTTATCAACTTTGGAATCTGGAATTAATACTAAAACAACATCTTCATCCAATTTTATGCAATTGTGAACATATTCGTAATCTGATAGGAATGTAGTTGGTACCAAGTACTCGTTGTAGCCCCACACTTTTAAGGTGTACTGGTCTTTAGAAGGTGCTTCCAGGCCATAAGTCAGTTGAAGTGTGACATGCTCCACGCTCGAAGTCACTAGAACATTTTAAAAAGATAGTATAAGGGTCATTTAGGAGTGTTATGTCCAAAGAACTTTTACCTCAAGAAGGAGCATGATGAAATCTACCGTATGCTTTGTTTGAAGCGTGAACCAACTACGGTGAGGGGCTGGTGGGGAGTGACTATTCTTTACACTTAGTACGCGTAAAGAGAGAGAAACAATGTGTAAAGTCACAGTCTAATGTCGTAAACTTTGTCAAGCAATACATAACCTCAATTTTATTCATAAATAATATGTACAGAATATGTTTTTATTAATGCTAATAAATAAATAAATACTAATGGAAATATGGTTTGTTTAAACTTGAATGTAGGTATAAAGATTTATCATAATGATAAAGTGAAAATTACGCAACATCGCTCTGGTCACCAGAAGGTCAAAACTAGCGATACTTATGTTTACACCAGAAGCAGTATCGCGTACGTTTATGTAAACAAACAAACAAAAAGATGACACCTTCATAAACATTGGTTTGAAATTACTTCTTGAGGTAAAAGTTTTTTGGTTACGTTCATGTTAATGGTATAGGAAAATAGGGGGGGTAGGAGGTCCAAAATGATCAAAATTTGCGTTACGTAATACTTGAACGTTCCCATACACTGTTATTAATTTTTATTTTTTACTGGTTGACAAAAGCTTACCATCACAAGTAAACGTGGTTGTTTTGTTAAAATCGGCTCCCTCAAAGTCTGGATAGACACAAAGTTTTATACTAAGTCCTTCTTCATATTTGTAGTTGACCATCGGACTAATGACCAAGCCCATATTTGTATCTGGATCGTTATATTTAAATTTATCTAAAATAAATTTAAATTTAATGTAAAAAAATGTTATACAGCTAAAATACAACATTAAAGGCTTTAATGTTATACAGCCTGTTCCAGTACAGAAATTTTAGGGTATATTTTTTTTGACATTTTTTTCATATTTTCCAGAGGGTTTTTAATATACCCTGAAATTTCAGTACGCGAGTTCTGGAACAGGCTGTATTTTGGCTTTGTATTTAATTTAAAGCTAAGAAAAGGAAAAGAACAATTCGCTTAATATTTTAGCTAAGAAAAATGTAACTAACAAAACAAATGAAATAAAATGTGATATTTTTAGGCCAATTTACGCGATTAATTTTTTCTATGACTGCTTTAAAATGTAAGCAAATAAATATACACTTTTCAAACACAGAATGAATCCATTCTAGCTCTAGATACGGTATGAATATTTCGTATCAAGTGTTAGAATGAGCACATGTAGTGCCATCTCTTGTTTATAAAAGTAAAGAAAACTGTAGCAAAATTAGCAAAAATATATATATATTTTACCATGAAATATTGAATAATTTAACGCAATTTAAAGTTTTGCGTTAAAATTACATAAAGTTTATTAGTTTTTCTTAATACTTGACCAGTTTTTAATCAATTTAGTTCAAAAAATTAAAACTGCTCCATCTATTGTTAAATATTTAAACCTGATATCTGTCACAAAAATCTGACATAACCTCCAATTTTTGCATTATAATTTGTAAATATGTGCTAAAATTAAATAAAAATCTTTTTTAAGTACTGATTTGATAAAATTATTAAATAACATTAATTGCTTTATTTAAAAATATGTGTTTTGTTGCATTTACAATGTCGAGTCACAAAAAAACATTGTTTTTAACCTTGTCCGCAGTTTAAAGCCATACAGTGTTTCATATTTGCAGTCGAAGAAAAAGTATAGTCTACAACACGTATGGAATAGTCATTCCGCGCTCGCGGGACCGTCATACTCGCCTGCCAGCTCGTATGACAAACTTTCCGCTCGCGCGCAATATTGTCTATTCCATACTAGTTATAGAATATACTATTCTTCAGTTTTTTCGGCTAAAAACATAGCTAAAGATTGGTTTACCCAATAATTAAACTAAACTAAGAATGAGATGAAACGTGAAAAATGAATCTGACATTTTATTGGTCAAATTCTTAGTTTAGTGTGCGCAAATTACGTAAGATTCTTAAAAAGCCTTGCGTAATTTGTGCACGGCCCTTAAAACTTACTTCTTAAAGTATAAACCATTTTGTAAAATGCTTTTAAATCTGAGTCTTTTGATTGGCCCGATCGATTTTCAATATGCTGAATATTGTCTAAAAGATTCCATTTTTCCTAAAATAAGAAAATAAAATATGAATATCAGTTCTTGGGGAATCTTTCATTTGAATTTCATACAATTTTAAAAGCAGCCAAAGAGAAAGACAATAAAAAGGGTGATAATATGTTATTTCTTTCGTTCATTCTCGCTTTATCTCTTATACTTTCCTTACTTTTTAGAAAACCTGTTAAATTTTTTAATCTCAAAATTTACACAAAAAGCGTAAATAAAGTATTAAAAAAAAACAGAATTTTTTTAAAAATTTGCATAAGGGGACAAGCTTAGTGCCACGTACTCATGCTAAAAAACGCCAAAAACAACACTAGGGGGTCAAAAATAAACTAAAAACATGTTACGTAATACGGTCCTTAGTAATGAAGTGATATTTTTATGATGTAAAACCATTAAAAAAAAGAAAAAAAAATAAGCAATATTTTTTTTAAATATTATTTGTAAATTGACATAAACGCATGTACTAAAATTTAAAAAACAAACTTTTTTTAACGTCAAATTGAGATTCTGCGCCTTTAAATTGACAAGAGAAATATATTTTTTGAGCTCGGGAAAAAAGTTTACTTTTTATGTTTATGTTTTTTTTTAACCTCGTACTATTCTACTTAATTAAGCATCCCCTAAGTCCAGGACTTGTGTGGGCTAGTAGTAGAGGGAACCAGCGGCTTTAATTGACTTTCGAACCAATATATCTAGGGAGTACGCCTTCGCCAAATTTCAATTATTAATTAACTGAAAAAGGCAATCGGCGCCAGTTAGGTTTGAACTCACGATTATTGGCTCAGTGTCAATGCTATATCGATGCCTTAGACCGCTGAGCTATTTCTCCCTTGCCTTGTACTTTAATTTTTTGGCTTCTTTTATTATTTACTTTTTACGAACAAGCTAAGCAAAACAAAAAAAAAATTGTCTAAACATTTTTGTAAAGAATTTAATAATTTTAAAATTAAGTGCTATATTTTTTTGTACAAGTTTGATAGTTTTGAAACAAATGAGCAATTAAGTAAACTATGCACTTTAATTTTAGGCTTTTTATTTTTTTTTCGCGTACTTACTGTGACAGTAGGTCCTTCGCATATAGATTTTTGAATTTCTCCTATTGTTTTTAATATACCCTAAAATTTTTAAAATTCTACTCTTTTTTTTAAAGATTTTGAAAAAAAAACGTAATTATTTCCTGGACTTTTTTTTATATCTCAAAAATGTGAGGTGCTGGAATTTTTTTAAGGTTCGCGTTAGCAAGCCACCTAATCTTGATATCTGCTCAAGGTTAGCGTGGAGGGAGGCCTTAAATGTTTATAAAATATTTTACCATTCCTTAAAACTACTTTTGTTTGATTAACGCAGTCGTCCCTCCGAAGTGACTGATCGATTTCGTGCTTTTTAGCACTCTTCAGAGCCACATATCGGTAGTTAGGACAACTACGAAAATCAAATCCTTAAATGTTGTTAAAAATCGCGTTTTTTTGAAATACGGTTCTTACTTTGTATTTTGAGCTCCTCCTGTCTATAGTAGACATGCGTGCTCTCGGAGGGACCGGAGGTGCAGGCGACTGAGGGGCCGTTTCCGATTTCAAAACGGCAGCATACAGGGGATCCGAGAGACTGTTGTTTCCAGACCCGGAGTAGATGAAATCGTAGGGGTCATATTCATCGTACACACTGTCGCAGATCGAAAGGCTATCGTCCACTGAAAAATAGAAAAATTATAATTTTTGGGTCGCTAAATAATTATTTTTCCTGGATAATAGTCCAAACCAAGGTAGAGAAGACATGTTTTATAGCCGAGGAACGCGAGGCTATATTAGTCTTCTCTGCCGTAGTTTATGTATTAGTTTTTTCACTACTAGCACTGTTTAACTATTTTTATTCAAATAATAAAATAAATTATTAACAGAAATTATATTTCTTGAAATTTTCATAAAAATCAAGTAGCCTTGATCAATGACATTTGCTCAAATAAAGCTAATTACTGATTGTATTAATTGGTAATAATTATAATTAATTATATTTAACAAATAAAAAGTTATTTAAAGCTATTTTCTTGGGTTTAATTAGTAAAAATTGCACAAAGAACTGAAACACCTAAAGTGACAGAAATCAATTGTTTATAAAATTTACTCCTACCAGGAAAGAAAAAATTATTATTGCTATATGTGAAGAAAATTGATATCTCAGTCTAAAAACATGATAAATAATGGTATGTTCTAGAGCTAGTAGTGAAAAAACTGTTTTCTCCAATACATACAGATAATAAGACAATTACCAGATAAACTCAATAATGATCACCGAGTGGCTTTTAGTTTATTGAGTGGATAATTATTTATTTTACCCACTCAACTGTCACTTGTCAATTTATTTTCTTGTAAAATTAACCTGCTTGGCTTACTTTACCCACTAGTACCATAATAGTTATTTATGGTACTAGTGGGTAAAGTAAGATATTGTCCAAGAGAAAATTAACCTGCGAGGCGTCAGCCAAGCAGGTTAATTTTCGAGAGGGCAATATCGGTTTACCCATGAGTGCCATACAAGGTTTTATCCAATAAATAGCTTAGGAATTCATATTTTTATTAAAAATTTTAATGACATTTACAAGAAAATAATTTGACAAGTGACAGTTGAGTGGGTAAAATAAATAATTATCCATTCAATAAAGTAAAAGCCACGCGGGGGTTATTACTGAGTTTATCTATTTAAAATAAAGCTGGTAATTGTCTTATTATCTGTATGGATTTGGTTAAATAACTATTATCTTCCCCAAGGAAAGTCTTGCGATATCGCGATAGTAAACAAAAAACTGACAAAGTTTTATTGCTTTTGTTACGTTTCTCGACATTTTATACACACATACTTACAGAAAAAGTAAATTAATAAATACGTGATTAAAACTAGAAAATGTTGAACATTTGTATAAATCTGTTCTATACATAGTGCGAATAAGAAGATAATAATATTATAACTAGCGAGTATAAACAAATAAATAAATATTAAGTATAATATCATTTTATTTTTCGCTAAGCACCCGAATTTTCGTTTTTACAAAATGCACACAAAATATTGATATAAACTGTGCGTATATATTGGCAAACGATAAAAAATTCTACGGTAGATTATCTAGCGAGTATTTTATCACAATTGAGGAGTTCGCGTTCAAAATCAAGTAAATCAATTTTTATAAAATTTTCAGGAAAAAAGAAACGTTTTAAATCTTTACCTTGAAAAAAGTAATAATCTTAAAAAGAAATTTTATTTAACTGGTTTACTTAAACAGGATAATGTATAATCTTTTTGTGTAAAAAGTTAACGATTCGGTGTAATTTCCAAAAAACCATAGGCGATTTAAAGCATTTTCTTTTAAATGTACTATTACTATTTTTTCTCTTGTTTTCCAGTTAAACTGTCTTATTGGTTTGGACTAACGCAGGACTTTTTTTTTAGGAAAGTAAATAAATGCAAACATACCTGAACAATCGGGACTAATAGTTCTATATGTTGACTGCTTATCGGCGTCTGATAATATCGGATCGAATTCCTGCAAAATACTAACTCTGACGCTGTTCTTATCATCAGATTGCGCCAAGTCGATGAGGTTATTCGAATTTTGCTGTCTTCTGATTCTCAGAGAGCTGGAAGGGTGCTGAATTGGCGGCGGCGTTCTTTGTTTGTTCTTTGGCGGTAGAGCTGGTGGGATCTGCAAAAACATAATTAAGTCAAAATTATATATATATCTTATAAGCTCATAATCCCACGCATTTTGCGTGTTCTTGTAGGTTTGTACTTTTTTTCTTTTGGGTTGGCAACAGCCAAAAGCCTATCGCTTGATGTTTTCCGTACAAATGTCAATGTCGCCGTGTTAAAATTGTGGCTTGGTTAATTGCAGTGAAAAGGAGAAGAGATGACTATAAAATATATCAAAATATCATTTGTTCTCATAGTTTTAAACATGGTGTAAACTGTAATGCCAATCCAAAACAAAAATCCCTAAATCAGTCATCAATTTAAATGTAATGTTTTAATTTTAGAGCAAAATAGAAAAAATTGTATAAAGCACTCGTTTCATAACACGTTTTTAGTGCACTAGTACTTTAGAAAACTCGCCACAAGCGGCTCGTTTTCTAAACTTGTACTCGTGCGCTAAAAACGTATGTTATTTTCATAACATACTTTAATATACTATTAACCCTTTATAGGTCACTGGTCGATATTTTAACCAAACCAACATTTGTATCAAACAGGCACAGGTCTAATAAACTGATCGAAAAAAAGTTAAGGATATTGTTAAGAATGGTGCTTTCTCTGGGAAAAAAAAACAGTTGTTTAGAAAAAAAGTCATGAAATGTCCATATTCTTTAATTATTTCTAAAAGCAAAAAAATCAGTTCAAAAATATTTATATTCGAGATTTAACAATATGTTTTCCTTAATATAACAAAAGAGAAATTATTTTTGAAAACTTAAAATTAATTTAAAAAAAATTAAGCGATTTAGGCCCGGTTGTACAAACCTGGTTTAACTTTGAGCGGAGTTCCTTTACCATTCAAACACATGACAGTTGAGCTAGGTTCAAATTTAAGCGAGGTTTGTACAACCGGGCCTTAACTGATCTTGGTACAAGACATCCCATAAATCCGGAAGAACTTGCTAGTTTCCTTACGTCATGAAACTGTGGTTGACGATTACTGCTCTACCAAGCATGTCCCAGACATGTTCAATACAGTTAAACAAGATATTGAGAGAGCGGAGGGCCATTTTTTGTTTTTTTCGATTATTTTTTCTCAGGGAAACCAAAATATCCTTAACTTTTTTCGATCAGTTTATTCTACTAGATGACTATCGTTTTATTGTGCAGACGAACACCGGACTGAAAAACGAGTACTTGCGGGTTCACACGCAAATCGGTAACCGATTGAATATTCAACCAGTATCCGCTAAGTACTTATGCCACAAAAGCAAGGGTTTTTGTGCCTTATTAACCTTTTCGCTCCAGGACTGCTCCATGTATGGACCAACAAGAAAAGCGAACGTAATAGATGTTCATAAGGTCAACTTAATGCACTAAATTTAGGAAAAGTATTGAAAAAAATCCTGGTTACTTCTTTGACCTTCAAAATTAACTTTGAAGGTCAAACAATGAAAATGCGTATTTGTGATTAAAAATTGGTATACCTACGTTTTACGAGTCGCTGAATACGATAAAATTAGTAAAAAAATTCTAGTGACTTCGTTGACCTTGAACTTTGAAGGTCAAAGTATGAAAATGCGTATTTGCGCTTGAAAACTAGAAAATTGGTGTACCCAGATTGTATCTGCTATAGTAAATAAGAATATTAGTAAATAAGTCTAACTATCTCACCGACTTTGAAGTTTGAAGATCAGTTGATTCCAAAGTGTATGGAGCTAGCTATGCACTAGCTATGCACTTTCACTGACTGAGGGACTGTGAAGTCCCATTGGGCGGTAGAACGCGTTCAATCCAAACTTCTGCACTACGGACTGTCTAGAATACCTTTTTACTAACAGAAAGACTGTGAAGTGCCATTTTTCAAGCGCCATTACCCAATTTCATGCTTTGACCTTGAAAGTTCCAGGTCAAAGAGGTGACAAGAACTTTTTTTATTATTTTTATCGTATTTATCGGTTCATAAAACATAGGTATACCAATTTTCAAGCTCAAATACGTATTTTCATTATTTGACCTTCAAAGTTCAAGGTCGAATATGATTCTGACATTTTTTTCACTATTTTTATTGTAATCAGCACATCAAAAAACATTGAAAAGCCCTCTTAAACCTTCACTTATAATTTTTTACATTAGCCTTAACTTTCTCTCCGGGAGTGGTCCATATATGGACCAGCACTCCGAGTGGTGACTTGTCATAAGAAGTTCATTCATTTAAGTCATGAAATTCAGCTAAAATGCGAGGTCAATTTTAAAGGAAAAATCCCCGGAGCGAAAAGGTTAAAAAAATTCTGTTGTGTTTTCGTTTGCAGAATTAGTTTCTGAACAGCAGTAAGTACGATATTGACGTTTGCCTTAAGGGATACTGATCGATATATCAGCCTGTTTCAAAAAAATATAAAATAGATATTGCCCATGAGAAAATTAACCTGCGAGGCGTCAGCCAAGCAGGTTAATTTTCGAGAGGGCAATATCGGTTTACCCATGAGTGCCATACAAGGTTTTATCCAATAAATAGCTTAGGAATTCATATTTTTATTAAAAATTTTAATAACATTTACAAGAAAATAATTTGACAAGTGACAGTTGAGTGGGTAAAATAAATAATTATCCACTCAATAAAGTAAAAGCCACGCGGTGGTTATTATTGAGTTTATCTATTTAAAATAAAGCTGGTAATTGTCTTATTATCTGTATGTATTGGATAAAAGAACTTTTTTAATATAATTTTGCCATATTTGTAAAATAAAAATAAATAAGCTTTTGAAAAACAATAGCTTAATTGTTATTCATCGTAATCTGCTCTATTGGAAAAAGGTTCTGTGCAGAAAAAGTTATATTTTTGCACAATGATGTATTGTACGTAAAAGCTGAAACGGGCAATTTTGCTAGACGGGAGGGGAGTTGATATGCGGATCGCACTGTATAATTATAATTAACTAAACTTGTCTGTCTGTTGTACCTGTAATATAATGAAATAGAAAACGAGATATCTACCTTAAAATGTTCCGATAAATCAAACTATTATGTCCCAATAAGTTATCTTATAGATAAACACTATCCAAATAATAAACCAATTAATATAGATAAATTAAAAGGCAAAATATGTAAAAAAGCCGAAAAAAGAACTTTTAGCCAATCAAAACATTTCAATATTACCTCGAATATTACTAATGTTGAAATATTTTTGAAATAGCGTATAACTGATAAAGCAAGGGAATAATAACTGTACTCTTAGCAGTAAAGCAGTAAAATTACGAAAAAAAAACTGTCAAGTAAAACGGACATGGGACTTGATTCCCTATTGTTTTTGATTATAAAAGAATAAAAAATAAAAATAATTTATCGTTTAATTTTTTTTACAACCATATTGGATTTAGTTAAGGAAATGTATTGAGTTTTGGGTTTTATATTGATCTTTCCTTTGTTATGCATCTACCTACCCACGGTGTGTGGCTCGCTGATTTAACGTCGACTTTAAACAAACTCACTTTTTATTAATATTCTATTTATTTATGATAAAACTAACAATTTAAGACCAAAAATTAAATCTTCTATCGGGCGATTTTTTTTATTTAAGAAAATATCTATTAAATTAAAAAAAAAACGGACACCGATTGGCTTATACGCTTTTATCTCAGTAACGGCTTACCGAATTAAAAATATTGATATTATCAAAAATAGAGCTTATTAAATTCTCTACAATTCTTATTTTATTCTTTTTTTATATTTTAACCGTTTTGTCCTAATAAAGCGTTCAAATTAAAATATATAAATATTTTTTTTTATTTTATTTATTAAGGTATTATTTTCTGGGTGTGTCCCAGAATGCTTCCAAAATCTTTTAGGAGTGATCATATCTCGTCAAAATAATGCATATAAATTTTTTGGCTACAGCCCCCTACTCATAGATATTTGCCCCCAAAGATGAAATAGAAAAATCAATTTTTTTGAATTACTTTTTTACTTTTTAATATTTTTTAACATTTTTTTTAGAGTTGTTTAAGAAAACTAATACGCATCGAACGATTTTAACAAAAGTATCCAAAGTTATCAGAAAAGTCAGGGGCGGACTTCCGTTATGGTTCCAAACCCATAAGTTTTTAGGGTTACAAATTTTAGACTTTTTATTATTTTTTTTATCAAAATACTACTCTACGAAAAATTCGATAAAATGAAGCATTTCCGAGAAAAAGGCACTTTTTAATCCAAAGGCAGGGGAACTAAGGACACTAAATCTGTAACTTTTTAGTGTCCTTATTACATACCCCTATTTTTTGTAGGGGAGTACTAGGCTTAAATTTGTTTCTTAGCTCGAATTTAAAAAGCTTTTGGACTAAAAAAACACATATTCAATTTTTTACACCGGTTTAATTAATTCGGGCTATAGAGGATTAGAAGAAAGTACATAAAAGACGCATTATCCTATGAACTGCAAAGAGTAAACTATGAAACCCGAAGCATTATATAAATTTTTACGGCTTGTTATAGTTTATAGATAACGTTTAAAAAATTCATAAACGTAACCGAACAATTGAATAAAAAATTTTAACAAAAAAAAATTAAATGAAAATTCAAATTATAAGTCGGTGCCAATTTCGAAACTCTTTAAAAATTAAATACTAAATAGTTATTTATATACCAAGGGACTAAACTCGCTCGCTACGCTCGCTCAGGAAACACTAATGCAGCTGGACTAAAACAGCCAAGTTTAGTCCTGAGGTATATACACTATTTTTTGCAGGACCAAACATAATTTAGGTAGGTAGATAAAATTAAAATTAAAAACCGCGCGTCCAAAATCGGTTGTTTTATTTTCGTAATTTAATCAAGATGCCTGTAAATTGCGAAAAGTCAGTTTTATGGCTATCGCGATTTTAATTGTTTTTTAATATGGTTGACACAAACGTGGACGAAGATGATAAATTTTAAGTTATGTATAAATTGTTATAACAATGTTATTTTTAAAGGTTTTCTTTGTTAAAATCAAATAAATTGGTTTGAATCGCTAATTTATTACAAAACACCACCAAACCTAATTTTTTAACCAGCAAAGCACATAGTAAGTATATTTTAATATTATCAAGGTTGCCGTGATTTTTATTCCCTAGAGAGAAAAACGGCAAGTTTAGTCCCGAAAATGAAAGCGTAAATTAGGTTTTAGTCTTGGTCGTGCAAAAAATAATTTTTGTTGGTAATTAAATTTTTTGCTGTGAAAGTGGCACCGACTTTTATTTTTTAGTTTTTGGAGAAACAGAAGTATTTTTTTTTTATGTTAAAAACAATATTTGTTACTTTTTAGAGACAGTGATAAGTGTCAATTCGAATGGAATAAAAAATAACTTATTAGAAAGAACAAGAAGAAGTAAGTAACAACAGTTCTATACAATATAACTATGGACAGACAGTTCTTAACCACAGAAACTGTGAAAGTATTATGGTGTCATCTAGTCACGTAATTTTCGATTAATCGATAATAATAATAATAATAATACCTAATTTATTAATTTAATTTAAGGAAATTTCTGAATGAAAAACCAACCTTAATTTTAGTTAGTTTAGGGTGACTTGCACCAACTTTTTGTGTGGGATTATATCAGCTAAACCGAGTTTAAGTTAAAAATGGTGCGTTCTGATTGGTCAGCCGTCAATTTAATCCAAGTTTAAAGTTAAACCATCATTGGTGCAAGTGGCCCTTAGGGAACGTTCAAGTATAACAATTGTACCAAAATTCATACACTTCATACCCTGGTTCCCGCGCTGTAGAGATTTTATATGAAACATGAAATCTCTTCAGCCTTTAATAACGCGAGAAACGGGGTATAAAGTGTATGAATTTTGGTACAATTTGCGTTTTGTAATACTTGAACGTTCCCTTAGTGTTAATGTTTGGATAAACTAACCTTAACTTTTGATTGATTAAATTTTTAAAAAGTTTAATAAAACAAGCCGTGAAGATATGTAATGCTGCGCATTCCATCATATACTATACAGGGTGTATTTGAAATAGGGTCGGAAATTTTAACAGGTGATTCTACATGATAAAATATGACAAAAAGTTCCTATAAACATATGTCTAAAAATGCGTCATAAGGGAGCTACGCCCCTTTGAAATTGGCCAAAAAAATCGGTTTTTATTTAATAACTCAGGAACCCTTTGAGAGATATTAACGAGGTTTTGCACGTGAATTAATCCTAATAAGGCCCATCTTTATATGTCATTTTCACGTACTTATTTAAACCAGGGGTGTGCGAAACGGGGGGGCCTTATCAGTTTTTTGTCCCAAACTTTTTTCTGTGTAACTTTTTTGCAATTTTATTTTTGAAATATGATTCCTCAGGTCAAAATACATAAAAAGGTACTCTTGTTGTAATACTGTAGGATTAACCGTTTTCGAGAAAAGTTCATTTGAAGGTGAAATTTCACGGTTCGAGGACGAAAAATTAAATACTAAAATGTCGAAAACCAAAATTTTAATGATGCAATGTTATTCTACAACAAAAACTAAGAAAAAAAGTTTCCATACATGTAGGTCGAAAAAACGCTTTTAAAGCTACCATAGCCCTTTAAAAATGGTGCATATTTAGGAGACCATAGCTCCATTAGGTTTCATTTTTGGAAGTACCTGTATATGAGGTTTTTTTCTTAGTTTTTAATGTACATTCGCCCTGCATCATTAAAATTTTGGTTTTCAACATTTTAGTATTTAATTTTTCGTCCTCGAACCGTGGAATTTCACCTTTAAATGAATTTTTCTCGAAAACGGTTAATCCTACAGTATTACAACAAGAGTACCTTTTTTATGTATTTTGACCTGAAAAATCATATTTCAAAAATAAAATTGCAAAAAAGTTACACAGAAAAAAGTTTGGGACAAAAAACTGATAAGCTCCCCCCGTTTCGCACACCCCTGGTTGAAATAAGTTCACGAAAATAACACACGGACGAACGGACGGACGGACGGACATTTTCAAAGTTTCTTATTTTTTTGGCGATTTTGGAAAATTCGAAACTACCGCATAATACTATTCTAGCGCTGTAAATAGTATAATAAACGCCAGTAGGGGTATATGCGTCACGTGCTAAGTCTCACTTTAATACTGCGAAGACAATAGCGCGAGAATGCAAAAAAACGCTAGTGACGCAGATTCCTTTAGTATTCGTGAATGGTATGGGTAATTACCTTTATTTTTTAAATCAAAAAATCGATTTGGACTTTCTATAGAACTACAATATCACTTGTTACACAATGTTTTCATACTTATCTTTTTTTTTGAATAAAGATAATTATTTAATTTTATACAAAGTGTACCACACAGTTGTATTTGATTATTAACCATTATTAAAAATAATTTTTATAATAATTTTTATAGCAAGAATGTTTCGAATGTTATCTCTTTAAATTTATCACCGTTTTTTTCACACGAAACCAAAAATTATGCTCCATAATATTCTAAAGATCTATGTTGCATGAATAAATTTTTAAAATTTCATAACCTTACTAAAAAATAGCATGTATTATAAATTCAGTGTCGGACTGGACAACCCGAGGCCCGTGAGATTTGTGACACGTAAGGGACCCGCAAAAAAAGCATTACTCCTGGTGGAAAATTTTGATGACTAAAAAAAGAGATCATAACCTCTAAAAAACAAGATTTACCCCTGGTAAAAAAATTGATGACTAAAAAAAAATCCTTACCTCTCATAAAAAGCTTATCCCCTGGTGGGGAAACGTATGAAGGACCACCAAAACGGGGGGGCTCCGTGAGATTTTTCTCACTATCTCACCTGTCCAGTCCGACACTGGATAAATTATTACTAATAATTGCATACTATTAAAATGTGTACTCAATTTAGGAAAGGACCTTGTTGGTTAGGAGTTTTGGAGATTTTTATTGTTCACGGGCAAAAAATGTAGGAACCAAATGACCGTGTCAAAATAGTTATTTATGGTACTAGTGGGTAAAGTAAGATATTGAGAGGGCAATATCGGTTTACCCATGAGTGCCATACAAGGTTTTATCCAATAAATAGCTTAGGAATTCATATTTTTATTAAAAATTTTAATGACATTTACAAGAATATAATTTGACAAGTGACAGTTGAGTGGGTAAAATAAATAATTATCCACTCAATAAAGTAAAAGCCACGCGGGGGTTATTATTGAGTTTATCTATTTAAAATAAAGCTGGTAATTGTCTTATTATCTGTATGTATTGGATAAATGTTATTTTCCATTTTACTTTCCCCGACAAAAGTCTTGCGTTAGTAGAAAAATGCTTCGACGTTTCATATCCAAAAAATAAGATTGCCTAACTAGATTTTATGTTTTAATAAACCTAGGCCAACAAGGGAAAGTATTATTTTGTTGGAATCAGTATTTTTTGTTTGAGTGCTTAACCCCTTCTGGATAGGGTCACTCAATCAGTTATTACTTTGTTTTTTTTTGTCTAATGTTTTGGTGGTTAGCCGTTTGGGTTTCTGGTAGTTTTCGCCTAAAAACCAAACAACTACCAAGACACACTAACACGCAAACTAGACAAAGCAACAACCGATCGAGTGACCCTATTTCTGGATACGTCGCGACGCGTCGGTGCTTAAATACAACCCGATTCCGACAAGCAATGCCTTTCAACGGCATAAGTATACAGGTATTCTACTGCCTAGAATAGTTTAAAATTAAAACGTGCTTCAAATTAAAAATGATGATGATAGTATACTGTTTTTTATTGATAATTATAATAAATAATATATTATTAATAAATAGAGCTCGGATCGAGGTATTCATTTAGGTGGCTAGCAAAAATTATAATTTTAAAAACTAATTTTTAAAGTAAATTAACACTTAATGGATTGGTATTGGCAAATAAAAATATCCTTCTGCAAAATTTGCAAAATTTAAGATGATGGATTCAAGATGGCGACTATTATTTTCAAAGTCCTAAATAAAAATGAAATATGGCGCTTATTCTCCCTCTCAGCGCGATCCAGAACTAACGTGGACGTTTTTTGTTTTGTTTTTTTTTGTTCGTTTTGTTTTGTTTTATTGTTTTGTTTTTTTCTTGTTATTTTTTTGTTTGTTTTTATAATTTTTTATTATTTTTTTTTTTATTTTTGACGTTGTTATTATTGTTATATTTTCTAAGCTATTTTTTATTTTATTCTGCTTCATGACACTTTTGATAACAATTATTAACTTTGTCAATGCATAAAAATAGTATATTAAAGTACTAGTTTCATAAAATACGTTTTTAGCGCACGAGTAAAAGTTTAGAAAACGAGCCGCTTGCGGCGAGTTTTCTAAAGTACTAGTGCTCTAAAAACGTGTTATGAAACGAGTGCTTTATACAATTTTTTCTATTTTGCTCTAAAATTTAAAAAACTTACATTTCTCTCTCTCTCTTTGTATGTGGCTTTTCCCTTCCGGATAATTAGCCAGGGTTTCAAAACTTACATTTAAATTGATGACTGATTTAGGGATTTTTGTTTTGGGTTGGCATTACAGTTTACGCCATGTTTAAAATTATAAGAACAAATGATATTTTGAGATATTTTACAGTCATCTCTTCTTTTTTCACTGCAATTAACCAGTCCACAATTTTAACACGGTAAAGAATTACCCAAACACAAAATTTTGTAAAAAATTAAACTTTAAATCGACATTGACATTTGCACGCAAAACGTCAAGAGATAGGCTTTTGTATGTTGCCAACCCAACAGAAAAAAAAGTAGAGACCTCTTATGGGCCTATAAGAACACGCAAAATGCGTGTGATTATGAGCTTATAAGAGTCGCAAAATAGAAAAAATTGATTATTGGGTTTTGGGGTCCAAAAGTCCAAAAGTCCAAAAAGTCAAAAAAAAAAAAAAAATCCAAAAACCAGCGAGTCAAAAAATTTGCAAAAAAAATATATAATCGTACTAAGAATGAAAAGATGTATAAAAATTTTCAGAGCTCTAGCTCTATCTGTTTACCAATAAACGATTTTTTAAATTAATTGTTTATAACAATCAAAAAAAACAAGTCAGTTGGTAAAATTTTTCATAATGGTTACATTAAAAAATGAAAGTTTTAAGACTACACACGCGCGTTCTACCAAAAAGCAACTTACCTGACTAATAGCGGGAGCAGGCGGAGCAATAGCGGGAGCAGGCGGAGCAATAGCGGGAGCAGGCGGAGCAATAGCCGGAGCAACACCGCTGTGGATGTTCTGGACCACACTCAAATTCTGAATCGGCGACGGTAGTGCCCCTATCGGCAATACATTAGGACTACCAACTGGAGATTGAATTCCGACGTTCTGAAATGAGGGATGGTTGTACTGAGGAGGGCACCATGACTGGTGGGCATTCCTTGTCGGGTAGTACACTTGGGACATCTGGGGCCAGTATTTTTGAGTTTGCGGCTGCTGGATCATTGGGGATACAGACACTATTTGATTGCTGCTGTAACTAAAATGAAACTGGATTAATTTTGTCGCCACGGTGCACTACGCCACCTAAGGCCTGTTTAGGTGACCATAAGTAGCAAAATGAAGATGTTGAATGAATCAAACTTTTACTATAATATTAATTTAAGATGGTTAGACTACAATATACCATCATATGACAACTGAAAATAGTTGTCATCGATGTCAAAAGCGCATATAGTTCTCAGCGTGAAACAAAGTCTGCGACGAAAGCGGGAGGAATCATTCAAGCTCTCTTCTTTCCGTTAAAGCGTTATAAGGCGTGCGTGCCTACAGCGAGCCTCCCACTTGAACACACATTCCAAACATATTAAAATGTATTTTTTTTTTAGTTCCATATATCGTGACTTTAGGAAGTCATACAAAGTGTTATGGTCCTTGCTGGTAGTGTTGCCACCTAAGGCCTATCGTCTCGTTATCACTGAACAGAACGATAGCGAGAGGTGGAAAAATATCGTATCGAAGTAACGATAACGAGAGGCCTCTCGCCCGTAACGAGACCGAAGCGAGAGCAATAAGTATCGTACAGTCAGAGACAGTCGAATCTTAAAGCCACCTAAAATCAGATAAAAATATTTGACACAAACATAATTATTTAATTTTTGAATTTAATGATTTTTAAAATACAAATATATTCTTTAATATGCATTATGCAGCATACATTACCCCATTATAAAAGGCTTTTATCTTTTAAAATCGTATCGCAGGCAGGAATTGCTTCAACATTATCCTATTTTTATAGCAGATATAAAAATGTGAACTCCTGGCAGTTGCACTAAGTACATAATTAGGCTTATAGTAAGTATGGTAGTATCTCATTAATACGAGGGGTAATTTAAAAGAAGGCAAAAGGGCCAGCGCTGCTGTTAGTAGGATTTGAGTACTAAAAATCAATTTTAAGTATTTATATATTTTGCTTTCCCATTTTTAATTTATAGTAAAAATTTAAAATTTTGACACTTGTTAGAAAAACAACTGAATAACCCTGTATATATATACATATTATTCAAAAGGACCCTTAAAAATCTACTGTATACTAACTTTTGCCTGTTACAAAACTCAATAATATTATTCGTGGTTGCAGGCGGGCTGGTAAAAGAAATCAAATCGGGCGAATCACTGATACTGGAAGCCGAACTACTTTTTCTCTGTGTAGACGGTGGCGGTGCGATCAGGGAAACTGCTGGACTATTGCCGCCGCTATTGGTCGAACCTCCTGGCCGGGGTCTGCTTAAACATCGGTCGTATTTTATTTGCACGGAATCGGTTTCATTCATAGAAGAAGCCCTTGCAACTGAAATAAAGGATAGGGGTCTTTACCTTGAAAAAAAAAACCTCGAAAATTTTTACCTGGAAAAAAATTAACCCGATCACCGTTAGCATCAACAAATCAATAAATAAAATATTGTCAATGTGACATACGCGCATGCGTGAGCCCGGCATTTAGATAATCTAAATGCCGAGCTCACGCATGCGCGAAGGGGGCAATCTCACATTGACAATATTTATGGTTTCAAACCTAACCTCCATTAATTAAATTGCTTTGAGGTTTCCAAAGCACTCTAGGGATACTAGATCTAGGTCTTAACTTAGCAAGGCACCTTGCTAACTTAAGACCTAGATCTAGTGTCCCTAAAGCACTCTGCAAAAAAATATATATTTTTTTAATTTTGAACAAAATGTATTATTTGGTAATTTCGTGCGATACATTATCGTAATCAGAAAAAAAAAAGTGTATTTAAAAATGTAAAAATACAAAATAGCGCCCAGAAGAAAAAACGAAGTTAAGTGTTGAAACTCTTGCATCTAAAATGCCATGTAAATATGATAACAGATTTAGATTCCTTGTAAAAAAGTACCTCGACAATGTTTCAATTAAAAATGTCTAGCTTTGTCGGTTTTTGCTTAAAAAAATAAAAACAAAACTCATCATTTTTATTTTTTTTTGCGATAATTAAAAAACAAAAAATGTCAGGTCAAATTTTCTTTCAGATTATTAACACAGTCTATAATTAACGTTTATGAGTGAGTGGGGAAAGCCCCTGTTATGGTTTCTTTAATATGCTGGATATTGAAATAAAACTTACCTGATATGTTTTTTTGTTTTGCATTGGTTTGTTCTAATTTGTTGGTTAATTCCTGAAGTCTCTTCTTATTCTTAAATTGTTCTAATGCTAGGGACTCTAAACTAAGGGCTTGGGCACGTTCTAAGTCTTCTTCATATTGTTTATCGTAATTGGACATCTTGCTACATCTAAAAGTTACAAAATATAGTAATATTTATTACGCACATCGTAAATTTAACAAGAGATAAAATAGTTTATTTTGCATTAAAGTAAATATTGTGTATTAAAAAAATGTTTATTTAGATAAAATAACATGAAATTCGTTAACATATGATACGGTTCAAGCTTTAAAAATCAGTTGTATGCTTTCAAAAGCAATTAGATATGTACCAAACAGATATTTACTTGATAAATAAAGCACAGTTTGAGTAATTTAAATAAAACTAAAAAAGATTTCTAACGATTAACGTCATTTTAATCAACAATATAACATAACCTTCAAATAATGACAACTGTTGTAGTGATCAATTTACATACTTATTTAAAATTTGGCGCGAAGTGCCAAAATGGGTAAATAAATTTATGTTCCAAATTGGAATTCTAATTTGGATTCCGGAAGACTTTATCTCAAAGCATTATGGTTTTTTTATAATATTTGTAAGTAACTTATTTAAAAAAGCCGCGAATATATGAAATGCTACGCATTCCATTATATACTATTCACAGTAAATGGTATATTGCATTTTCCCAAATATTTGAAAAAAATCATTTTCAAAGTAAAAAATAAAAAAAAATAGATTTTTTTTAAGTCCAAACGAAAAATTTAGAAAAAAAATTGTTTTCAGAAAAAAAAATATTTTTTTTTTTTATTTTATTTTGGCGAAAAACGAAAAATTTTGGAAAAAAAAATAAAAAATTTTTTTTTTCAAAAAAACAACATTTTTCATTTTTTTTTTGATTTTCTTTTTGCGAAAAACGATAAAATTTTGAAAAAAAAATTTAATGGTTGTTTTTTAAGTTTAACCCCCATAAATTTTTGTTTTTGGGGGGGATATTCCTCAAGTAATATTACTTTCAAAATTGGTAGAATTGATCCTTGTAATAAAAGTAATTTTTCCTGAAAAAGTTACGTTAATCGGAATTTTCTTTCAGCTTTTTTTCGATTTTTTTTTAATTTAACCCCCCATAACTTTTTTGTTTTAACAAAAGGGATCTTCCCCGCATAGAACTTGATTTTTCCTGAAAATTCGACAGACGGACTTTTTCAAAGTTTCGTATTTTTTCATAAAACACATTTGTATCAAAGACTTCTTTGTCTGGGACGTTTTTTGGCGATTTTGGAAAATTCGAAACTACCGTATAATACTATTCTAGCGCTGCGCGATGTGAATAGTATAATAAGAAACATTTAAAGGCCACAGATGAAAAAGGATTATAAATCATAATTTTATAATTATTTAATTACTAAAATAAAAACTAATGAAATATTAATTATTTAATCACTAAAATAAAAACTAATGTAATAACAAACATTTAAAGACCACAGAAGAAAAAGGATTATAAATTATAATTTTATAATCATTTAAGGGAATGTTCAAGTATTACGTATCGAAAATTTTGATCATTTTGGACCCCCCACCCTGTAACGCTATTTTTCCTATACCATTAACATGGGCGTAACACTTCAAAATGACCCCCACCACCCCTAGGAGCGTTACGTAATACTTGAACGTTCCCTAATTACTAAAATAAAAACTAATGTAATACTAAATATTACTAAAATAAAAACTAATCGACTTGTAAGTTTCGAAACCTCGTATCTCAAAAAATCAATTTTCGGTACGACGTTTCGAAAAGAGGATGGCAGGACACAGTGAACTTTAAAAAATAAAAGTCTGTCAAAAATGTGAATTTTTGGTAAAGTCCAAACCAAATCCCGCGTCATTAGCGTGGTATTTTTTTTGTTTTCGTCCGATTTTGATAAAAATTACCACCCTAATGACGCAGGATTTGGGTTTTAACAATTTTTATCATCATATTCCTAATCAGCGGTATCAAAAATAGTCGTATGCAAAAATTCACATTTTTGACCGACTTTTGGTTGGGTTGGGAAAAAAGTTGGTTATTTTTTGTCTTCTAAGGACCCAAGCAATAATTTTATAAGGGTCAGAAAAGTTCCGCAGCTAGGCCAAAAATCGCCGTTTCCTGACATTCTCCTTTACAAGCCGTAATGTAATAAGTTATTACTAATAACAAACATTATGTGTTTTTTCATTATGCAAAAAATAAATAAATTTTATTTCTTTTGCACAATCCAATGATGCGCCATTACACCCGGCAGCGTCAGTCTTTGATCCACTGACCTAACCAGTAACTGAAAAAAATAAAACAAAAACATATTAAAAAACGCAGCAGACACAAAACAGGGTTCGCCGTTATTCACTGTTAGTTAGATTAAACTAAATATCGTTTTAAAACCATAAATAAAATAACACTGCTCAACACACAAAAATTTGCCGATACCATTTTAGTTGCATCTGGCTATATTTGATGCGCTGATTTTAGAACCCAATGGCGTTAGGCTAATTTCGTAAGCATGATATCATTGGAGTAATGGCGTTAGGATAATGGCGTTAGGCAAATGGCATAAGCCTAATGGCGTTAGGCTAATGGCATAAATCTAATGGCGTTAGGCTAATGACGTAAGCGTAATGGCGTTAGGCCAGGGCATTAGGCTAATGGGTTAGGCTAAGCTTAATGGCGTTAGGCTAATGGCATAAGCCCAATGGCGTAAGGGTAATGGCGTTAGGCTAATGGCATAAGCCTAATGGCGTTAGGCTAATGACGTAAGCGTAATGGCGTGAGGCCAGGGCATTAGGCTAATGGGTTAGGCTAAGCTTAATGGCGTTAGGCTAATGGCATAAGCCTAATGGCGTTAGGCTAATGACGTAAGCGTAATGGCGTGAGGCCAGGGCATTAGGCTAATGGGTTAGGCTAATGGCATAAGCCTAGTGGCGTAAGGGTAATGGCGTTAGGCTAATGGCATAAGCCTAATGACGTAAGCCTAATGGTGTTAGGCTAATGACGTAAGCGTAATGGAGTTAGGCTAAGGGCGTTAGGCTAATGACGTTAGGCTAAGCTTAATGGCGTTAGACTAATGGCATAAGTCTAATGGCTTTAGGCTAATGGCGTAAGCCTAATGGCGTTAGGCTGAAGCGTAATGGCGTGGCCAACAAGGCCCAGAAATTGTCCTTAAATTCCGATAAAGTGTATTTTCTATTAATTTGTGATACTAACAAATTATAAATAATTAATAAAGAAGTTTTTATGCAGCTTTTTTTTCTACATAAACCTATTTTAGTTATTTTAAAATAGGACTATTATATTCTATATAATATAGAAAAAAAAAGTGACATAAATTTTTTTTTATCTAATATTTATCAGTAATCAGTAGCACTAATTAATATAAAATGCACTTTTTGGGAATTTAAGGGTAATTTAGGGGTAATTTCGGGGCCTTGTTGGCACGGTTTAGAAACTTTTGATCAAGATTTTGCAGGCTTATTTTGATACTCAAAAAGAAAAAATATAGATATCAAGGTTTTTAAATTTTATAAAATTACAAACACTAGAGCTGGTTTTATAGGAATTTTATCGACATTTGCGTGATTTTAGGGTTTTTGGGCCCTAAAAGTACCTCTTAGGGTTGTATCTATAAATTTTTACTCTAAGGGCGTTCCAACCACGACACATGGAAAAGATAGCAAATATTTTTTTTTTGACCTTGATGTTTGAGAACCATTTTAGGATATTTAATTTTCGGATTTTTTTTTTTTGGTTGAAACTCCTGGGAATGTTTTTGTGGACCTACTTACCCTAGATATAAGATCCCTGGCCCCTGATGGCACATGGTCTGGGTATTCTAATTGAACATTTCTAATTTTTGTGTAAGTTTCTTCACTTGTTTTACTTTCGAATGGTGGATGTCCAATTAAAAATTCATAGCATAAAACACCTGTAAAAGAAAAATATAAACAATGCAAATCGCTTTATTCTCGTCAAGACTTAGTAGGGATTGCAATACCGAAACCGGTATTACGGTAATACCGCCCAAATATCGGTATTGAAAATACCGGTTTTTAGTTGAAGCAAATTAGACTTTTTAGAAGAAATAATTCATAAAGTTTTGAAACTGGTTTGGAATTTTTATCTCCTAAACCAGAAGTAAAAATATAAAAAAATAAAACAGAAAATATTCATTAAAACTGCGGCAATAAGAAAGTCTCTCTTTGATAAACAGACAAAAAAAATAGTTGTACATTTTTTGTTGCTGTTAATACAAAAATACTTTTTTTAATCATTCTAAATGAAAACAAAAGTAGAGAATGTTTAAGCTTTAAAACGAGAAAAGAATCAGTCAAATCCATCAATTAGTTTTCAAAATATTTGATCTTAAAAAATGGAATTTTTTTAGGTGGATAGATTTTTTTGCTCTCAAGTGTAATTTACCTATAGGTAAGTATACTTACCTAAACACCAATGATCAACATATTCACAATATTCCCGTCCTTCCACCATCTCTGGGGGTAAGTAGTCCAAGGTTCCACAAAGAGTGGTTCTTTTCAATGATGGCGCATGTACAGACCAACCAAAATCAGCCAGTTTGATGTTACCATTGATGGTAAGCAAAAGATTTTCGGGTTTGATGTCTCTGTGTATCACTTGGTTTTGGTGGCAGTAGTGAAGAGCATCGGCAACTTGATACGTGTATTTTGCTGATCTAAAATAAATATTTTAGATAATATCTACACCTATAACGTGTAGTCGGTAAGAGAGAGCCCTACATCTTTTTTCGAGGATATAGTTTACTTCCCGACGCACAATGCTTTGTACATAGAGTTTCTTTCTGAAGCTTATTTTTGGTGAACTAAAACATTTTAAAACACGAGTGCTGCGTACCCGTCACGATTCGAGGCTGTCTTCCTCTATAGGCATCCGAAAGGTCCGAAAATGACGCCTACAGCGGCTGCAAAGTACATGGGCAAGTCGGGGACATTCATCAGCAAGTGAGTGAAATAGTACTCGGAAACGAAAAATGTTGACGACTTACTAGATCGTGGCTCATCAGGAAAAGTGTCGGCTAACATGAAAAATTATTTTTAACGGGTTTTATTATCAGAACCTCAATTAACACTGAGATAAATGGCAAAAATACTGATGCAGAAAGGTTTGGATATTTTGCATGAAATCTTTGTTGAGAGAAAAACGACTCGCGTGGGCCAAGGATAGAGATTGGCCGTCCCAGTCGCCCGACACAAACCCCATCAAGCACAAGCTTCGCGGGAAAAAGGTATACATATTAGAGCAGCTGTCGCGAGACTCGAACAATTTGGAGGTATTTGCCGTAGGAATATGTGGAAAATAATTGACGCCAATGGGCACTGGACGATTTCCTAAATTATTTGCATTGACCTACCATTCATTGACTGTGAATTGATGTAAAAAAAATTAGTATAAATAAATTCTTAAATAAACAATGTGTGACATGCTCTTACTTGACCGACTGTACATTATAACAGTGTTAATTTTTGCCATTTTTTTTTGCAATTTTAGACAGGTTACTACTGAATCCAGTATTATTCATGGATAATACGAAACACAGGAAGTAGAATAAAACAAAAAAACTTACAAATGTTCATTAAACATTCCTCCAGGGCTTTGTCTTAAGTGGTGAAATAGCTCTCCTTTTCCTGCATATTCTAGTACCAAATAAATTCTATAATCATCATGAAACCAGGCCAACAACTGCAGAATATTTGGATGCCTAAAAAAATATTACAATTAAAAACAACCGGATTGCCGGCAAGAAACCCTGACATTAACCCATGCGATTTTTTTTGTGGGGTTAATATTTTGTATAAAAAATTAATTATGCATCAAGGTGGAATTGAGTTAAATCAATCAATCAAGTTTGAATTAGGGTTGTGGAAAAATACACCTTCTTTAGAAAAAGATGTCCCAGTGAGGCTCAACATTAGTTGTTTCATCAAAATTTGTACATAAGCCATAGTTTTTCTAAAAAGTCTAAAAAGTCATTTTTTTTTTAGTTTTTTCAAATTAGTGTGAACAATAAAAAAAAACTTTAAAAATCATGGTAGGTCCTTGTAGAGGATTTATTCAAGTTTTTAAAACCGCCCCTTTATTTACTGTGCGGTCATTAGTTGCTATGTTATCGATGATCAAACAAAAGGATCCTTTTTCATTTAAAGTCAGATATCTCAGCGAAAAATCGACGAAGAGAGAATAAAAAAAAAAGAAAATTAAAGCTGAATAAAGAAGCTAACTGACCAATGTATTGGTTTAAGAGAAAAACTTTCCCAATCCGTGGTCCCAAAAAGAAAAAGACCAAATGGAAAATTTTTATCTTGCACTATTTCTTATGATTGCGCAAAAACCTCACAAAAAAAAATTGCCAAAAGATCTCAAAACTAGAAGCATAAAGCTTCAAAATTCTTTTTTTTAATCTCCATTTTTTACTGAGAGACAGCCTTTCAAAAATCACTAAAGGATTTAGTAATTTTTTTTGTTCCTTTAATTTTTTCCAGTTGTGTATGACAACAACTTACTTTAAGTGGCTTTGAATTTCAATTTCTCTCAGGATTTGCCTCTCAACTCGTCCCTGTACAATTTCCTTCTTGTGCAGTGTTTTTAGTGCAACAATAAAGCCAGTCTTTTTCTCCCTGGATAAATAAACTCTTCCAAATTTTCCTCTGCCCAGACGTGGTCCAAGTTCAAAGTCATCTAGTGACCATTCATATCTGTAATTAGAAAAGAAAATAGAACAAAAAGAAAAAAGCTGTAATATACCGGGTGTTTTTCAAAGGTGGCTCGCCCCTATAACTTTTTTATTCCTAGAGATAAAAGAATGAAATTTAAATGGTTTCTATAAGACCATATTTTGGATTATATCACCTAAAGTAATTTTTTCTTTCATTTCCGGCTTAACCAGAAACGACCCCTACTTTTAATTTTCAAATGGAACACCCTGTATATTTTTAGATAGGTATTTGGATTCTCCATTAAATTCTGCATTAAAAGCTGTCAAAATTTGACAAAAACTTAGGATAATACACATAATTTAATGGAGAATCCAAATATGTAAAAATATACAAGGTGTTTAATTTAAAAATCAAAAGTAGGGGTAATTTTTGGTTAAACTGAAAGTGTAAAAGAAAATTACATTATGTGATATAATTAAAAATATGGTCTTATAGACGCCCTGTAAATTTCATTCTTTTATCACTAGGCTCAGGCCTTAAGTATCCAGTCCAGCACTGACAGTACTGCCCTGCCAAGACAAGTTGTCCTATTTGCAAATTATATGTTTTGTGTTTTATTGTTTTTGTTTGCACTTTTTGAAAACATGTTTAAATAAATATGGTGTTGGGTTCTGCTTAATTTTAAATCAAAAATATGTGATATCCCCAGTCCAGCCACAAAAGTACTGCCCTGCTAAGATAAGTTGTCCTATCTGCAAATTAGATGTTTTGAGTTTTATTGTTTTTGTTTGCACTTTTTGAAACCATCTTCAAATAAATATGGTTCTGTTTTATTTTAAATCAAAAATACGTGATATCCCTTGAAAAAAAATTTTTTTTTTTGTCAGAAAAATAAATTGCATTGTTCTGAGAAAGTTAGGACAAAATGATCTAAAAAGTCCATTTAAATTACTAAGATATGTAAAGTTACTCCTAGTCCTGACTTATTTTTCTAGTAAAGACTAGTTGGGACAATTTTATTTAGAAAACATTAAAAATTTTCCACATAGGACAAACATCTTAGGCTAATTTTTAGGATTTGGGTTTTAGATAGGACTTTTCTTTTTAGTAGGCACATGGGGCTAGTGTAAAGCAATACAATGGTGTGCTTATCTCAAAAAGTAAATTTTTGCAGATAGGACAACTTGTCTTAGCAGGGCAGAGTACCTTCCAGCCATTCCATGAATATCAAGAATAAGACCCATGATTGGGTGGTTTTATTATTATTAGTACAAAAAGGCAGAGGCATTAATGCCTATTATGCCTAAGTATTATTACAAATATAAATAGATAATATGAAATATAAAAATTGAAACATTTAATATAAATAAAAGTTTGATGTCTACCATCATAACGATTTTTAAAAGATTTTACTGATGAGGCGGAGATAGTTGATTCAGTTAGAGAGTTCCAGAAGCTAAAGACACAATTAGGTAGAAAATATTGCCTGATAGTGGTAAAAAAAGTTCACGTCTGCAATTAAATTATGTTAAATTTCCCAGATAACTAGAAGATTGTTGAAGGTGCCAAAGCTATGGATGCAGACCTCTATAAACTGATTCAGAAGTTAATTTAATGGTGGTTTGAATCTACAGTGGATTCTTTATGAATTTAAACAACTTAATAATTATTAGCAGAACAGTAAGGTAAAAACATAACATAAACCAAAAGGTAAAAAGTGACGTTGGACTTTGGTTCAAACGAGGGAAGAATCACAAAATTAAGTTTCAACTTTTAAAGCTTAAAAAAAACAAGCTGGAAAAACCTTTCCAAAATAATAGAGGAAATATACCTTGTGAGCAACATTTGGTTACAAAGTGTGGCCCAGGGTTGGGCAGCTGATCATATTTCAAACTACTAATACATAAACATTGTAAAAACTAATATTAAATTTACTTACTCTGGATTTCTAAAACTTTTATGTGACACCATAGCTTTAACCAATTTCTCAGTGTCCTGTTCTAATTCCTTTGGTATACTTAATGTATGTAAGTAAGTATTAGCTTCTCCATCTACATTTTTAGCCATTTTTACGAATTATAGTGAACTAAACACAGCAAGCACAGCATCTATATAAAGTTGGCACCAAACTAGCCAGCACCCGGTTTAAGTGTCGTTCTAGTTATAAATTTGGTTATCAAAAATAAAAAATTCATTTAATATTGTTTTTATTTCTATTATTTAATATTTTCTAGTATTTTTATAGAAATGGTAAGTAAATAATTTTTTTTATTATGAGGTGTATTTGAACAAAAATAATTAAATCAAATGTTGGTTGGATCACAGCACCCAAGTATGAACAGAACCTATTGAACTCCAGTGATAAACACTTCTATGCCTACATAAAACGTTCACTAAATTCTAAACTTAACCACTTTACGCTGAAAGACCAGCTGACCAACTGTGTTATAACTGACGAGATGCGAATAGCTGAGTGTTTTGCTGACCAGTTCCAGAAAGTATTTACCTGTGAAGACATGAATAATATTCCAACGTTAAATCCAGAACATCGGTCAAGAGCTTCTCTGGAAGAAATTATCTTCACCCCTGAAAAGGTCGAAAAAGCTATTCACTCCCTAAAAACTGACTCATCCCCGGGCAAAGATGGAATACCTGCAATTTTCTTAAAAAAGTGTGCCGCCACACTTTCGCAGCCATTGTCCATAATGATGAATAACATATTCAGTGAAGGGAAACTTCCAAAGGAATGGAAGACAGCTATAGTTGTTCCTATATACAAAAAAGGTAATAAAGAGCTCCCTGTAAATTACAGACCAATCAGTTTGACTAGTGTCCTGTGCAAATGTATGGAAAAGATCATAGTTTGGGAAATGACATCTTTTCTTCTTGAAAACCACATTATCCCTCTATCCCAACATGGTTTTCTTCCTGGGAGATCAACTTTTACAAACCTTCTAAACAAACTGCATGATTGGTCATTATCTGATGACGTGGGTGACGCTATAGATGTCTTCTACTTGGACTTCGAAAAAGCATTTGACAAGGTTCCCTTTAACAGAATGAACATAAAACTGGATTTCGTTGGCATTAGGGGCTTTTTGCTGAGATTATTGGAAGAATTTCTGCAAGGTAGATACTTCTCTGTCCGAATTGGCTCAAAAACATCAACACTGCGGGAGGTGCTCAGTGGGGTTCCACAAGGTTCGGTATTGGGGCCTCTACTATTTTTGATATATATATTTGACCTTTTAGCTAATCTAAAAACTAAAAAGTCTTCGTTTGCTGATGATACCAACTGTCACTGCAGTGCACTCACCGAACATGCAGACCTCCAGCATGATATAAATACTATCAAAGAATGGACAATGGCTTGGCAAATGCCCCTAAATGAAGCGAAGTGCAGCATTCTACACATTGGTCGAAACAATCCAGGACATACATACTTCATTGGTCAGACTCAAGTTAACGCTGTTAAAGAGCAGAAGGATCTAGGGATTACTGTAACTGAAGACCTCAAGTGGGAGACACATATAAACAACATCGTCAAAAAAAGCAATAGTCTCATTTATTTGATAACTAAAGCTTTTAAGAACTTTACTCCCGAAATGATCCTGAAGCTACATAAATCCTATATAAGGCCTAGGCTTGAGTATGCTCAATGTATATGGAGCCCTTACTACGTAAAAGACATTGAGGCACTGGAAAAGGTACAACGTAAAGTCACAAAGTTACCTGCAGCCCTTAAAAACCAATCCTACGAAAGTAGACTCGAAGCTCTTAAACTTCCCACTCTCTCCCAAAGAAGGCTACGTGGTGACCTCATCGAAACCTACAAAATAATCCAAGGACATTATTCATGCAACCTGGACATTTTTCGACCATCAGAAAACCAGCATCTTCGAGGTCACAACAAAAAGTTGTCTAAAGAGAGGTGTAACAAACTACTTAGGAAGAACTTTCTATCAAATCGAGTCGTCTACTCTTGGAATAGTTTAAGTGAGGAGACTGTAAATGCGCAATCCGTAAACCAGTTCAAAAATAGATTGGATAAGGAAATGGCTGTTTGGAATGGCAATTTAGTACACTATATGTGATTTATTATTTAATTTATTAACTATTTAATTTAATTTATTTAACTTCTTAATTTGTGATTTTTATATTTTATATTTATTATTTATTTTTTATTTTTTATTTTTTATTGTGATATTTTATTTGTATACTTATTTATTTTTATTATGCTATAAGCATTATGATATACTACTTTTTATTTTTTGTAATTGAACGCAGTCTCATCGGCTATGCCGCTCGTCTGTTTGATTAAATTATTATTATAATTATTATTATATTATAAGTCGAAAAAAAGCTAAAAAATATATCTTCCCGTAGTAGTAGGGTCCTAATTTTTTCAGAGTGGGTTTCTTATTACTGTTAGACTAATTTAAAATCATATTGGTTTTGGGTCAAAGTCTCTGAGAGGCTCAAAAAAATAAATTCAGTCACAGCACCCAGGTCGATAAAAAGCTAAACAATACATCTTCCCGTAGTAGTAGGGTCCTAATTTTTTCAGAGTGGGTTTCTCATCACTGTTAGACTAATTTACAATCATATTGGTTTTGGGTCAAAATCTCTGAGAGGCTCAAAAAAATAAATTCAGTCACAGCACCCAGGTCGAAAAAAGCTAAAAAATATATCTTCCCGTAGTAGTAGGGTCCTAATTTTCTCAGAGTGGGTTTCTCATCACTGTTAGACTAATTTAAAATCATATTGGTTTTGGGTCAAAGTCTCTGAGAGGCTCAAAAAAATAAATTCAGTCACAGCACCCAGGTCGATAAAAAGCTAAAAAATACATCTTCCCGTAGTAGTAGGGTCCTAATTTTTTCAGAGTGGGTTTCTCATCACTGTTGGACTAATTTACAATCATATTGGTTTTGGGTCAAAGTCACTGAGAGGCTCAAAAAAATAAATTCAGTCACAGCACCCAGGTCGAAAAAAAGCTAAAAAATATATCTTCCCGTAGTAGTAGGGTCCTAATTTTCTCAGAGTGGGTTTCTCATCACTGTTAGACTAATTTAAAATCATATTGGTTTTGGGTCAAAGTCTCTGAGAGGCTCAAAAAAATAAATTCAGTCACAGCACCCAGGTCGATAAAAAGCTAAAAAATACATCTTCCCGTAGTAGTAGGGTCCTAATTTTTTCAGAGTGGGTTTCTCATCACTGTTAGACTAATTTACAATCATATTGGTTTTGGGTCAAAGTCACTGAGAGGCTCAAAAAAATAAATTCAGTCACAGCACCCAGGTCGAAAAAAGCTAAAAAATATATCTTCCCGTAGTAGTAGGGTCCTAATTTTCTCAGAGTGGGTTTCTCATCACTGTTAGACTAATTTAAAATCATATTGGTTTTGGGTCAAAGTCTCTGAGAGGCTCAAAAAAATAAATTCAGTCACAGCACCCAGGTCGATAAAAAGCTAAAAAATACATCTTCCCGTAGTAGTAGGGTCCTAATTTTTTCAGAGTGGGTTTCTCATCACTGTTGGACTAATTTACAATCATATTGGTTTTGGGTCAAAGTCACTGAGAGGCTCAAAAAAATAAATTCAGTCACAGCACCCAGGTCGAAAAAAAGCTAAAAAATATATCTTCCCGTAGTAGTAGGGTCCTAATTTTTTCAGAGTGGGTTTCTCATCACTGTTAGACTAATTTACAATCATATTGGTTTTGGGTCAAAATCTCTGAGAGGCTCAAAAAAATAAATTCAGTCACAGCACCCAGGTCGAAAAAAAGCTAAAAAATATATCTTCCCGTAGTAGTAGGGTCCTAATTTTTTTAGAGTGGATTTCTCATTACTTTTAGACTAATTTAAAATCATATTGGTTTTGGGTCAAAGTCTCTGAGAGGCTCAAAAAAATAAATTCAGTCACAGCACCCAGGTCGATAAAAAGCTAAAAAATACATCTTCCCGTAGTAGTAGGGTCCTAATTTTTTCAGAGTGGGTTTCTCATCACTGTTAGACTAATTTACAATCATATTGGTTTTGGGTCAAAGTCACTGAGAGGCTCAAAAAAATAAATTCAGTCACAGCACCCAGGTCGATAAAAAGCTAAACAATACATCTTCCCGTAGTAGTAGGGTCTTAATTTTTTCAGAGTGGGTTTCTCATCACTGTTAGACTAATTTACAATCATATTGGTTTTGGGTCAAAGTCTCTGAGAGGCTCAAAAAAATAAATTCAGTCACAGCACCCAGGTCGAAAAAAAGCTAAAAAATATATCTTCCCGTAGTAGTAGGGTCCTAATTTTTTCAGAGTGGATTTCTAATTAGTGTTAGACTAATTTAAAATCATATTGGTTTTGGGTCAAAGTCTCTGAGAGGCTCAAAAAAATAAATTCAGTCACAGCACCCAGGTCGAAAAAAAGCTAAAAAATATATCTTCCCGTAGTAGTAGGGTCCTAATTTTTTCAGAGTGGGTTTCTCATCACTGTTAGACTAATTTACAATCATATTGGTTTTGGGTCAAAGTCACTGAGAGGCTCAAAAAAATAAATTCAGTCACAGCACCAAGGTCAAAAAAAAGCTAAAAAATATATCTTCCCGTAGTAGTAGGGTCCTAATTTTTTCAGAGTGGGTTTCTCATCACTGTTAGACTAATTTAAAAACATATTGGTTTTGGGTCAAAGTCTCTGAGAGGCTCAAAAAAATAAATTCAGTCACAGCACCCAGGTCGAAAAAAAGCTAAAAAATATATCTTCCCGTAGTAGTGGGGTTCTAATTTTTTCAGAGTGGGTTTCTCATTACTATTAGACTAATTTAAAATCATATTGGTTTTGGGTCAAAGTCTCTGAGAGGCACCCAAGTCGATAAAAAGCTAAAAAATATATCTTCCCGTAGTAGTAGGGTCCTAATTTTTTGTTTTTTTTTTCGTTTTACGAAAAAAGAAACTTTTTTTAAAATTTTTTTTTTTAATATTTTTTTTGGTTTCGTTCATCCTGCGCCCCCTTTCAAACTTTTTTCAATTTAGTTTTTCACTAAAATATGCATTTTACCATTGTCCAACATCTGCATACTCAGCTCCTTAAAAAAATTAATAGTTTTTTCTCTAAATGTTCTGGTCGATTCCAGGAGCTGGGCGGTTTTGCTTATTAAAGTTATAATTTTTTTTTTTTTGAAAATATCGTTTGGTTTCGTTATTTTTTCGCTGATCCTTATTTTTTTTTTCGTTTTACGGAAAAAGAAAATTTTTTGAAAAATTTTTTTTTTAATATTTCGTTTGTTTTCGTTATATTTTCGCTCATCCTGCGCCCCCTATCAAACTTTTTTCAATTTAGTTTTTCACTAAAATATGCATTTTACCATTGTCCAACATCTGCATACTCAGCTCCTTAAAAAAATTAATAGTTTTTCCTCTAAATGTTCTGGTCGATTCCAGGAGCTGGGCGGTTTTGCTTATTAAAGTTATAATTTTTTTTTTTTGAAAATATCGTTTGGTTTCGTTATTTTTTCGCTGATCCTTATTTTTTTTTTCGTTTTACGAAAAAAGAAAATTTTTTGAAAATTTTTTTTTTTTTAATATTTCGTTTGTTTTCGTTATATTTTCGCTCATCCTGCGCCCCCTATCGAACTTTTTTCATTTTTTTTTTACTAAAATATGCATTTTACCATTTTCCAACATGTAAATACTCAACTCCTTAAAAAAATGAATGGTTTTTCCTCTAAATGTTCTGGTCGATTCCAGGAGCTGGGCGGTTTTGCTTATTAAATTTATAAAAAAATTTTTTTTCGTTTTATGAAAAAAGAAACTTTTGAAAATATATTTTTTTTTTGAAAATATTTCGTTTGGTTTCGTTTTTTTTTTTTTCGCTCATCAAACTTTTTTCAATTTTTTTTTCACTAAAATATGCATTTTACCAAAGTCCAACATGTACACACTCAACTCCTTTAAAAAAAATAATAGTTTTTCCTCTATATGTTCTGGTCGATTCCAGGTTTTGCTTATTAAATTTATAAAAAAAAAAATTTTTTTGAAAATATCGTTTGGTTTCGTTATTTTTTCGCTGATCCTTATTTTTTTTTCGTTTTACGGAAAAAGAAAATTTTTTGAAAAAAAATTTTTTTTTTTAATATTTCGTTTGGTTTCGTTATATTTTTGCTCATCCTGCGCCCCCTATCGAACTTTTTTCAATTTTTTTTTCACTAAAATATACATTTTACCATTGTCCAACATGTACATACCCAGCTCCTTAAAAAAAATTAATAGTTTTTCCTCGAAATGTTCTGGTCGATTCCAGGAGCTGGGCGGTTTTGCTTATTAAATTTATAAAAAAAATTTTTTCGTTTTTTTTTTTCGTTTTATGAAACAAAAAACTTTTTTGAAAATATTTTTTTTTTTTGAAAATATTTTGTTTGGTTTCGTTTTTTTTCGCTCATCCTGCACCCCCTATCAAACTTTTTTCAATTTTTTTTTAACTAAAATATGCATTTTACCAAAGTCCAACATGTACACACTCAACTCCTTTAAAAAAATGAATAGTTTTTCCTCTATATGTTTTGGTCGATTCCAGGAGCTGGGCGGTTTTGCTTATTAAATTTATAAAAAAAAAAAAATTTTGAAAATATCGTTTGGTTTCGTTATTTTTTCGCTGATCCTTATTTTTTTTTTTCGTTTTACGAAAAAAAAAAAATTTAAAAAAATTTTTTTTTTTTTAATATTTCGTTTGGTTTCGTTATATTTTCGCTCATCCTGCGCCCCCTATCAAACTTTTTTCATTTTTTTTTTCACTAAAATATGCATTTTACCAAAGTCCAATATGTACACAATCAACTCCTTTAAAAAAATGCATAGTTTTTCCTCTATATGTTCTGGTCGATTCCAGGAGCTGGGCGGTTTTGCTTATTAAATTTATAAAAAAAAAAATTTTTTTTGAAAATGTCCTTTGGTTTCGTTATTTTTTCGCTGATCCTTATTTTTTTTTTTCGTTTTACGAAAAAAAAAAAATTTAAAATTTTTTTTTTTTTTTTTAATATTTCGTTTGGTTTCGTTATATTTTCGCTCATCCTGCGCCCCCTATCAAACTTTTTTCAATTTTTTTTTCACTAAAATATGCATTTTACCATTGTCCAACATGTGTATACTCAGCTCCTTAAAAAAAATAATATTTTTTCCTCTAAATGATCTTGAAAAAAAAATTTTTAAACTTGAAAAAAAAATTAAAATTTTTTTTTAATTTTTTTTATGTTTTTGATTTTAATGAACTATAGGGGATTATTTTTTTGGCAGAAGTATTTTTTTCGTTATCTAAAGATTTCGTTTGGTTTCGTTTTCTTTCGCTCATCCTGCGCCCCCTATCGAACTTTTTTCAATTTTTTTTTCACTAAAATATACATTTTATCAAAGTCCAACATGTACATACTCAACTCCTTAAAAAAAATTAATAGTTTTTCCTCTATATGTTCTGGTCGATTCCAGGAGCTGGGCGGTTTTGCTTATTAAATTTATTTATTTATTGTTTTTTTGAAAATATCGTTTGGTTTCGTTATTTTTTCGCTGATCCTTATTTTTTTTTCGTTTTACGGAAAAAGAAAATTTTTTGAAAAAAATTTTTTTTTTTAATATTTCGTTTGGTTTCGTTATATTTTCGCTCATCCTGCGCCCCCTATCGAACTTTTTTCATTTTTTTTTTCACTAAAATATGCATTTTACCATTTTCCAACATGTACATACTCAACTCCTTAAAAAAAATGAATGGTTTTTCCTCTAAATGTTCTGGTCGATTCCAGGAGCTGGGTGGTTTTGCTTCATTAATTTTTTTTTTGTTTTTTTTTTTATTTTTTTTCGTTTTACGAAAAAAGAAACTTTTTTGAAAAAAAAAATAAAAATAGTCGAAATGGTTTTTCCTCTAAATGTTCTGGTCGATTCCAGGAGCTGGGCGATTTTGCTTCATTAAATTTATAAAAAATTT
Organism: Brachypterus glaber; assembly: GCA_958510825.1. Taxonomy (NCBI): domain Eukaryota; kingdom Metazoa; phylum Arthropoda; class Insecta; order Coleoptera; family Kateretidae; genus Brachypterus; species Brachypterus glaber. Next base: position 3,496,088 of record OY294047.1, read on the forward strand.
TTTTTTGTTTTTTTTTTTAATTTTTTTTAGTTTTACAAAAAAAGAAACTTTTTTGAATTTTTTTTTTAAATTTCGTTTGGGCCGGTGCTGCGATAAAATTTATTTTTTTGAGCCTCTCAGAGACTTCGACCCGAAACCAATATGATTTTAAATTAGTCTAACTGTAATGAGAAATCCACTCTAAAAAAATTAGGACCCTACTACTACGGGAAGATATATTTTTTAGCTTTTTTTTGACCTGGGTGCTGTGACTGAATTTATTTTTTTGAGCCTCTCAGAGACTTTGACCCAAAACCAATATGATTGTAAATTAGTCTAACAGTGATGAAAAACCCACTCTGAAAAAATTAGGACCCTACTACTAAGGGAAGATATATTTTTTACCCTTTTATCGACCTGGGTGCTGTGACTGAATTTATTTTTTTGAGCCTCTCAGAGACTTTGACCCAAAACCAATATGATTTTAAATTAGTCTAACTGTAATGAGAAATCCACTCTGAAAAAATTAGGACCCTACTACTACGGGAAGATATAATTTTTAGCTTTTTATCGACCTGGGTGCTGTGACTGAATTTATTTTTTTGAGCCTCTCAGAGACTTTGACCCAAAACCAATATGATTGTAAATTAGTCTAACAGTGATAAGAAACCCACTCTGAAAAAATTAGGACCCTACTACTACGGGAAGATATATTTTTTAGCTTTTTATCGATCTGGGTGCTGTGACTGAATTTATTTTTTTGAGCCTCTCAGAGACTTTGACCCAAAACCAACATGATTTTAAATTAGTCTAACAGTAATAAGAAATCCACTCTGAAAAAATTAGGACCCTAATACTACGGGAAGATATATTTTTTAGCTTTTTTTTTGACCTGGGTGCTGTGACTGAATTTATTTTTTTGAGCCTCTCAGAGACTTTGACCCAAAACCAATATGATTGTAAATTAGTCTAACAGTGATGAGAAACCCACTCTGAAAAAATTAGGACCCTACTACTACGGGAAGATATAATTTTTAGCTTTTTATCGACCTGGGTGCTGTGACTGAATTTATTTTTTTGAGCCTCTCAGAGACTTTGACCCAAAACCAATATGATTTTAAATTAGTCTAACAGTAATGAGAAATCCACTCTGAAAAAATTAGGACCCTACTACTACGGGAAGATCTATTTTTTAGCTTTTTTTCGACCTGGGTGCTGTGACTGAATTTATTTTTTTGAGCCTCTCAGAGACTTTGACCCAAAACCAATATGATTTTAAATTAGTCTAACAGTAATAAGAAATCCACTCTGAAAAAATTAGGACCCTAATACTACGGGAAGATATAATTTTTAGCTTTTTATCGACCTGGGTGCTGTGACTGAATTTATTTTTTTGAGCCTCTCAGAGACTTTGACCCAAAACCAATATGATTGTAAATTAGTCTAACAGTGATGAGAAACCCACTCTGAAAAAAATAGGACCCTACTACTACGGGAAGATATAATTTTTAGCTTTTTATCGACCTGGGTGCTGTGACTGAATTTATTTTTTTGAGCCTCTCAGAGACTTTGACCCAAAACCAATATGATTTTAAATTAGTCTAACAGTAATGAGAAATCCACTCTGAAAAAATTAGGACCCTACTACTACGGGAAGATCTATTTTTTAGCTTTTTATCGATCTGGGTGCTGTGACTGAATTTATTTTTTTGAGCCTCTCAGAGACTTTGACCCAAAACCAACATGATTTTAAATTAGTCTAACAGTAATAAGAAATCCACTCTGAAAAAATTAGGACCCTAATACTACGGGAAGATATATTTTTTAGCTTTTTTTTTGACCTGGGTGCTGTGACTGAATTTATTTTTTTGAGCCTCTCAGAGACTTTGACCCAAAACCAATATGATTGTAAATTAGTCTAACAGTGATGAGAAACCCACTCTGAAAAAATTAGGACCCTACTACTACGGGAAGATATAATTTTTAGCTTTTTATCGACCTGGGTGCTGTGACTGAATTTATTTTTTTGAGCCTCTCAGAGACTTTGACCCAAAACCAATATGATTTTAAATTAGTCTAACAGTAATGAGAAATCCACTCTGAAAAAATTAGGACCCTACTACTACGGGAAGATCTATTTTTTAGCTTTTTTTCGACCTGGGTGCTGTGACTGAATTTATTTTTTTGAGCCTCTCAGACTTTGACCCAAAACCAATATGATTGTAAATTAGTCTAATAGTGATGAGAAACCCACTTTGAAAAAATTAGGACCCTACTACTACGGGAAGATATATTTTTTAGCTTTTTATCGACCTGGGTGCTGTGACTGAATTTATTTTTTTGAGCCTCTCAGAGACTTTGACCCAAAACCAATATGATTGTAAATTAGTCTAACAGTGATGAGAAACCCACTCTGAAAAAATTAGGACCCTACTACTACGGGAAGATATAATTTTTAGCTTTTTATCGACCTGGGTGCTGTGACTGAATTTATTTTTTTGAGCCTCTCAGAGACTTTGACCCAAAACCAATATGATTTTAAATTAGTCTAACAGTAATGAGAAATCCACTCTGAAAAAATTAGGACCCTACTACTACGGGAAGATATATTTTTTAGCTTTTTATCGACCTGGGTGCTGTGACTGAATTTATTTTTTTGAGCCTCTCAGAGACTTTGACCCAAAACCAATATGATTGTAAATTAGTCTAACAGTGATGAGAAACCCACTTTGAAAAAATTAGGACCCTACTACTACGGGAAGATATATTTTTTAGCTTTTTATCGACCTGGGTGCTGTGACTGAATTTATTTTTTTGAGCCTCTCAGAGACTTTGACCCAAAACCAATATGATTTTAAATTAGTCTAACAGTAATGAGAAATCCACTCTGAAAAAATTAGGACCCTACTACTACGGGAAGATATATTTTTTAGCTTTTTATCGACCTGGGTGCTGTGACTGAATTTATTTTTTTGAGCCTCTCAGAGACTTTGACCCAAAACCAATATGATTGTAAATTAGTCTAACAGTGATGAGAAACCCACTTTGAAAAAATTAGGACCCTACTACTACGGGAAGATATATTTTTTAGCTTTTTATCGACCTGGGTGCTGTGACTGAATTTATTTTTTTGAGCCTCTCAGAGACTTTGACCCAAAACCAATATGATTTTAAATTAGTCTAACACTAATTAGAAATCCACTCTGAAAAAATTAGGACCCTACTACTACGGGAAGATATATTTTTTAGCTTTTTTTCGACCTGGGTGCTGTGACTGAATTTATTTTTTTGAGCCTCTCAGAGACTTTGACCCAAAACCAATATGATTGTAAATTAGTCTAACAGTGATAAGAAACCCACTCTGAAAAAATTAGGACCCTACTACTACGGGAAGATATATTTTTTAGCTTTATATCGACCTGGGTGCTGTGACTGAATTTATTTTTTTGAGCCTCTCAGAGACTTTGACCCAAAACCAATATGATTTTAAATTGGTCTAACAGTAATGAGAAATCCACTCTGAAAAAATTAGGACCCTACTACTACGGGAAGATATATTTTTTAGCTTTTTTTTGACCTGGGTGCTGTGACTGAATTTATTTTTTTGAGCCTCTCAGAGACTTTGACCCAAAACCAATATGATGGTAAATTAGTCTGACAGTGATGAGAAACCTACTCTGAAAAAATTAGGACCCTACTACTACGGGAAGATATATTTTTTAGCTTTTTATCGACCTGGGTGCTGTGACTGAATTTATTTTTTTTGAGCCTCTCAGAGACTTTGACCCATAACCAATATGATTGTAAATTAGTCTAACAGTGATGAGAAACCCACTCTGAAAAAATAAGAACTCTGCTACTACGGGAAGATCTATTTTTTAGCTTTTTTTCGACATTGGTGCTGGGATTGAATTTATTTTTTTACTACTAACGTTCGTTTTAAAATTGTTTTTTTTATTTATAAAAAGTCGAAACCAAACCAAAATGTAGATTACTTACAAATTTCTAATTAATATACTTAAAAAACAACATTTTACTCTCATTTTACACAATATTTACTTTCTTACACAACATATTTTTCTTAATCGGAACAACACTCAACGGGGTGCTGGATTCTTGGTGCCAACTTTATATCCGTAAGCACAGCGGTTTTTTCTTCTCTTCAACGGTTTTTTTAACAACTTTTTTGAATTAATTTTGACGTTTATCAGTCGTACCACCGTAATAATCTATATTATACTACATATCACATAGGCAACTAACATTACATTTATGTGTATAACAAGTTGTCTAAACAAATAGGTTATGTAACTATTTAAACAATGGAGTGTATTTTAAGTTGCCAAGTAAATACGTATGTTCAGCCAAACCAAAGTATTTTACAAAAAGTAGGCAACTAACGTTAGGAATTCTAACGTTAGATACCGGGACATTTGTGCATTAAATACACGTTAGAAAAACGTTTATCTAACGTTAAATTTCTACTAGGGTATAGGTACTTATCTACTATAGGAACTAAATAAAACGACAAAACATTTTTATACAAACTAATTTGTTTCTTAATTAAGTACCTATACAAATTTTTAATATTTATTATATAGTTACATGTTCACATTTAATAATTTCATATTTTATCGGTGATTCTTTTAATGGTTTTCTCTTTTGCTTCATTTTGATTCTGTTAGTATCGCTAACTTTTTGACCATATGAAAGTCTTTTTTGTAACTGCTGAAACTAAACAATGTGTTTAAGTATATATACTTATTTTTTTATTTTTTACAAGTGTAAATATTATTTTCCTACGATCCTCCATGAAAATTTAGAAAACGCCTTATATCACACTAGTTTGATATTTTTCTATCACCCTAGTGTGATATTTATATATGGAGGGTTGCCTAATTTTATTTAGAAATGTCTAGATTTTATAAAAATTACTTAATTTTGATTTAGTTACCTTACATTTTATCATCAAAATACACACTATTTTTCTTATGAAATATAAAACAGTACAATTTTACTGTCTAACCACAGATTCTGTGATTCTAAAATTTAACAAACTGTCAAGTTTTCCTTCATTTAGGACAAGTATATAGGCAATGCATTAAACAGCTATGTAATATAATATTACCTCTCGTATTACCTATATTGTATTAAATATAAAACCAAGAAAACTAAAGGTAAATGAAAATCATATCTCCTGTTTGACATACAAATATAAATTTGTATGCTATTTATTATTATTTTTTGCTTTGATTTTCTTAAAAATTAATAAAAATTAGAAAATTTTGAAATAAGAAACTTCATATTTTATCGGGATCGTAGGAAAAATAGTGTACATAACTCGTTGGAAAGTGTATTTCATACACTCGTGGGATTTGTCACTTTCCACACTAGTTATGTAATATACTATACCTATAACCATATCCACGTCTGGCCCATTCCGAGACAGACCAACTCAGTCATTTCCCTCAATTCTTTATTTTTGAGTAATATTTTGCCTACACATATATACTATATCTGTATGATCCAGGAAGAAATTTGAAACCTTTATCTGTTGTAGTCTTGGAGATGTCCGGTTTTGAAACAAAAATCACCCGTCAGTGATCTAATTAAATGACAATATTTAGAAAACTATAAAAGTTAAAAATTTCGTCGGGTTGCATTTTTAAGCTAATAAATTGCCTTTTTTAAGTTGCTAAAAAATATTAATTTGGGTCAACAACATGTCCAACATGCCAAAAATAATTATTTTTTAGCCGCTTATTACACCAAAAAGGCCACTTTTATTTTTATGAAAAAAATTATGAGTTTTTGTAGTTCTGCTGTTTAGATGTGGTTCAAATTTCAAGATGCATGCATGTACCAACGAGCAACCTAGATTAGAACATTGGTGAGCCCCTCGTTACTTTTGACCAAATCTGCGCTGCGCACTCCTGCATTTTATTTTATTCCAGACGAACCAATAGAATGACCATCTTGAAATTTGAACCACATCTTACCAAAAGAACAGCAAATACTTAACCACACATAGTCAAAAGCACAGTAAACACTTTTTTGGTGTAAGAAGCCGATAAAAAATATTTCATATTGGACTTCACATGTTTTTGACCCAAATCCATATTTTTTAATATTTATTAAAAAAATGCAATTTGTTAGCTTAAAAATGCAATCAAAACGAAATATCTAACTTTTATAGTTTTCTAGATATTGTGATTTAAGTAGACGGGTGTTTTTGGCGATCTTTTGAAAATTTCAAAACCGGACATCTCCAAGTCTACAACCATTGACTAAGTATATTCTCCTCTTTAACCAATGCTACAACAGATAATGGTTTTAAATTTATTTCTGAATCATATATAGTATCTATATGTAGGCAAAATATTACTCAAATATAAAGAATTGAGGGAAATGGCTGAGTTGGTCTGTCTTGGAATTCCCGGCTATCCGTCGTTTTCCCTTATTTCCGACGGGCCAAGGTTTTTATGTCAACGGCATAAGGCGGCCGCTCGACATATGTTTGCTGGCTAAGAATTTTGCTCAAAATCGAGTTTTTCTGATGTACAACACAAAAATAAACAAAAAGAACTGCTGCCACCAAAACAATATTTACATGTATAGAAAAAAAAAGAACTGCAAAAAGAACTGCAGAATTGCTAATTAATTATCAGCTGCTGCAACTGCTATTAATTGGTGCTCGGGATTTGATTTTTGGTGAGCCTTTTGTTTTGGTTGTCACTTTTTTGCCAAATCAAGGTTTCTTCCGAGCAATATTTTTGTCTTGCGCCGGCCCTGTAGGTAGGTATGTACGTGTTTAGGTATGTACCTTTTCTAATGATGTCGGTTTTAATAATAAATTCTCTGTTTTACTGTTCTGAATTTTATTTGCTTGCTTTTTATGCCCATCAATTTTATAATCTTGCTCTGAAACGCTTTGTAAATTGTAGTCAAAACTTTTGTTCGCTGTTCCATCGAATTCATGTTCATTACTTAATTTTTGATTTGATATAAATTCTTCATAATAACTAAAAACAAGCCGTGAAGATATTCGCAGGGGATGTTATAGACAAAAAAATAAAAAAAACTTATTTGGAGTTAAACTTAAAAGTAGAGCACTATAGATGGGTAGATAAACCTATTAGTTATAACTACCCTATAGGGTAGGTAGATATTTTTAGTTTTTTTTTTGTGTAGTGTGCAAACTACCTACATACCCCTAACAAACATTCCTATCCAGTGCTCTATTTAAAAGCATACCTATTATAGTTATTTTTATATTTTGCGACTCTTATTAGCTCATAATCACACGCATTTTGCGTGTTCTTATAGGTCCCTAAGAGGTCTGTACTTTTTGTTCTTTTGGGTTGGCAACAGACCTGGCCTATCGCTTGACGTTTTCCTTGCAAATGTCAATGTCGCTTTAAAGTTGAATTTTCTACAAAATTTTGTGTTTAGGTTATTTTTACCATCTTAAAATTGTGGCTTGGTTAATTGCAGTAAAAAAAAAGAGAAGACTATAAATAAAATATATCAAAATATCATTTGTTCTTAGAATTTTAAGAAAACTGTAATGCCAATCCAAAACAAAAATCCCTAAATCAGTCATCAATTTAAATGCAAGTTTTTTTTTTATTTTAGAGCAAAATAGAAAAAATTGTATAAAGCACTCGTTTATTAACACGTTTTTAGCGCACTAGTACTTTAGAAAACTCGCAGCAAGCGGCTCGTTTTCTAAACTTGTACTCGTGCGCTAAAAACGTATGTTATGAAACTAGTACTTTAACTAAAAAGTCCAAACCATAACCATAATAACCATAGATGTTTAAGCCCTGTGGGCGACGATCTTACAAACCTGAGGGCCTCTGGCCCGAGGGTTTGTATGTCGCCCGGGGCATATACATCTATTAATACCCGCGGTGTATAAAAACTTTTATGTCATACTAGTTCGTTATTCCATCAAAAATATAAATATTTAAAAAAATCTGAAAATTCAATTTGATTTTAACACTATCATTGCTATGGAAATGCTGTATTAATAAGTCAATCCAACTGTTTTTTGTTTCTTTTTTTATGCCGGCGCGGGCCACAATATGCACTTTATGTCCGTGCGGGCATACTATGTAGTTGGTACCTAAGCAATAATAGTTATTTATGGTACTAGTGGGTAAAGTAAGATATTACCCATGAGAAAAAAAAGCAGGTTAATTTTCGAGAGGGCAATATCGGTTTACCAATGAGTGCCATACAAGGTTTTATCCAATAAATAGCTTAGGAATTCATATTTTTATTAAAAATTTGAATGACATTTACAAGAAAATAATTTGACAAGTGACAGTTGAGTGGGTAAAATAAATAATTATCCACTCAATAAAGTAAAAGCCACGCGGGGGTTATTATTGAGTTTATCTATTTTTTTAATTTAAAGTAGTTTATTGACAACAAAAGTTATACAAAAGGCCATTGACCGAGGTCCTTCAGCCAGTATTCAATATAAATAGTAATAGTAACAGTATGACTGTAAATAACAAAAATAAACTTTATGAAAAAAAAAAAAATAAATAACTTATTGTTTTGCAGCAAAAAAAGAAAAAAAAATTGTACATATATGTAAAACATTTATTCGTTCAGATCTTGTAGTAGTTCCCATAAAGTCTTTTCTGGATATTTGGCTTTGGCAGGTCTGTTGTTGCGCTTTATACAGAATCGGTTTAAAATAAAGCTGGTAATTGTCTCATTATCTGTATGTATTGGATAAAAACACAATAATGACATAGTTAAGTAATTTCTTGTGTCAATTCCAAAAATCCCAAGAACCTCGGGATTGAAAAAACCCTCAGCACATAATAAATTTACCTATATTCACTATTTTTATCGGAACCATCCTCAAACTTACTCCAATCGCTAAAATCAGACATGGTCCTTGCTGAAAGATCCTTGCAAATAGCAACTGATGAAACTCCTGAACTACTGCCTTTGTACGATGTATGAAGATGATTTTTCTTGTAAAACATGTCAAGATAAGATTTTGAACTATTCTGAACTACGGAGTTAATTTTTTTCATGGAATTTGACCTAAACTTATTATTGCTGTTATTATTTGTTAATAAATTTATTTCTGTTTTGCTGATATTCTTATTATAAAAAGGGATAATGTCTGTTATTTCTTCATTGGATTCTGCCTTGAATATTTTATGATGTTTCGATTTTCGCCTTGAAAGGGATTTATTTTTTAGGTAGATTTTAAAACTTGTAATAGTATCGTCTGATTTTTCGCTAGATTCATATTCATAATCAGAAAGTTCATCCAAAGAATCATAAAAATCTTCGTTTTCTTTCATAGGTTCAATTCGTTCAATTTCATATAATTAAGTGTAAATGTTTATCTTTTTTGGCAAGTAATGACACTGACGTGTATTAAAAAATAGAAAAAAAGTGTAATTTTTAATTAATACAATTGTTTCATCTTGTGCACAAGATTCATTCCATGGAATGAATAAAAACATAAAAATACTACTTACTACTTATTTTATGTATATTCTGCAGTGTATAGAATTCCCCAGGAGATCAATTCTGCACGTAGATGTGATGTGATAAATTTCCGGAGAAATAATATCATATCACGCTTTTTTTACACATTTCAATATTTCGGTATTCACGGATTTAGTTCGTTGCCAAGAGTTTTTGCTAATCACAAAACTGACAGTTGTTGTTATAAATGCATTTAAATTGAAATGGAACGAAAACGAGGAACGTTTATATTTTTTTTTTATAAAATTCGCCTCAGTAAGGCTATTAAATGAATTTGTCCATTGTAAAAAGTTGCGTGGAGGCTAGTAGTTTTGGTTTTCAGCGTCTTGGAGATCTTCTAAGACACTATGGCATCCAATACTTCATTTAAATCCATTTTTAATAAAAGTCTGACAACTTCTGTCGCAGTTAAGTGATAGGAACATACGTCTGGTCCTCGGTGATGTGGAAGTATCAGAATTCCGCTTTCACTGATTTTCGGTGAATTTAGGTGAAGTGATATGATATTATCATATCACCTAAATGAGAATCGCTACCCTGTCGCACCCCCCACGAAACGACCTAGTCGGCAAAATTGTAGGTCAGTCTGCAAATGCCCTTTTCTTTTAGTCATCAACATTTTTTGCAGGGTAATTTTTTTTTTTGGGCAAGGGTTTTTATTATTCGTCCAAATTTTTTCTTACCTTCACACCCCCCACGTCAAAAACCTCGGATCGTCCCTGGCTGCACTGCCAGTGCATAAACTGCTACGAAAAATCGAGAGATATGAATGATAGGTCGACAGAGAAACTTTATACTCCTTATTTAACCGCCTTCGCCAAAATTGTAAATTCAAAATATTTCAAAATATAACACAGGCCAACAGTACCATAATAATTATTTATGGTACTAGTGGGTAAAGTAAGATATTGCCCATGAGAAAATTAACCTGCCGAAGATCTAAGCACGCAGTACAGAAAAAGGTTTGCAGTGGATAATGCCGCACTAGCACTCGGACCTGTGGAGGCACCGAAAGGGAGCAGCAAGGTAGCTGTCAGGTCTGTTGGCCGAGCTCACATTAGGGACTTTCAAGCAACCAGGATTTGTACTAAGGCTGCAAACGAAAACGATTCTTAAGCAGTTTGGCGCCGGTCCAAGTGCACTGGCAGCCAATAAACCTAAGGATCAAGCCGCTCACAGCCAAAAAAACTGACAAAGGAGGTTCGGATTCCTCGCCAAACTGTAGGTCCCGGGTACAACAACAAAAATCCTCGTTAGAGTAGAAAAAATAGTAACACAGGGGTAGGCAAAAAGGACCAATATGGCCTAGTTGCCAGGCTTGACCTCCCCACCATTATTACTACTACTTGGTAAGTTAAAAAAAATAGATGGTGCGGTGTGAGAAAAAGAGTGGATTGGGGGCGGACTTTAGACTTTCACTGTAGGTATATATTTTTTCTTTTTAAAAAGTCGCTAAAAATGAAGTGTGCAAACCGTTTGGTTAACATCATCATAGAGGAATTTCAGGGTTTCAAGTGGCAAATTGGTGAAAGTTTCTTATTTAAAATTTAATTAAACAATTACATAAACAAATAAATATTAGTTATTGTTTAAATGTGGGTAAAAACAAGCCGTGCAGATATGTAATTCCATTATATATTATTCACAGTAAATGGTATATTGCACTTCCCAAATAAGTACTTAAAAAAAATTTTTCAAAAAAAATAACAAAACATTACATTTAAAAAAAAAATATTAAGAAAAAAAAAATAAAAAAAAGTTTTCATAAAAAAACTTTTTTTTTACAATTGTTCAGTTTTTTTATAATTTTTTTTTGCGAAAAACGAAAAAAAAAATTTGATAGTAATAAATTTTCAATAAATAAAATTACAGATTCAATATGGTGACAAAAAATAATTAGTTATAATTTTTTCATAAAACATAGTTTCCGATTTTAACATTTTATTTTTACGGGAAAGCATTACTAAACTTTTTGTTTCTTTATTAATGAAAAATAAAATAGAGCCGTTTAAGTATTACGCAACGCACTTTTTGGTAAATTTTGACCCCCTCCGACCCCTTGGTAAATCACTGTAAAATTTTATATTTTTACCAGCTTTATGATAAATTTTTTTCACTGTGCGTGTGATTTTGAAACAAATTAGGGCTCAGGGAGGTCTTTTATTGTCAAACCTGTTTATATCGCTAAAAAAACCTTGAGAAAAACAGTCTGGTTAAGGGTATCAGACGATGTTGTGATATATTTATTTTGAAATGTGCAACGTTTACCCCAGACTCCACACCACTGGACATAAAAAAATACGTGTATTTTTTTTATAAAGCAAATGTATGTAGTAGTATTACATAAATAAATTTTTGGCTTTAGCTATCTAATTTATATAAAATTTTTAATGAAATATATCGAAAAAAAAAAACGAAAAAAGTGCCATATTTGGAGTTTGTGGCCCTGTAAAAAATTAACTAGGGTAGATTTTAAAAATTTGCAAGTTATGGCACGAATCATTTTTATTTAGCAATATTTCCATAAAAAAAGTTTTTCTGAAACCTTTCGGATTTTTGTATTGACCTTGAATGTATACAAAAAACCCAATGTAGGCTATTTCTCAAGAATTTTTTTTAGTATCATATTCGTTTTCAGCTTCCAAAAATACGTAGAAAAAATATAATTTAAACCATAGAAAAAATGTTATCTCTACAAAATATAAATTTATTGTCTATTAAACAAACAATTACAGCGACAATTGTTTCGACTTTTTTAACATAAAGTCATTTTCAAGCTACAAATAATGAAAAATTAGGTTGAAAATGGTACAATTCCTTTTAGAAAAACTTACTTTTTAAATTTATAAACAAATTAACTTGAGTATACATTATTAGAAATGTCATACTAACCTTAACTATATTATTTTTATAAAATCTTAAAAATTTAAACAAAAAGAAAACTACAATAGGTTAAAATAAAATAAATTAATGAAATCTAAAATTTAAAATTGAATAAAAATCTGGGACATCTATCATAAACTAAACCAAACTATATTTCAAACAGACTAAATACCACTTGCACCAATGATGGTTTAACTTTAAACTTGGATTAAATTGACGGCCGACCAATCAGAACGCAGCATTTTTAACTTAAACTCGGTTTAGCTGAGATAATCCCAGACAAAAAGTTGGTGCAAGTGGCTCTAAAGAAATTATCTTTAAACTGCAAAAAAGTAGTTAAACATAAAAAAAAATGTATACTCAAGTTAATAAATTTAAAAAGTAAGTTTTTCTAAAAGGAATTGTACCATTTTCAACCTAATTTTTCATTATTTGTAGCTTGAAAATGACTTTATGTTAAAAAAGTCGAAACAATTGTCGCTGTAATGTTTGTTTAATAGACAATAAATTTATATTTTGGAGAGATAACATTTTTTCTATGGTTTATTTAAATCAACTTCAATATGAGTAAGGATCAAGAATTTCTTAATTTAAAATATAATTTGGTTTATAAAAAACTGACTTTATTTTTTTTGTGGTCCTGTGTTATCGACCAGGTTTCGCGGCATAACGTAATGCAGTTCGACTGCGGATCAGTGCCGGGAAGGGTGTGCCAGGTCAGGGGTTGTGCTAGGTTAGGATAATTTCCATGGTGTCTACTGAAATAACATTAGCCTGTAAAATTCGAGTTTTTTTCTACGTAATAAATAAAACTGGGTGATTTTAACTTATCTTGTTCTGTAAAATTGAAAATTTTCATTCAGGTTTTTACTCTTGAGTAAGGTTAATTAAATTAATCTAAAAAAGTTATGTTTACAAGGAAATATTACAACACTGCAATAACATGTAATTACACTAGGCAACAAATTGCAACTTTTTTTTACCTCGGTCGGAAAGTAAATTTTTTCCTACTAACTCGAGGGCGTAGAATTCGAATTTGACCTTAGAAAATTTCCAGCAAGTCACAATTTTGAGATATAAGTCCAGGAAATAACGACGTTTTTTTTTAAATCTTAAAAAAAAGAGTAGGATTTTGAAAGGTTTGGGGGTAAATTAAAAAAAAATACGAGAAATTCAAAAATCTATATGCGAAGGACCTGCTGTCACAGTAAGTACACTAAAAAAAAATTAAAAGCTTAAAATTAAAGTGCAGAGTTTGCTTAATTGTTCATTTGTGGTATATTGTGTATTCTTCGTTCATGGGCAAAACTATCAAATTTGTATTAAAATTTTATTAGACCTAATTCGTAGATTATAAAATTCTCTACAAAAATAATTATACAAATATTTTTTAATTTTGCTTAGTAAATAGTAGTAAATAAATAAAAAAGCAATAAAATTAAAGCGTGTAAACTTTTTTCCCGAGCGCAAAAATTATATTTTTCTTATTAATTTAAAGGCGCAGAATACGAATTTAACCTTAAAAAAATCCAGCAATATGCCAATTTAAAAATAATTTATAAAAAACAATATTGCTTACTCTTTTTAGTTTTTTAATGATTTTCATTAAATATTCACTTCATTACATAAGGACCGTATTATTTTTGACCCCCTAGTGATGCTTTTTGGCGTTTTTTAGCATGAGTACGTGACACTATGCTTGTCACCTTATGTATCCCTCTCTGCACCACCACTTCTACTTAGTCGTGTCACAGGATAATTTTTTTTTTAATATTTTTTTTCCCTAGTATCCCAACATATTCTACCTATGAATTTAAAGTTTCCATAATCTAAGTTGGGTATTTTTTAATTAATATTGAGTCGCTGAATTCAAACTTCTCCTCAGAATATTTTTATCTCCCATGATTTTAGAACAAAAAAGGGCTAAAATAATGATTTTTTACCAATTTTGTCTCATTTTTCTCAGAAATCTGAGGTAGTAGCAACATTCTGAGACCATATTCGGTCCCAGCGACCCAAAATTAGTTAAGTAACATATGACTGCAACCAGGGCAGATAACCCTGTTGCCTAGTGTTATCTTTAAACTCGACTACTTAACTTAACTTAAAATAACCCTAATTTAAGGTGTTTTTCACCAATATATAAATTTTATATTCGGGTCATATTTTTGTGTACAGTTGGACCCACAAAAACGCAAGATTTAAATATGCTAAAATGTCAATTTTACTAATTATTTTATAGTTTAAGTAAGATTTTAAGAAATAGGTTAGGTTAATTTGACAATTAATTGTCAGTTTTCTCAAAGTTTATTACAGAAAATGCATGCGAATAATGTCGAATATTAAAAAAATAATAAGAATAAATAATAAACCGAAAAACCATTTAGAATATTTAATCAAATCAAAAATTAAAACACAATATTTAGTAAATCTTATGAAAAAATAAAAATTTGAACTCTACTAACCAAACATACTTTAATTTATGAAAATTATGATTTTCGTTTAAAAAAAGTTTTTCCGGAGATTTTTTTTCGCTTTTTTAATCTTTGAACTACCGATGCGGCGACGGGCGATGGTTTTTGACCCAGGAAAATTTGTATTGTTTATAGCATGCGCCGCTTCTTGTAAATGGTATTTTCTCAAATAATTAAGTAAATTTTCATCCTGTATTTCATTTGATATCTTCTTTCTTTCCGAGTCTGCACGCCCTTTCCTCCCCCATCTATTTTTTCTTCAATCTTAACCATTATTCTTTTTTCTATGATCTTAACACAACTCTCCGAAACACTAAATAACCTTGCAACAATTAAAGGTCTCTATAGCTATAATCTCTAGAGATTACTAGCCACAATCACTTTCGTACATCCTGCTTCCAATATACTAATAGTTTGAGATTTCTTAACATTTCTTAACGCATTTCTAATTACTTTGTAATTATTATATGTAATTTTGACAAATATTGTCAACATGACAACGGCTTTGTTTGTATTGTAATTATTGAATTTACGCAACTAAATTTTCAATCTTGTTTTTTTTTCGGATCCAACTGTACAAGCGCCTTCGCCAAAATTGCAAAAATATAACGATTTTCTTGTTCTTTTACACTACTCTACACTAAAAAAAAAAATGCCGAAACCATTTTAGTTGATTCTAGACCTATTTGCTATGCTATTTACGAAACCTTGCTTCGTTTTTCTCGATCAGTTCATTTTTTTGACATATAGCGCACAATCATTTTTTGCCTACTACGTAGAAAAACAAATTATTTAGACAAATAAAAAAAAACTTTTATCCAATACATACAGATAATAAGACAATTACCAGCTTTATTTTAAATAGATAAACTCAATAATAACCCCCGCGTGGCTTTTACTTTATTGAGTGGATAATTATTTATTTTACCCACTCAACTGTCACTTGTCAAATTATTATCTTGTAAATGTCATTAAAATTTTTAATAAAAATATGAATTTCTAAGCTATTTATTGGATAAAACCTTGTAAGGCACTCATGGATAAACCGATATTGCCCTCTCGAAAATTAACCTGCTTGGCTGACGCGTCGCAGGATAATTTTCTCATGGGCAATATCTTACTTTACTCACTAGTACCATAAATAACTATTTTTTTTAGAGCAGAATAATGAATCAGACGCCTTAACCCTTTCGGTACTTCCCCCCTAACTTACATAATGTTAAAAACTACTAAGTGCCTATTCACAGGCTCGCATAAGAACGTAATACATAACAATGCGATGCCGTGATTGGCTTGAAGTGCCGCCATGTATCTTGTAAGCCAATCACGGCATTGCATTCTTATGTTTTGTGTTCTTATGCAAGCTTCTGGATATGCCTTAATCTTTAATAATATGTATACATAAGATTTTTCCATAATAGAACTAGAATATTACGATGATAATTTGGAAATATCTCAGCGTTTATGTAGGCTAGTGTAATTTTATGTTTAAAAATAAATAATTTATAATTAATTTTATATTATTGGTGTGTTTTTTTATTTATTTAAAGGTTGGATTCGAGCTGGATTTGGTTAATTTATAATGATGGAAATCACATAGCAGGTAAATATTAGATAAATATTTCGTAGTATCCCAGATAGCACAAAGTGATACTACAAACGTCCAATGGATGTATGTTCATGGACGGCTGTATGTCCATAGGATGCCCATTATTTCTCAATGGACGTCCCATGGACATCCGTTCAGAGTCCAGATAACACAACTGTGGACATCCATAAGGTGTCCGTTCAAACCATCCATCCAGCATCCATACGACTTGCTTTTTCTCTTACTTAACTGGTTTTTGCTACTGTGAAAAACTTTTATTTAACTTGCGATGTTTGTTGTTGTTTGTTTGTTTGTTTGTTTAGGGCAAATCTGCCAACAACGGATTTTTCAACCACTTAGAATATACCTAGTAAGCTAAAATTTGATACATATGCTCCTCTGACAATACAATTTTATATAAAAATTACCTCCCACCCCTAAAATTTAAAAAATCCATTTATTACCCACGAGATAATTTAAAACTAAATTAGATTACATACTCATCCAGTGATAATCAAATTTTAAAATAAATTTTACATCCCCCCTTACCTTTCCATCAGCCCCCATACGCGTATAAGGCTAAGTTTACCTCTCTCTGTTTCACCCACTTGGAATAAACGTAGAGAGCTGAAATTATGGGCGTAAAATGGACACTGAATGGACGTCCACTAATAGTCGTACAAAGGATGTAAATATATGGACGTACACAGTACATCCATTATTAGTCCGTGGACCAATGTACTTAAAGGGGATCTAAAATGGACTTTGGACGACTATACGGGATATGACCAGTCCCCGGAAGAAATAGGACAAATGAAATAAATTAAGAGTAAAAAAAAAATTTTAAGAACAAGCTTTTATTTAAGTGCACTAAAAAGAAGAAAATTAACTTTCAAGTAAATCAAACGCATAGGCAAAGGAATTCCTGACCAGGCCAAGCAAAGCTAGGTCGGTCTGGCTACTAGGAAGGGGCCGAGCAACCATAAGCCTCCTTACAGGGGTCTTTACGGGCCACTGTGGGCTTATGCGACACCTAAGCCTCATGCGGACGGTAAACGATCCGACCTGCCCTGGGTGTGGGATGGACGAGGAAACGCCCTACCACTTCATAGGGGAGTGTGAGGCTCTGGGCAGGCTCAGACAAGACGTCTTCGGAGTGGTAACACTAGCGAAGGAAGAGATGAGCCTCCTAGCCTGGTCAGATGTTATGAACTTCATCAGAAGGTCTGGCAGATTCAGGAAGAGGGAGGATAGGCAGCAGGTTGGGTAGGTAATCTTGGGGCAGACAAAAAGGGCCATTGGGCCTACTTGTCAGGCGTCGGAGCCTACCCACCTTTTACTACTACTACTACTACTAAATCAAACGCATCATTTTGTTACATTATACAATTTTTTACGATATAATTTTTTTTTACGAATCGATTAGGCATGCCCCTAGGAACATTCGAAATGGAAACGGAACGTCGAAAAAAAATTTAAAAAGCTAAAAATCTATAGTGTGTTTAATTTGGGAAAAGAGAAAGCAATGGAGATTTCTCCATTTAGAATAGACAGGGACAAAAGTTCTACCCAAAAAGGATAGAAGTAATATCACCAACATAAAGAAAAAAAATCTTCTAGGTTTTATGTTGGCTGCACTGTCAGTAACTCCATTTTCTTTAGCCACTGTCATTGTGTGAGCTGCGTTTGATATTGTTTTGATTTCAGTTTTTTGTGTGTTTTAGTAAATATTGTGTTTTTATTGCCTATTATAGTACTTTTACGAGTTTTGATATTTAAATATTGTTTACCAAAGGTAAGTTCTTTCTTTATACCTTAGATTTAAAGCCTAGGCGAAATTCGTTTGGACTTTTGCAAACCTTGTAAAAACATCTTGGCATTTTGGTAGCTATAACAGAAATAACGCTCGCCATAAAATTAATTTCTTGAAATGTAGAAACTGGTAACGATAATAAAATTTATAATAATAATATATAGTTAATAATAAATATGATAAACAATTAAATAAATTCATATTTACCTTTTCATATTTGAGGTTATGTTTTGTAAATAAATAAACAGATTAAGCAACCAACCTAAGAACAATTAATAGGATTTATATTTCATTTTTTATTTTACTATTATATCATCAGTTTTATTTCTTAGCAAAAAATATTCATTTCTTTAGCTTTATTTACAAAAATCAACGGTAATTGTTGATAAAAATTGAAAAAAAAGCATTATTTATTTTAATTTATTTAAGTTGGTATTGGCGTGCCATGCACAAATGAGATAGAGATAGGGTAGACGTCTTCTGTTTCATAATTCTAGTTGTACAGAGCTCTATTATATTTCATTCTGAAATAAATTTTTGACTCAGTCTAATGTTTAACGACACTTGTTATACCAAACAAGAATGAAACGACTTTCTCTGGTGACCCGGGATGGTACCTTTTATAAGTGTTACAAGTTTAGTGAAAAAACCTCTACGGTCAAGTTCAATAAAAATCTTGAATGCCAAAATCTATCTGATACTTAAATATAATTATATTCCCATGTCATAAAATCATGATTGGCAATTTTATGTAAAGTGAAATTTTCAAACTGGGCAATTCCAGGACAGACAAACTCGTCCATTTCCCTCAATTCTTTATTTATGAGTAATATTTTGAATACATAAAGGTACAGTTGGATCCGAAAAAAAAACAAGATAGAAAATATAGTTGTGTAAAAAGTCCAAA